>BLKR01001095.1:0-341299 GCA_011170035.1 Teleogryllus occipitalis
TCCAATAGATCAGCGAGGGTCTTTCTGAAGTGAATGCGGCCGTGTGTCGCCAACGCTGTGTTTGGTCGTGCGCCCTCCGAGGTGGAAATCTCCCCCCCCCCTTCCTCCCCCTCCCTCCGCCCGCCGCCCCCGCAGAGTCGCGCGCGCGCGGAGGGGCCGTGAGTGGAGCTACCGCGCTGCTCCGCTGTGTGTGCGCTGTGACGAAAGCAAAGTCGTGCGAAGTAAACGTGAGCGATTCATTTCGACTCGTGTTCGGCTCAAGCACCTCGCTTTTTGCTATTGTGAACTCGCGTTGGCGTTCGCGCGTGTAAACTTGCTTTCTAAATATCATAATTTATAAAAGTCATGAACGATGTTGGTTGGCGTTAGTGATATTAATAATGTGATTTATTGCTCTAGTTGCCCTTGTTGCCCCAAGTAGGTTTCAGCTTTGAATGGACGAAATGAAGGAATTCCATGGTGGGAATAGATATGTAGTGGTGCTTTGTAATATATAGGAAAAGAGAAGTAATGAAATCACAAAAATCTGTAACACAAAATTGCTTACTTGGGTTGTATGTATTTTTACTTAATTTCACTCCTTTTTCGCTGTTTGTTTTTCATATTATTATTCCTAGTCTATTCAATTTGCACCCCATATTTTATAATTCATTTCTTTTTTTATTTTTATTCCTTTATCGGATGGTATAGCCGCCTCCGAAGATCGGGGAAAGGGTTTCCGAAAGCTAGCTCTGGACAATGATTTCGTAATGTATTAAAACGTACGATTTTTCTTTTTATTCCATTTATTTAGAATAATATAAAGAAAACGTTTTTAACTGTTTCGTGATTGTTTCAACTCTTGAACATTTCATGATCATGTTTCACGATATTTCCCCTCTCAATAATATAATGTAGTGTGAAAAATTAAATGGGATATTTGAAATTGAATCCTACAGAAATAGGTTGAATTCGAATGCAATGTTTCTCGCAGTACACATACCGCCGACCGAATGTAATTAGTTTCCTTGAAACAGAACTTCGCGTCCTGAGCACGAGAGCTAGGGTGCGTCCTCTCGTGTACTGCGCCAAGCGGCCGAATTCATCGTTTTTTTACTGATTGATGATTCCGGGCGCTTCAACTGCTATGGGCATTAGTCCCGTAAGTGTATTGCATGTTTAATTGCGGGAGGTGGCGGTGATCTTTCCCAGCTGGATGGTGAGATCCGGCGCCGATCTATCCGTCGGCCAGCAGGGTTTTCCCCAACCAGATATCTCCCACCAGCAGGGCACCACCCCAGCCAGGGCAAACTCTAAGCTCTCGACTGGGCTCCTGGCGTGTGTAGTTCATGTTAATCTAAGTCTGTTTGGGTAAGGAGTGAGATTAGGACAAGGAAGAGGAAGGAAAGATGGCCCGCGGTACGTGGCCCGTTTCCTAGGATACTGCCCCGGCATTCGCCTGATGATGATGGGAGAAACCACGGAAATCTGCAGATCAGTCCAGCCGGTCGCTACAATTCTTCTCCTGGCAACGATTGAACTCGACCCAGCTATCTAGCTAGTGTCGAAAATCCTGCTACCGCCGGGACTCGAACCAAAACCTCCCGGCCAGAGGCACTGCAGGGACTACAATTGATGCCCTGAGCCCTCTTTGCGGGCAGAGAACCCTTCGGGTGGACCCCCCGAGGGGTCTCCCCCCTCGGCTCACCGTTTCCGCTTCCACTGTCACCACTGCCGTCGCCGTCACCGACGCTACTATTCGAACATCAGCATCCACGTGTCTCTCACGAGTTTCAGCTCCTGAATGCAGCGCATATCACGTCAGAAAGTTTTTTGCGGTCGAGCGTTTCCGTCTCTATTGCTCACAGTATTGCTTTTGATTGCGAGGCTTAAAATACTCTTTCTGATCTCTTTTCTATCCACTCCTTTCTCTTAAGCGCAGCTCCGGTATCTCGCGTGGAGGCCTGCTCACGCATGATGGGCCACCCCCACCTCTTGCACGTGCCGCGCAGGTGGATGGGCTTGCCCCCGCTCGCGCGGCTGATTCACCCGCGTGTTTGCGTTCTGGTTGCGATGGATCTTTATTATTAGTGTGTTTGTATTGGGCTCCTTTCCCGAAGGCGTGCGAGGTGCTCGAGGCGCAGCTCCAATGAGTGATTGAAGCGTAATGGGCCTCTGGAACCAGTCCTTCCCACCGGTTCTGGCGGAGAATCTTCGTATTGAATGCTCACGTTTCAGCCGTTGCGAAACCGGGGCAGGCGAGCCTTCCCGAACACGCCGCCGCGCTGTAATGGATCTCCCCGACGCGCCGCGGCGCCCGCCAACACGCGCCAACACGCGCCTTCTCCCGCACAACACGAGACAATGCACTGTCGCGTCGCGTCGCATCGTGGGGGGCCAGTACGAAACGTGACGGCGTTTGTTTTACTTGTGACAGGGCGGGGTACTCCAGCGGGTTGTTCCAGATGTTCTGTGGCCGTCTTCATCAGCGGCGAAGGAAACACTACATTTTGTTTTCCAAGTTTTGTAGTTAAAATATTAATATTTTAAAGAACTATTAATATAATAAGTATCGAATTAAATAAGTACTCGATTATAAGAAAGTGGTAACGTGACTAGTTGGAAACTATACCACTCATTTGATTTACATTAATTAAAGTAACATATGAATTTGTAGAAAATGTAAAAATTTCTGAGTTTTTGTAAAAAAAAGTGAAATCATTTAAGTTATTCTTGGTAGACTCTTTACATGCCCTGCGCGTTTCCAACATCGTTCTCGTTGAGTCCCTGTAGGGCAGTGTAGGACGACGTTAAATTTACTGAGAAGATCACCATTCCTTTCTTGTATACAATGTAGCGATGCGAAACCACAATATGATCCACACTATATCGTTGTCATTCTCAAACGCGGCCAATTTTTTCCTTCACAGCGGCTGACTTCTATTTATTATTCCAATCGTATTTTATTTTTTACGTTGGCTACCCTAACGTATTTTCACGTATTTTGAGATAGGGCTAGGGCAGTCAATTTTATTTCAAATTCGTGATCTCTAACAGGGTTAAAGAACGTGGTCTGTTTGCTCAATTTCAGCCAAGAGAGTTGGCTGTTTTAGTTCGTCTTCGTCATCCATTAATTCTCACTATTTCTTCCGAATTCCGATAATCCATTTTGTGTCATACATATAATTCTGTTCATAAATTTTTTAAAATTATCTCAAGATGCATTTTAGAATTTTGGGGGGTTTTCTAGGATTTTGGATAGTTTTCAATTTAATTTACTACGAGTACAAACTTCCTGGTACTCTTTTTCCTCCCAATGTGCTTTCTTTACCTCTTAAGATATCTTTATTACTGGGGAGGCTCAGGTATTATGACTGCTCTTTCCTCTCTCGGTAATTTGTTCGAGGAAGCAAAACATTTCGGGGAGTCGTTTTAATGATATTTCGTATAGATTCCTATCGTAAAGGAAAGTGATGTCGAAGGCCCCCGCGACCAGAGTCATTGTCGGGTGACGCCTCGTCCAAGGCAGTGATGCATCCTAAGAAGACTGCGAGCAATTTCGGATCCGCCTCCTGCCCGTTCAACAACGGCGTGGCGTGGTCGAATGGCCCTGCTAGAGGGTGTCCGGTGCCTTAGCGCTGGCTCCGCCACGGGAGTGCGAGAAAGGAGAGCCTGATTGGCCAAAGTGAGCGGTGCTGACAAGTGTCGTGCGGACATTTCCATGCGCGAAAACCTTCTTTTGTCAAGCCTTTGTACAACTCCCCAGCGCACTGGTCACTCAGGAACCATGCGTTCCTCCCATCTGCTTTAGTTAATAAACATTTACAAATAATTTGTAGCAGTTTACAAATACGACAACCATCGACAGAGGAAAGCTAGATATTTTGTGTTTTCCTAAATAACTTTGTTTATATTCGTTTAAAGGAGTTTCATGTAAAGGAGTTTAGTCAGTTGCTGAAGCGTTTACGGAATCTGAGAAATGGGCAGCCGTTGGTCCATATTTTTTAAATTTATGACATGTACTAATTCAAATTTTTTCTGTATATATTTCCGTGATGTATGGCTTTCATCGTGTATATCTTCTCCCACCAATGCATTCTGAAAAAATGGTATTTAATATTTTTTAGTAATGAAAAAAGTCTAATATAATTTTTTTTCGTTTACTTTAAATCAAGGAATGTGGACAGTGTTCTTTCTCTTTGGGTTCAGAATTATGAATGTGTTATATATGTGATGCTCAATATTTCCTTATATTTTTTAAGAAATTTATTATATGTGTGCATTTGAAAAATCTAATTTTCGGATTTTGTTTCAGGTATGTACTGTGCGATATCGTTGACAACCTGCGTCCTGCTTGTGAGTACACACATGTTGGACATTAAAACCTTACAGGAGATTAATTTCTAGAAGTAATAAAATTTGCATGTGTAAAATTCAGTTTTTAAGATGACTGACTGTACAAATTGTTATCCAATTTTGAGTAGGATTCAGAAGATTTTTTTAAATTTCATGTTCACGGTTTTCTGATGTTTAGGATCATACTTACCTATCTTATATTGGAGAGTCTTTGATCGCATGATAACAGTCGATTGTTATGAAACTTATCCGAACATAATAATTTTGACCCAGCGTTAAAGTCTTTATTTCAGAAAACACAAATTTCAAAATATCTTCTTACCAACGAAAATGATGTTTATGAATGCTTGGCTTTGGTTTAGATTCTTTGAGTATTAATACTCAACCAAATATTCAATTTCTTCAATAATGACAAGTGTGGCATGTTTTCTCTCTCATGACCATTGGAAAACATGCTCAGTAGAGTTCGTACTTTGAAACAAATCTCAACAAATTATGTACTTTAAACCAGGTGAAGTAACTAAAATTGTTCAAGATAACTGCATAGAATTAATACCCGAAATAAAATAAGACCCGAAACTGTCTGCGTTCCCATTAGCGTGCATGTCGAGTGCCTATCTGAACGCCTGTCGTCCCGTAACGCAGCTGTGTAGGAGGGGTTGCCTACGTGACAGGGGCCCCGGTGGCCACTAGCGCCGGCAGACTCCGCCTCGCGCTTCGAATGCGTGCGCGGTGCCCTCAGCCGAGACTCTTTCGCTTTTGCTGCATTGAATCTGCAAACGCCGCATGTTGTAACCAAATGTTCTCAAATGTTTGGGGTAACTTCTATTAGAATGAGTAAGGGAATTGACCAAAGTTTGTGTAAATGTATGTGAATATAATAGTACCACGATAATTATTGGAATAATTTAAACTTCCATCCGAAATAGTATAAACATTTAAAAATATAACCGCTTCGATACAATGATATTATATCGATTAGTTATGACAATAATATAATTCTACTAGTAACCATTTTGAATGAACCATTTTGTCTTGATATTCCGGAATTTCTGGCTCTCGTGATTGTAGTTGCATCGAGAATGCACCCTCCGTCGAATTTATTCTGATGGATTTTTGTGCGATAATCTTATTCAGCAGATCATCTCGTGTATTTAAATGATATGTTTTGCCAATGATTCTGTTTGTAACGTCTAGATTTAAATTATGATACTCCAGAAGAGAATTCCGGATGGCCTACAATCCCCTAACATTTATTCCAGCGTATTCTTGCTTGTTATTTTATTTACATGATTGTTTTATCTAAGTCAACTGAGAGGACTGCCAGTTTTCAATATTTCGTTTTAAATAACTTCATATTTTTCAATTCATACGAAGTTTTTGACCTGAAACCAATTTGCATTGTCGTTCGTTACGTCATATCAATGTGTGGTAACTTCAATCAGGTGTATTAAATTGCAAATTCCGCTTTCCGATTCCTACTTTGGAAATTAATAAACATGCCTTGGGAGGCATTTCTTGGCTGTATAATGTCTCTGACGAGTTGGAGATAAAGTTGTTGGGTTGGATTTCTGTGTGAGTATAGAGTGAGGAGTGCATTACGATTTGCCTCTCATTTGATTCTGCCGCTGTGTAAGCATCTCCTAACGACTCGGTCACCGTCCCGATCACTGCAATTGAGCTTGATCGCTTATGTGCAGGGAAGGCATTATCGCTTAATTCGCTGAATGGCTGATAAGGCTGCCTGTCGTTGATGTGAATGCGGAGGTCGGAGGCCACGTAATTTTTCCTGGAAAGTTCGTTGCCCCGCGGGCGGAATCGGGCGCCGCCCTCGGACCGGCCGCCGGCACAGCGGACCGGCCGCGCGATCTCTGCTTGTCCAATCGCTCAGCTGTCCAGAGGATTTATCTTCGCCCGCTCAATTGGCCGTTAAGAGGAATTGCCAGGATACATTTGTGGCATGAGACGGACAAGGAAACGGCCGTGCTGAGTACACGAAGGAGGGAAACAAGCCCCTTCCCGGAGGACTGTTCTCCAGGATGTGATTTTTACGGGTTCGAAATCGCGCCCTGATTAAATCCTGTAAGTTCGGTACATCCTAATGAATGATTCGGAGGAAATGTGAGGGCGATCGTTTCTGGAAACGTGTGACGTGAGCTCAACCGCAAGTGAAGGGTCACACACGATGATAAGGCGCTTGTCTGACAAGTACGCAACTGCAAGTGCTGCAAATGTTCTAAGAGAAATGGCAAAGGGGAGAAGGTGATGAAATATTACTCATGCAAAAACCCGTGCCGTCAACCAGCAGGATTTTTAATGACCGTATTTATCAAATTTTTCCATCTGTTCATCCATTTCCCCGATTCCATCTCGCACTACACATCAGTTCCTGCTTCAGTAATCTGGGCTGTTCTCCGGGCTGCTCCTGTGCTCTCCTGAACGTGTATCACCGTCTCCGCTACTGTCGCCGAAGGAACCGCCCGCCGCCCGCCGCCCACCGCCCGCCGCCCGCCGCCCGCTGCCCGCCGCCCGCCGCCCGCCGCCCGCCGCCCGCCGCCCGCCGCCCGCCGCCCGCCGCCCGCCGCCCGCCGCCCGCCGCCCGCCGCCCGCCGCCCGCACGCCGGGCCCTGACCCCTGGGCTGCGCTCTGGGCGCCTAACGAGTAGCAGGTGGGCACCACACCTGCGACCAGGGGCTGCGTGGGGGCGACGGTGGCGCGGCGGCGGCGGGTGGCGAGGTGAAGGGCCCGCAAGGGTGCGTGGGGCACGCGCTGCCTCAGCTACCATCACCACGCGGCCGCCGCCGGCTCAAACGGGTCGGCGCCGCCCCCCCTCTACCGGACCTCGTGCTCGCGCACGCGCACGCGCTGTGTGGCATGTCCCCCTGGAACTCGTACCGCCGCCTCCGCCTCCGCCGCCGCCGCCGCCGCCGCGACAGGTTTTATCTCGCCAAGCGCTCGGGTCGTTTGGCGGCGGGGCCCACCCGCCCGACGTCACCACGGCCGGGGCCACTATGTGCCGCGGCGCCGCGTTTCCTGGTGCCCGTTTGCAAGGGGTACACACCTGCGAAAGTAGCTAACGTACTGGCATGCTCACAGCACTACTTGCGTTGTTGCTTACGTCGTCTTTACCAAGCTGGTTTATGCTGTTCATGATGGAAGGATAATTCCCCCAGTTCATACTCACTGACTTGCATTATACATTCTGATTTCTACATCCTTACAATTCTATGAATGTGCTTTATTTCCATTTGTTATTTTGGCTATAGTTTTGTTTAGAGGCTGCATGTCAAACCGCGCCCGCCCGAGCTACTTGCCCGCCTGGGAAGCCCAGCGCTCCCGTGAGCACGGGCGACTTCCCCTAACTCCGCTCTCATTTCCCCTTCAGATTCAGAAAAGACTGTACATGCACAAGCTAAATCGGTGAGAGGCGGAGAATAGTGGCTTCGTACAAAAATTTATATGTCAGATTTGTTCTACGAAATAACAGCATTTGAATTATTTTATATTTCTTACTACTTATTACGACTTCATGTTTATTTTCGTTTTTAATTTCGCCTTACGTAAACTTTTTGCCAGTGCCCAACAGTACGTTTGCATTGCGAATTCTTTCCTTGTTTTTGTTTTCTTTTATTCTTCATTAAATCATTCACAATTTTTTTTGTATTCAATAATAATGTGAAGTAAATTAAGAAGTATCTATAATTTAACAATACTCGCTCACGGGATAAACCTAACAAGAATGCAGGAAATTAATGCAATTTTTGCACTGTTAAGTAAACCCAATTACAAAAGCAAAATCTTTCGTTACAAAATTTTTAATTTTTCTCTCAGTTGACAATTTTTAAATTTGATTGTATTATTTCTTTCAAAAGGGCCATTTATTTGTTTTAGTAGAGGAAATGGAAATTAATATAGATTTTGGGCAATAACTGTCAACTGACATCTCGAAAAGATCGAAATAGGCCCGGTGTACAGAGATAGACCTATCCCCTGGAGCAATTTGTACAACCCTTACGTTTAAATCTCGGACTAGTTGCTCTGGAGTGTGTGCTCGCGAACTCGAGTGAGCTAGTTACCTTGCCCACAACCATGACATGCCTGCTTTGAAGTATCTGGTATTTCGTACTTTTCTTGGCCTCGTGGGCGTGGATTTGTTATCTTGGCTGCTTCATCTGGATGATGATGATGGTTTGCTGAAGGCACTTCTGCGTCGTGCAATGGGCTAGACCAAGTTGTATTTGTAACATTTAGCTCGTTAGTGCTACTACGTCTGTTGATTCGTTCCGAATGTGACGAATGATTTTTTGTCAGAAGTGAAAGTTAACAAATTGAATGTGAGAATGTACAACAAAAATATTGAAGATAGGGATTTTTTCCTTAACGAAATATATTGGTCAATGATAGGTCTTGCAATAAGGTCATGCGTAATTTTTCGAGATTATGAGTAGTTTTCCTGTAATTTTGCGTGAAATAAATTTTTAAACCATTATTTTCTCAAGAACGACCCAAGAAATGTTGAGTATTTTTTTCTCACGGTAAAAAATTGGTGCTGGTTTCATTTTCGGCGAACTCTCCGTATCATCGAAGTTTGCGACAAATTAACATTGCAAAACTACAATATTAATCAGAGCAATTTTTAAATAAAATATGTTCTAAGGAGTTTGGACTTTAAAACTTACATGTAAAATGTTTTGAAAAAAACTAGTAGTTTTCACGTAATTTTTGCTTGAAGTCACTGCAATTTATAAAAACAATATTCGAAAACGGCGTCAAGTTTTCCTTTACATTTTTCTATTGATCGACGAGAGGAAGTTTAGAAAAATGGCAAAGTCTCATTTTCGTTGAAATCTATGAAGTTTTAAAAATTTTGCAAAAGTAGCTGTAGTACCATTAAATCAGATGAAATAAAAATGTTTACATGTATGAATGTACTACTTAAGAGTACATTCATGTTCACTTCATGGGAGTTCCCTTCATGCATACCACTTCCGGGTTAAATCTTTTTATTTAATTTTGAGTTTATAGTTGTTTTTTTCTTCGCATTTAAAATGTTCCTCACGAACTGGCGAAGAGGTAGCGGCATCACACGGAAGCCTCACCTCGCGAGACCCTAATTAGCTGGCGGCCATTTCCAAAAACGCTCGCGCGGAGGCGCACCGCGCGGCGCGCGCGCACACAGCCCCGCCACTCCCCGCCACACCACGCCCCGCCACGCCAAGCCCCGTCGCACTACGCCACGGCACGGCCTGCCTCACCTCGCCTCGCCACGTCACGCCCCACCGTAGTACACCATGCCATGGCCTGCCTCACCTCATCACGCCCACCCAGACCAGGCCTCGCTTCACCACACCACACCCCGCCATGACAAGCCACGCCCCAACCCGGTCCGCCACTCCCCGCTGCACTACTCCCTGCCATGCCACGCCTCTCCACACCACGCCCCCTCAATACGCACTACACCATACCACGCCCCGCCGCAGCCTGCCTCGCCTCAACACGCCCCGCCCCGCCCCGCCCCGCCCCGCCCCGTTCCGTCCCGCCCCACGAAACCAAGTCCCGCCAGGCGCCACGCCGCGCCACACTGTACTACGCCACACCTCACCTCGCCAAGCCCAGTCGCACTATGCCACACTGCACTACTCCACGCCATGGCCTGCCTCACCTCACCTCGCCACGTCACGCCCCACCGTAGTACACCATGTCATGGCCTGCCTCACCACACCACGCCCACCCAGTCCAGGACTCGCTTCACCACACCACATCCCGCCATGGCAAGCCACACCCCACCATACCAGGCCCCCCCTCACTCCACAGTACACCATACCACGCCACGCCCGCTTCACCGCTCCCCGCCGCGGCCTGCCTCACCTCAACACGCCCCGCCCCGCCACACGAAACCAAGTCCCGCCAGGTGCCCCGCCACGCCACGCCACACTATACTAGGCCACACCCCGCCCGTCTCTCCACACCACACCACACCTCGCCTCGCCTCGTCTCGCCCCACCACATCTCGCCATGCCATGCCATGCCACGCAACGCCACGCCGTGTCACGCTCCTCCCTGCTCCGTCCCGCCCCGCTTCGTCCCCACCCCTCACCACCTCACCCACCTGGCAGGTCTGGGTGGCACTGGCCTCTCACCTCCCCTCCCCCAACCGCCCCCACCGCGCCCTGCTCTCTCGCCGTCCCCGCCCTGGCCAGCGCTGCCGCGTGTGTTCCCCCGCCCACCGCCGCCGCCTCGGGCTAATTGGCCGGAGGCGCGGGTCGGGCGAGCGCCGGCCGCGCGCGGGAATCAATTAAGGCGCCCAACTGCGGGGGCGGCGGTGGGCGCCGGGAGGGGCGGGGCGGGACGGGGGAGGCTCGCCGCCGCCGCCGCCGCCGCCGCCGCCGCCGCCGCCGCCGCCGCCGAGCCGACTCTCCGGGCTCGCTCATCAGTATGCCGGTGCATCTTCCTCGCGCAAACGTGACACTGGATGCTACAAAAGAAAATTAATCGAGCACGATTTTGTCTGATAATTACGTCACGACCGGGGCAAGGGCAGCGGTTTCCCACGCCTGCAGCGCCGTCGACACCCACCGCGCGCCCCCGCCCACGCCTCGCCTACGTCCCGCCCCGCCCCGCCCCGCCCTGCCCACGCCCCGCCCCTCCCCCGCCTCGCTCTCGGCCGCCTGCTCCTTTTAGCGCCCTGCGCCTGCAGCTCCAAAGAAAGTCGCAACAACTTCGTACAGTTTAGGAGTTCGCAACCCAATCACTAGTTAATTCCGTTGCTGCGCCAACAACAGCTATGCTTTTTATTCTCGAAAACCGCGTGCGCGATAGCATGAAGCCCAGGAGGTGGCGGTGTTCCGCCTCGCACGGGTGGTGACATGCAGAGGTGCACTCCCCTGCTGGCACAAGCTGTAAATTCCCGACTGGTCTCCCGTCAGGTTTCTTATATAGCTACAGTAGTACATGTAAGAGTGTGTAACGAGGCAAGGATGAGTGAGGAAAAATAGCTGGCGGACCTGGCCCGTTTTTTAAGGTGTTGCTCTGGCATTAGTCTGCTAATGATCGGAGAAACCACAGATAACTACCGATCAGAGCAGCCCGCCGCTATAATTCTCGTTCTGGCAGTGTTTGAAACTCGGGGCGCTAAGTAGCTGGTGTGGAAAATGCGTCAACGTTGGGACTCGAACCCTAAAACCGCATAGGTAGCTCAGGGCATAGTTGGTAACCCTACAGTGCATCGCCTTGATATTTCTTTATCATATTCACTTTCTCAAGTCCAACTATTTAATTGTGTTCAAATCTGAAAAGAAATCCTTAGATCACTACCTAGATAGCTAGGACGAGTTCAGTTGGAGGAGAATTTTAACGGCCGGTTGCTTTGATCGATAGTTTTCCGTAGTTTTTCCAATCAACATGAGGCGAATGCCGGAGCAGTACCCTGACAAACCGACCAGGGGCCGCACGCTATCTTTCCTTCCTTTTCCTTGTCCTATGATTACCCACACTTAAGCACACTAACACACTTGCAAGCACTACTCTACCACACATGTCCGGAGTCCAGTTGGGAGCTTAGAGCTTGTCCCGGGTGTGGCGGTGTCCCGCAGGTGGGAGATACCTGGTTGAGGAAAAACCCGTAAGCTCGCGCGCAGGTCGAAACCGGATCCCACCATCCAGCAGAGGAAGAACACCGCCACCTACCGCGATAAGAGCATGCACTAGAGTTACGGACCTTAACAGTTGACATGACCGTAATCGCTAATCAATGAATCAGTATTTGGGTCAACGCCGCTGCGGCAGAGGTGTTGCCGCTGAGCCAACGGTCGTGTGCGGCAGGCGCAAGAAGCGGAGTGCGGGGGTGGGGGTGGGGGTGGGGGTGGGGGTGGGCGGTGGCACTGCACGTCGCGCGTAGGCGGCGCGGAATTGGAACGGAGGTCCACATCGGCCCCTGCCAAGCGGCCGCGCCTCGCCAGCGCGACAGCCACACAGCCGACACTGGTCACCGCACTCGCCTACAAGGGCCCGCAGCAATTGGAAGGGAAATACGTAGCCTCCGACCTTTCGTGGTAAATCCAAGATACGATATCGAGAACACTACATTACGATGCATCTGTTCTCACGATTTTTCACGACGAAAAATGCCGCATTAACAAAGAAAGATTGAAACAACTGATCGTGTTTCAAGTTATCCAAATGCACCACACAAACAGAAAAGGCACGACGGCGTTTATTTGTCCGTGTTGGTAGATGTGCAACGCCCTCCAAGTCCCAAACTCAGCTCGAAGAGACACCAACAGTCACAGAAATCTGTGAATTTTCTTGGATTGTGCGCAATATCTTCCTTCGGAACTTTTTGAAAGAATAATCTGCCGGAAGTTGACGCCTCGCGCTTCCCTGTGGGTCACCGACGACAACACGGGGTGCGCGGTGCTTTGTGACTCACACCACAGTCACTGGGTGAATCAAGGCAGGAGACAGCGAAGAAATGAAGTTGAACAGAAAAGATAAATTTCAACTGTGCGTGTTTGTGATTCGTAGAATAGTGAAAACCCAACGAATATTCCGTCGTAGAAAAATTGCTTATCTGAATGAAAATACTTGAAAGGGAATATGCCGAGAAGTACGAAACCGTCCGTAAGCGTTACTTGTGTTTAAAGCAAATCATTATTGAATTTACTTTCGACATCTCTGACAGTGTAAAGAGTACAGAAAAGTAATGAATCAGAATTTTTTGGGTTGTGTCGCGTACACGTTGAAATGTAATGGCGTGTCGTCTATGGATGATTGATGAAAGTGAAAAATCAATTTTATTGAGTGGAGTCATTCTTCTTCAGAGGCCGATGGCTTCCTTTTCATTTATAAAGTTGAATGTCTACTCTGAAGACACCAAACGACAGTTGTTTTTAAATTTCGCTCCCTCTGATAAGTAAACTATACGCTGAAGCGTCCTTCTTTCCACGTCGTCTTCACACACTTCGTCTTCACACACTTCGTCTTCACACGCGTCTTCACACACTTCGTCTTCACACGCTTCGTCTTCACACACTTCGTCTTCACACACTTCGTCTTCACACACTTCGTCTTCACACACTTCGTCTTCACACACTTCGTCTTCACACACTTCGTCAAACGTCCACTGAATGGCGATGCACCGAGCGACCGCTCCCTTTGACATTTCCCATTTTCTCCTCGCGGCGGTCGGTGGGTGGCTCAGGGCTGCTAACAAGGAACGAGGTGCCAGCCAAGACCAGTGAGTGGTCACTGTCACGCCTTGCCTTTTTCTATGCCACAATAAAGATAACTAATGTTTTCACATGTTGAAAATTAACATACATTTTGCAACAGATATACTCGTGTGTGTATTTCATCACGCTTTTGCTTTGATTTAGTGAACCAGTTTACCAGTTTATGGCAGCTGTGCGTTGCCGAGGCGCGGCTGAGAGACGATGTGTACTGAACAGCATCACGCGCAGCACTAATAATGCAGGTGCCAGAAGATATTGTCTGTCACTTCCAGAGTCGATTCCTCTTGCGAGTGGTTTTCGCGTTGAGCCACCTCCCAAATTACATGGCTTTGGAAACACACAGGCTCCTTGGTATTTGAGAGTCACGGCCCCCCCTTCACGCTTTCACGTGTCAAAAAGCTTTTGGCCTGGGTTTGTATCCCGCGCGGAACACGGCCTCCCTTCTCGTTTGGGCGCGATCAACCCTTCTTACCGGGAGAGGTGGCTGAGGACAACTGATGTCACTGCAGTGCCTTTAACCGGGAGGTGCTGGGGTCAGTCCTAATGGTGGCAGGATTTTCGACTCTAGCGAGATAGCTGGGTCGAGTTCTGTAACTGTCTGAAGGAGAATTATAGCGGCCGGCTTCTATGATCGGTAGTTTTCCGTGTTTTTTTCGATCAATACCAGGCAAATGCTGGAGCAGTACCCTAACAAGCAGGCCACGGATCACGTGCGACCTTTACTTCTTATTCCTTGTTCTACCCTACTTTCACGTAAACTTACACGCACCCTTACTTTCATGTAAACTTACATGCGCCACACTATCACAAATGTCAGAAGACCGGTCGGGAGATTAGCGCTTGTACCGGCAGGTGCGGTTCCCCGCTGGTAGGAGATACCTAGTTGACGGAAACCCCGTTAGCCGACGATAAGTCGACACCGGATCTCATCATCCAGAGGAGATGATCACGGTCACCTCCCGCAATAAAACATGCATTACACGCACGGTACGGTCATTAATTAACCAACCAAAATCAACCTTTCTTGTCCCACATGAAATCTTATCTCTCTGCCTTGCACCACTCATTCTCGCTTCATCCATTATTCTGCCCTACACCACCGCCCCTCTTCACCTTTCTTCTTTCCATCCTTTCCACCTCCTTCATCACGCGTAACCTCACATTTTTCCTATTCCCCCTCTCCTCCCTCCTTCTCCACTCTGCATCATTCTCCCGCACTTTCTCCCCACGTCGACACGATCGTCGCACGCAGACACAACGGGGCGTTTTTTTTTTCGTTGCTTGCTCCTGCACAGCGTTCTCCTCTCTGCGTTCTGCATGTGCCCCTCCCCCAATCGCTTGCACGCCCACGCGCCACTGTGACCGGCCTGCCCTTTCCTCGAACGTTTATTCTACTTGGCCAGCAAGCCCTCACGATTGTTGGTTGATGTACAGTATTTATGATGCTTGATTTTGTACATGAATGTACGAGTTATTTAATGTGGAAAGACTCTTGGAATAAATGCTAATTATAACTAGCTTGCACGTTGTTATGAATGTACTCAAACCTACACACTGCTATGCCAATGTCAATTTACAAATATTACTCCCATTTTCCATAAACATAAAAAAAATCGTTTAAGGAATATGTTAACGTATGTTATCTCGTTTAATTGTAATAGCATTTGGACCTTTTATTAAAAATATACACTGCAATATTATATTTTTAATAATTAATTTGACGTTAATAATAAATAATTAATAAAAATACTGTACAGAAGATTAATTCTTGAAGATTTCTGTTTACTCTAAAAAAATCTGTAGTTTGTTCTTCCTCAAATATATTTCCGTTCGGTTATGACGTGTGAAGGAAAAGTCCCAAGTAGTATTTTCGCATGACATTGGTTTCGTGGAAGAACTACAGTTCCCGTGTAACCAAGATATTATTATTATTATTATTATTATTATTATTATTATTATTATTATTATTATTATTATTATTATTATTATTATTATTAGAGCAATAACTCGTTCTTTTTCCGCTGTCGTGTATCTATTGTACGGCTGAGCATTTCGTGTTTCTGGGCATGTCAACTACTTCGGCCGTTGGCCCCGTAAATGTAGTGCATTGACAGTATACCGTGCCTGCCGACGCTGCACTATGCGTCGCTGGCAGTGTTTCCCGTTCAGGCATCTCCCCCATCGGGACACCGCTGCAGCCGAGAAATGCTCTAAGCTACCGAGTTGCCTCCCGTCTTGAGTTGTAGCGTAGCACAAGTAAGAGTGGGTGCGTGAGTGAAGGAGTGTGTACGTAAGAGGTGATGATAAAACAAGGAAGAGGAAAGAAAGTTTGCGCGCGGCCCGGGGCCCGTTTGTTAAGGTACAGCTCCGTCGGCATTCGCCTGGTATTGAACGGGGGAAGAATGGGAAACTACGGTCAGCGCAGCCGGTCGCTAGAATTCTCCTCCAGTCAGCGCCTGCGTCGAACGTAGCGTCGTGTGCAGGGAGTGCGTGGATCTACTTGATGGCTGCGGCGCCAGGCCTCTTACCACGGCTTCGCTCCGCTGTGGGCTCCCATCGCAGCGCCTGGCGGAGGGGGCGGGGCGGGGAAAAGCGGGACAGGGCGGGCAGGAGGAGCAGCGGGGGCGAGGCGGGTGGGGGCGGGACGGAGCGGGGGCGAGGCGGGCAGAGGGGGTGGAACGGAGTGAGGAAAGGGAGCAGAGGGAACAGGGTGGGCGGAGGGGGTCGGGGCGGGGCGGAGCAGGGGGCGTGGCATCGAAGACGGGGCAGGGCGGGCAGAGGAAGCGCGACGGAGGGAGCGGGGGGGGCAAGGGGGACGGGGCGGAGCGGGGCAGGACGGAACGGGGCATGGCGAGCAGGGTGAGGAGCGAGGAGCGGGGAAGGGGGCGCGGGGCGGGACGGGAGCGGAGGAGGCGGAAGGGGAAGGCGGGGGTGGAGCGGAGCAGGGCGGGCGGAGGGGGCGGGGCGAGGCGAAGCGGAGCAGCGGAGACAGGGCGGGGCGGGCAGAGGGGGCGTGACGGAGCGGAGCAGGGTGGGCAGGGGGGACGGGGCGGAGCAAAGGGAGCGGGATTGGGCGGCAGGGCAGCGGGGGCGGAGGGGCGGGGCAGGGGCGGAGTGGCCGATCGCGGAGTCGTGAGTCCGAATCCGAAGGCGTGGCAGCTTCCCACGTTTGAGTAATGGCTCCGGCCGCTTCGTGCGTCTCCCGCGCCCTCCCGCGCCCTCCCGCCCCCGCCCCACCGCCCTCGCACCCGCCCTGCCTCGTCCTGCGCCGTCGACGGGACACGGGTCGCCACGTCGGGTGAAACGTGTAAATTATGGATTAACCATCATTTTTACTCCCGTGGCGTAATGAAACACCCAGTACTAAATAAACGGTGGCATGTTCTACTTTTCGAACAGCACACTAGACATTTCATTAGCCACTGACAAAAAAATATCTAAACTGTTTATTGACACACCTTTCAGGCTTTTAATGTCCACGTGTTTTACTTTAGTACTGTTCGGTATGAATTTTTTATGTAGTTTAAGGAAATGGTAGCCTACATTTTACTTACTATGTTCTCTTAAAGTAAGTTTTTCCATAAAATCAGTTCATTTGTGGCTTTTTTTTTTTTTTCAAAAATTCTACAATGTGCTCGCAAAAGTGCTCGAGTGTTCTCGCAGTAATACTCGAATGTGAATACTCGAAAACACATAAATTAAAAAAGCATCCTCTTCACTGACAGTATTTAAACGTTAACTATTGAAATCGGTACATTAGGAGGACGTATATTGCATAAAGTGGGAATTCGGAAGAGGCATGCTCATAGAAGAGTATTAGTTTTTCAGAAATGAAGTGCCGTCCTGGGAATTGCCATATTACAAAGCTGAATGAAAGCCCTATCGTTCCATTCGGTGAGACGATTATTCGTTAAAAAAAAAGCAAAGAAGAATAGCCAGGGGCGCTGCCGCCTGGCGAGTCCCGCGCCGAATGTCAAACATGTCGCGGTGGCAGCAGCGGAGCGGTGGGCGCTCGCAGACGATTTGCGTACAGGACTCCGTTGGCTCGGCGGTCTTCGCTGCTGGCGCTGCCTGGTCACGTCTTGACCCTCCCCTCCCCTCCCCCCGCCCCACCCCCGCGCCGTGGAATTCGCCCCCCTCCCCCCGCCGCCGCCGCGGTCCGCGCAACGCGAGGCGCCGCCGCCGCCGCCGCCGCCGCCGCTCACTCGTAAATTTGGGCAGCTGGTACTTTGCGGGCTGACATACCGCACGCTGCCTCGTATTTCAGGGCAGACGCCTCGCCCTGCGGAGGCGGTGCCCGGGTGCGAGCCGGACGCGGACGGAGCGCGCTTGCCAGCCGCCGGTCAGTTGTGGATCGAAGCAGCTTGTGTTGTCGCAATGGGTTGAGTGTAACCCGTAGTTCAGTTACCCGTTGAAATGAAAAACCAAAGCTTACGTTCTGGTTATCATTTGTATTCTGTCGGTCAAAGTTGTTGACAAGAGTAACCAACGTTTTCCATGTGGTTTAAAAGCCTACTTAGTGTATAAAAATAACGAGTTTCTCTTATGTTGGCGATATTGATTTTCGTTTTATAAAAGGTAATTTTCAATCAGTAACAATACCGGAGGTCTTTAAAATAAAATCTTATAGTTAACATTTTTCTCAAAACATTGTAAAAAAAAAGGTTACAGCTGAATGGGAGAAGATTACGAGTGGTCTTAATCATTCAGTGTGTAAATCCGGAATCGTTGGAGCATTACAACGTGTAGTTTTACCTCGTGCGTAGATGAATATTATTTTTTCTTACAACTCGATTTATTCCAATAAAAATGCGATATGTAAATTCAACAACAAGTTTGCATGATTTTAGACACAAAGCATTGGCCAAAAACAATCGCAAAAGACAAACATTCCGTTATCACTCAAAGAGAAGAGCAAAACTACTAGACAAGTATAATGTGTGTCCGCCAAGGAAAATGATCCTTGAGATTGCAGAGGCATTCGTCAACTTTGAGAGTGTAGAATTTCATGGGGATTTCCTTTGAAGAAGCAACCCACCTATCGATCACTTTATTAATGAAGAAATAAAATCGTTCTTTGGAGCTTGTAATTGTAACTTGTGTCTGGAACTAATGTCCGTGTAATTGCGTGTTTGGATCGGTGAACTCGATGCCCGGCGGGCCTCACAAACTCTTTTCGCGGAGAGAACCACATCCTTAGTTCCGATAGACGCATGTACTTGACGACTTAAGTACGGTAGACGGGAACTGGAAATATAACGGTACAGGGTTTTTATGCCATAGGCGCACCCACGCCTCGTATCAATTTGCGTATGCTGAAGGCTATGCGCATGTAGCTGGCGTCGTGTTTCGTTAAGTTTAATTAAGCTTAGCTCCTTACATCGAAAGCTCTCGTTTAGATAAAACCGAAGTTAATTCTATCGCTTTGAGATACCCAGTACATAAGGCTTCGGATAAATGAAAAACAGGATTTTGCTTTCCCTTCTTGTCTTGTATGTTTTGGGTTAAAACGTTTGGTTTCAGATAAGATTTGCATGTCGAATATTGCTATGAAAAACTGATCGTGTTGCAATAATTTTGTTTACTTATGTGTTGCACGTTTTTGATTGTGGCGCGAATATGTAAAGTGATTTTTAGTTGTATGATATTGAACAAGATAAGAGAACATGATAAAAACAAGAATAAACTGTAATTGAAGGATTCGAATATCGTGAGAGCTAATTCTTGCCAATGTTTTTACATTCAAAAAATATTCGTACTGTTGCATGTACCACTTAGCGTAAGGCGAGGTACAAACAATGGTTTTAAGAAACGTAACCAGTTGTCTGTTCCTCGATGATAAACAAAACACGTCGATGATAAACATTTGAACAAAGTGTTCTTCGCGAACGCATTCTTCCGTGTGCTACAACGAACCAACTCGCCTGAGCATCGCCGTCCTGCTATTTTACCCCTCCCCTCCACCCCTGGCACAGCGGACACTTGTCACTGGACGGTCATTGGTCGGTTTATGTAACGTGTAATTGAAGGATTCAAATATTCTCATTCTTGCTAATATTTCCACATAAAAATGTTCGTAGTGTTGGACGTATTTCTTAGCGTATGGCGAGGTACAAACAATGGTTTTAAGAAACGTTAGTTGTTTGTTCCTTCATGATAAACATTCGAAGAACGCATTCTTCGCGAACGCTTTCTTCCGTGTGCCGCAACGAACCAACTCGCCTGAGCATAGTCGTCCCGCGATTTTACTCTTCCCCCCTGATGAGGGGGGGGGGTCGGCGGGCACTTGTCACAGCCGCACCGGGCGGTCATTCGCCGGTTTTTGCAGCCATTACGCGCGGGGGATCCGGGCGCGAGCGGGGCCCGCGCCTTCTCCGCCCTGGAGGTGGCGCGGCGCGGCGGCGAAAACCGGATACGGCGACGGGGCGGAGCGGCGTGGCGCGGCGCGGCACGGGTCGGGCTGGGCCGGGAGGCGGCGGCGGCGGCGGGGGGCGGTGCCGCGCTCGTGAGAGGCGTCTTCGCGAAGGAACGCGCGCGGCGCGGCGGCGGCGGCGGCGCCTTCGGCAGAACCCTGGGCACGCGGTTGGAAATGTCATCGGTGGGCGCGGCGGCGGAGGGGGCCGGCGGGGGTGGGGGCGGGGTCGGCAGGTGCGGCCGTCCTCGGTCACGCGGAGCTCCCACGCAGCCGCCGCCGCCGCCGCCGCCGGCCAAGGCCGCTGAAGAAGCTGCCCGGCCGCACTCATCCCGGATGCTGGGCGACCGGGGCCGCGCTGGATGCGCCGTGAAGGACAGCGCTGTTGCCACGCCCCGCCACTCCCTCCGCGCGGCGGCGGCGGCGGCGGCACGCCCAGCCGGCAGGGGCGGAGCGCACGCGAAGCTCATGAAACTCCGCTCCGCTCCACTCACCTCCGACACTCCCAACACACCACAATCGTTTCCAACTGCTCAACAAAACCATAAGCAATGCTTTCCAAAAAAGAGACACGCACGCTACTCAACAAGATTGAAGAAAATACTCTCCTGTAATTTAAAACTTTAAGTTCTATTATGTTGCAAGATATTGAAGAGGTTCACAGACACTCTGCCTTTGCGAAAATAACTTGGGAGGAGTAATGTGTCTCCATATTGGAGTACGCTCTCTCATTTATTTTGTGCAAACACAATCTGTATAAAAAAAAATAAAGGACACTCCAAATTATTAAAATTTTCACAAAAAATGCACCTGCACGAATACTGCTTATAGCATAGTAGGGTATATACAGAGAACGGCATTTCTTTACATACCAAGAATATCAACACAGTTGTTGTATAACGCATCGCCTAAATAGCGAATATTTAATGGCAGCGGCCTCTTCCAGGAGCACTACTGTCGCTTGAGCAGTTTGAATGCGCAGAATGGGAGGAGCACAATCTAATATTTGCATTTCTCAGTCAAAATGTAAACTCAATATTTTTATATTTTTCGCGAGTTCCTGGGAATTTAACGAAGCCATAGATACCTCATATATGGCAGAAAGCTACATAGTTGTCTTTCAATTTCTTCGCATTGGAAATTAGTAATATAGATGTTGCACAAGGTTTGAAATTTCGTCTTCCAGAATCTTGCTTCAAGATGTGAAGCAAAGTGTCAGAATACATCAAAGGCTTCACTGCACTCCTGCACCACACACTCCTGCGACACTTCCATTTCATTCTGAGTTATAAGAAGATTGCGATTTCAATGTGACGTCCGTCGCCAAAGAGTAAAATAACAATGTTTTCATACTACATTTATTACACCAACTTCACAGTACTGGCACAATGTGTACGTAGTATGATGTGATATGAAACGGATACTTCATTTTTTGGAGGTTCTTTACGAGGCGCCTCAGGAACATTTTCTATTTTTTCTCTAAAATGGCTCCAAAGTTTTGGATTATATTTTTTTATCCGTTAGAGCAAAGTACGCATATAAAAATAGTGCAGGTCTCATTATGGTTGACTTCTCTAAATTTTCGAAAGTTGCAAAAGTTTTAAGACCTTCCTTTAGTGTTTCTTCTTAATGAAATTTGTTATTAAAAATTAGATCTTAAAATGAATGTCTCACGGCATTGATATTTTCATTAGACATTTTGTTATACATTTTCGGATTTGGGAGCACAGCTACTTCAAATTATTTCTTATGAATTTTATGAAATCAAAACTTTTCTATGAAAATCAGCTCAAAATTGTGCATTTTCAGAAACGCTCGAACGACATTTTCACAATAACAGATACTAATTTTTCAATGAGAATTTGCATATAGATCCAGCTTTAACTCTTTTGTAATATTCTTAAATTAATATTTCAATTCTCTTATTAGATGGCCGAAAAATTGAAAAAAATGTGAAAAAGTAACTTTTAGGCGCAGCTTAGAGGAAGGTGAGTCAGTCCCAAAAAGCTACCCTACAGTAAAGGGATTAGAAAACTAACTAGCGCGAGAAAAACTGTACCACTCTATAGCGCCATTAGTTTTAATTTTCCCCCGTCAATATTTCTGTTGAAAATAGGGGTGCAATGGAGACAATCCTTGAAAAATCTTCTTGAGGTGCGCTGGAGTCCTCTGTTCTAAGGAGAAGAGTAAATCTTAAAATGTACGTTCAACGAACTTTCCATAAAGTAATTACGTGTGCAATGTCGCGGTGGCTAGTTTTATCTCCGTTTGTTCATTTTTCAGTTACCGCCTGAACTGTTTTGTCATTCGCTGAGGAACCTTTTAGAATTGGGCTTGGAGAACACTTGGCGTGCTAGGGAAGCGGAGCGATGGCAATGAAGGGCAGGGCAAGGGGAGGGGCGAAGGGCGACTGCTGCGGGAGCCCTGCACCTGGCGCACTTCCGCCCCCGACAGCTGCCGCCTCCCCGCCCCCCTTCCGCCCACGCCCCGCCCCGCCCCGCCCCGCCCTTTCCCACGCCGCGCCTTCCCAGCGCCCTCCGCTCGCAGCTCTCACAGCCCCCCCCGCCCCCCCCCGGGGCGTGGGTATATGTACACGGTAGATGGATAGACATAATTGAACCACATTTGAAGATGGCAGTTAATTGCAGCGAAAAGAAATACGATAATGATAATAATAATAATAATAATAATAATAATAATAATAATAATAATAATAATAATAATAAAGTCTTTATTAATGGCGAGGCTCAGGCCATAGGGCCTGCTCTTCCGCCTAACCACTGAGTCTACATTGATACAGAGTAGTAACATATATGAGGGGAGGGAAATCTGTACATTTACGATACAGTTTTAAAATACAATAATACTAGAGCCCCTTGGACGGCTCATGGACTACTAGCTTTCTGTGAGTCGTCCCTGGATTCAGTTCACCGACGGGAAAAATAAAAAGATGTAGTTTCCTAATACAATCATTTCAATTTCTGTAGCTACGTGACTAAAGAAAGGGCAGGTGGTCAAAATGGTAGATACGGTGATGGAAATGCGACATGTTCACCACATGCCTTCCTGAGGCTCAGGCCTGCGAACACCGCTAGCTAGGCAACAGTCGGATTAACATGACCCTAAAATGCAAATACACACATACTACTAGAAATAAGAAACATAACAATACCAATAATAAAAATAACAATAATGGGTATTATTATTATTATTATTATTATTATTATTATTATTATTATTATTATTATTATTACTAACCACGCTACATGTTCTCTTCCGAGGCACAGTCATATTCTATCCCGGAGAGAGATTAACATGGTAATTACGGGAATCAGGTATTCGGCTGTATCCCTTACTAAGACAAGGTTGTTAAGCGTTGAATTATAAATTATGAGGTGACAGGATAATGATGAGGGAGAGAAGGGACAATCACAAATACATCCATGCAGCCTCCTCTCCGCAACTTTATTATTATTATTATTATTATTGTTATTAATAATAATAATATTTAACACAATTAACGTAACCCAACAACTTTTTGAAACATCGGGCATTGCACATCGCACTACATGCGAGGGTGAGCGAGGAGGGGGGGGGCACGCGTGAGAGCGCCTTCAGCGCTAAGGCTCGTTCCCAGCGAACGATTCTTCGTCCGTTCGGTCGCTGGAACTCTCGGACCCAAACGACGCAGTCGTGTGCCGTGTTCACTAACCCCCACGCCGAGCAAACCCCTTCGGCGGCCATCGGGAGCTGAATGTGCGGCAGGGGCGAAGGCGGCAATCTTACTTTAGTGGACGTGTGTACGATGTCTTTTAAGAAAAAGCAAATATTTAGAATGACTGATGATTTAGCTAACCTTTCACACTTCCCGTGTTAATTACGAATGCCAAGATATGTGTACTCACTTTTTTGCAGATCAATAATTGAAATTTTCTACTTTCAAATTCTTATCTTAATTCATTATTAGAGATTTTACTAGTTTCTAGAAACGAACTCGTTAGCCCGTCTACTTTTACAATTAAAAGGGACTGTGCTGTGCCTTGAGAAAATATTCCAGCGTTTCTCAAAATGCGCAATTTTAAGCTCATTTTCGCAGAAAAGTTTTGAGTTTTTGATAAAATTCATACGAAATAATTTGAAGTAGTAGGTTTTCGCTGTGCCTGCGCGGCAAGCGAATGAAAAGGGCGCTGAACCGAGCGATTTCTCGAAGTGGCTTTCGCAGTCTTTTGCTCCTCCGTTCGCTCCCTCAGTACTTCGGGAACCCAACCGCGCTTTAAGTCCTAGATTCAACACAATGAACGAGATGGTTGGGTTGCGTGCAGACTTCTGATAAACATTCGATCTAGGTTTCAAAAACTTCTGGCCTCACTAACTTGTTTTTGATAAATAGAAAAAATATAACTTTTCAATTAATCATCCTTTTCGCCAACCCACTTTTCACAAGTGTATGTTAACATCTCTAGGCTTTTGAAAAAAATATTTCGTAAGTTTTGTTCGGAAAACGATCAAAAACTGCTTCTGTCACCTCACACTCATCTGGAAAGAGTTTTCCGCGAAGGTTTTTCTTCAGTTTTGATAAGTGGTAATTGTCGCTGGGTGTCTAATCTGAACAGTAGTGTGAATGGTCCAACTCCTTGAAAACTTCAACAACTTTCTTTGCAATCTGAGCAGTAAGCACAGGTGTGTTGTCCTGAAGAAGCTAAACACGAAGAGATTTCACGCTCCCAACTCAAGTACCTCCGTCCACAAAACTGAACTGAGATGTCGAATGCAAACGTATATTATTACAACAATTAAAGATAAGAGTATCTACTCTCGGAAGGGTTTTCCATTCGTGAGTGTTCTCTAGGTCGGAAACTTATGGAACCTGCGTATAATTAACATATTGGTTTTCTCTTTTTCAAGTGACCAAAATTGAACTCGCATTCCTGTACATTAGTTAATAGTATATGTGCATGTGCCGGATCTTCGCCTTGAAAGGGATTGTATTGCGGATGTCGTTGAAAACGATCTACTTCCTAATACTTCTGTTGTTTGTTGTCTGTTTCGCGTCAATAGAACCTATGATACTATGCCAATGAGTGCGCACGTGGAGGGGGAGGGAGGCCACAGCCTCCTATAATTTGGAAAAGGATCCAGTAGTCCTCTGTAATTAAGCATTTTATTTCCGTAAATATCGAATGCTTATTTTCCCACATTTTAAGTGGACAATTCGGGGGATTGACGTGCGACGGGGAAGACGCTCTCCAAGCCATCTAAATGGTTCAAAATAAAATCAACTGTTTTTGTTAATTGTGTCATTAAAGTTATGATTTCTATCACGTTGTAGTATTTTTTATTCATTTAACTTATGTTATGACTGTTTTATTATTTAAATTTATTTTTATAAATATGGTCCTATATATTTATAGACTGTCAAATTATTGTGGGTAAGAAAATAGGAGAATGAGGCAAAAGTTTTATTTTACCAACTCAATATGACTGTCTGTAAATACACATTCGATAATATCTTTTTAGAATTAAGTTTTATTAATTTACTAGAACATGCTATACTATGTAAATAAAAATGTATAACGGCATAGGGAGCTCAGATATGTGCTTGGCTTCCTCTTGTTTTAGGCAGCGTACGCCTATGGATATTTGCGTTAAGAATCCATTTCACGTCTTTCATTTTTCAAAGCTTGAAACCTTTCAAATAAAATCATAAACGAATAATTTACGATAAATCCTTTACAGTCGGGATAAATTGAAATGTTTATTTTTTATGCCATTCTTTTATAATTTAGTGAACAGAGTAGCTAAAATATTGATACTTACGAATACCTGCAGTGAAGTGAAAATAAACAAATTGGTAACTTTATTGACACCTACTCATTACCCAGGTTGTCGTGCAGAAGTGTAACCGCATATGTTTTTCTGATACAATCTTGATCAATTCATAAAATCAGAATAGTTGAATTTTTATTTACCCCAGCGTGTGAGTATCTCTAATGTCGAGGTCCCTTACTTGGCATATTCTGTTGAACGATACATTTTAATCCATTTCGCATGCCATTTTTCATTCCGGGCGTTTGCACATCGTGAGTGTTTCCTTATTGAAGCCGCCTTGTCATCGCTTAACAGTGGGAGCGCGGCCGCGTGGATCGATGCCAGTTGGTGAAAGCACGAACACGGAGGCCGTTACTTCTGCAACAAGTGTGCTGCTTGTAAGTGGAGGTGAGAAATAG
The DNA here is from genome assembly GCA_011170035.1 of Teleogryllus occipitalis. Taxonomy (NCBI): domain Eukaryota; kingdom Metazoa; phylum Arthropoda; class Insecta; order Orthoptera; family Gryllidae; genus Teleogryllus; species Teleogryllus occipitalis. The sequence continues at coordinate 26,205 of BLKR01001095.1, forward strand.
AATGTTGCTATCCGTTGATCATATCGGGGTGCATACATGAAAAATGCAAGTCATTTTCTTTGATACTCATTGTTTTTAGACTCTCTACCAGAAATGTTTGCTTAGAATCTTGCTTCTGATTATGTTGATGTATTTTAACATCTTGTAATTTATTGTACAATCAACATGATATTTAAGCTGAGGGGTCCTTGTCTGATGTTCTAGCGCAGAATCCTATACACGCCGTAATCACTTTGAAAGGTCTCCTGTATTATCATATTGCAAGACTGATAGAAAGCCAAATATTAAAGTAAATAAGAGAAGTCAAAGGTGACAGCTGTGAAAAAATGACCCTTGAGTGAAAAAATCTCTTTATTCCGTCGGCTGGAAACGCAAAATTCAGTAAAGACGTATGAAGGTATTCATGTCAATTGAGAAACTTAGGTAGTAAAAAGGTAAAGCCACAACACCCGCAGCAAGTTTCCTACTCTTCGTTCATGTTAATATCTCAATTTTGGTCAAAGTATGTCTTGTCTTCTTAGTGCCCCAATTCCTTCACAAACATGAACACGGCATCTCAATATAGTAACCTGTGACTGTCCTTCCTTCCGCACGTCACCCACGGTTATCACTTCCAGTTCTTCAAACGAGACAAAATTCAACGCGTTTTGGTCTTCTTTGGCGGGAACTCATAATTTTTTACGAATTCATTCGAACGATTTCAAGAAAATTCTTTAGAAAATGTTTTTTTTACCAATGAGACCATTTTGAACCGGTTCCATGTACGATATTCTGGAGATATTGTAGAAAAATAGTATTTTAATAGTTTCAATCAAACAGCATCTACGAGTACGTTGGTGAATCACTGGGAATTTCTTTATTCTGTGCGGTATTTGCATGAATTGTTACGTCTTGATTCGTTAGATTAACGATAATTAATCCTAACGCAATGAAACAAAAAATGAAGTAGGTATTTGATCCATACTTTTTCCTGTAACGTACTATGTGGGAAAATGAGCAGCCAGGCAACTGTAATACGTTTAAAATGTATTTTTACTATGGACTTGCAAAACACGAATAATCCTTTTTAACTTTTAAATACCAGCTGAAAGCGCCTCGCTACGTTAGCACAATAATCCTCACTTCGTCCCAAATCGAGATATTAACTTTCACGAGTAGCAGGAGGTTTGGTGCGGGTGGCGTGGCTTATCTTGTTACTGCTCCAAGCCCTTCAGTTTTCATCTCGGAACGAGATAGCATCTACCGAACCCGGGCACCCGCCTCCGGTTGACTGTCGGAGGCCAATGAAGCCCGCTCCAAATCAAAGGCCGGCGGGAGGCGAGGCGGTGACCGGTTCCGCGCGCCTTTGACAGGTGCGAAGCCCGCGCCCGCCACCGCGTGGGCAGAACTTAATTGGGCCACCGGCGGAACACCCCCCCCCCGCCCCCCTCGCACTCCGCTCTTCCCGCCCGGAAGGCCCCTGCCCGCCCGCGCGCAGTCGCCCGCAGTTCGATTCCCGGCGGCCACAATCCCCTCGCGACCTCTCCGTTCCGGGGAGAAAGCGCGAATAGCAGCCGACCCGGCAGGTGCGATTACCTGTCGGCCCATGTTTTCACCTGACCAACTGTTTTTGGTCTAACTGAACACACTGTGAAGGCTCCTTGTGAAAGCAATTTGTTTATTACCATAAATCGATTAGTGTAAAGTTGGAATTACGTATTTTATGTCGCGAAGATGTTTTCCAGATTTGTAATTTGACACCCTGATACCCCAGTTATTTATTTCTTCATTTAAATTGTAGGGGGCCATATTCTCAGGATTTTACGATACATGATTTGAAACATTTCATTAAAGATTAGTTTTCAGTACGCTTTTTTTCTTAGTTGGACAACATTTTTTGAAGAGGATTTTGTTTTTGAACCGGGGCCTCCGAAGGGCTAATTACGGATCGGTGAATTAGGTTCACTTCACATCCACTCTTTGGGATGCACAGTGATTGGAGGTGGCGGGTTCGATCCTTGCAACGTGCCGGAAATCTATTTGGGGTGTGGAGCATCGGCAAGTCAGTAGCTTGGCCCCTGGGGATCGGAGATGAGATGTCCTCGCTGCCCATGGCCATGGAAGGCAGGAGGAGAGGAGGATCAAGCGCCCTCCTCTACCCCTTTGCAAGGTGTTGCTCTGGCACCGCGTGGAAATGATATGACAAAGCCCAAGATCTCTACAAGCTACGACCTGCGAGTCATGCACATCAGCGTATTGGGGAGTACTTTCGAACATTTCTATCAACAAGAGCATCAACATCAACAATTACATCGTCGAGGTTTTTGCGCTTGTTCGAATGGAATTCGTAGGCAGACTGCTCTGCTCAACGGCCATCCATAAAACTGGCTTAAAATACCCCCGACAGAATTCGAACTCAGGGCCTCCCTAGTTACTCTAATATTTAACGATTTTTAATCAATTTACCAGCTTACAGTAAACCATTAATAACTGTAATGATTAGTACTGGTTATGAGCTAATTTTTTAGTGTCTAGTTCGTTTTTGATAAAATGAATGCTGAAAATAGAATGATATGTTACCGATTATTTGTCATCGACTGACTTTTATTCACATCCACAATTGCACATGATACTGAAATATTCTTAAGTTCCGACCTCGGTGTTGTCGTGTGCTGAATTGCGCCGGCGGACACTGTGCGGCGGGGCGGGGAGGGGCGGGGCGGGGTCGTTGGCCCGCCGTTCCCCGCGTTTCTGAAATTCTAAAGCGCCCGATACTCGTCGGGGTCGGGAGCGTAACCGTCCAATTAGATCGTCCTTAGCGCGGGGCTGTCAAGTGCGAAGGCGGGGCTGGCCCTCGGCGCGTGCGTGGGTGCGGGCGACGACCCCGCTCTCGGCTGCGGACGATAAAACCTGCACTCCCGTTGGACTTTATTTATTTATTTATTTTACGCCAAAAAACAGTTAAAACTGCGTATGACGTGCTATGGGGAGAAGTGAATTGTGTGCACATTGATCGGCGGCGATCGTGTAACGGTTAGCGTATCGGGCTGTTATACCCAAGTTTGCGGGTTCGAACCCGATCGAAGCCGTGGACTTTTAAGGGCAAAAAAATCCTTCTACGCCTTCCTTCGGAGGGGAAGTAAAGCCGGCTGTCCCATGTTAGTAGATTTACTGCATGTAAAAAAGAGATCCTAAATGATGCTTCTGAGCTAAATTCAAATCGCCTGTTTCGTCGCCCAAGTTAATACCTTCTTTCTCCCACGGTTGGTGAAAGGAGCGTAGCGAAATTTGCGTGGTCAGACGGAAGAGCAGGTCTCATGACCTCTCGCCACGTAAAATAAGGCCAATTCAATTCACATTTTCAAAATTCTGTGATCCCTACACTAAGTCATATGCTACTTGAATTTTGAATGAAGAAAAAAAAACCTCCCATGTAATAACATCTATTTTCAAGGATATATAAGCAATTAATTTTGGGCTCTTATCCATGTTGTCCATCGGAATAATACTTCCTGCCGCGACAACATGGAAGCGATAATTTGAATAACTGTATTTCCCACTGAATTTTAGAAAACGTGCACAGATAATGAAGTTACATTGATACACGTTCAAACTTACTGCATTCTAGGGTACATTTACAGTGCACTGGTGTAGTATTTAGATTTTTTCGCTGTAAGATTCGATAGTGTGCTCGATGAAAAGTTCACTGCTGTATTTATTGTTTGGGCTTTCGTAACGTGATTGTTGATAGTACGCATTCGTAATGTAATCTAACGTTAGTGGTTACTTACGGACAATCCGCTTCATGCGACCGACATTCCGTGGGTTTTGTACATTCAAGAAGATACTTTGCAGGGACATGTAAAATGGATGTATGTCTGTGTTAGCATGCGGTTGGGACGCACGTTGACTTGCACTGAGATTCAGTGTTCATTGGGACCTTGCTCCTCGGCGTCGGGCGGTCGTGCCTAAGTCATGGCAGTCAGATGAATCCGTAGCTTTGTCTTCAGCGCAGTATGAACTTTTCTAAACGCAGAGAGATAATGTGTGATGCGTTTTCGTTTGAATTGTACAAGAAACATTGTATAAGAATACTGTGGAATACAACGCGGTTTGTGGTAGTTTTTTTCACGCTTGTATGCTAATTTTAGATTTGACTGTAATGTTGAAGATCGCTGTATGCACTCTCAAAAAAGAGTGCCTGACAGATTAGTAGCCTTCCAGCGAGAAACAAATTAATTCCATTTTGGGGTAACAGATCACTTTGCCGCTTATGAAAAGCAATCATCAGAGAAGGCTCTTCATACTTGTAAATTTTTGTCACTGCATCTAAGAGCATTTCTGAGTGGTCCCTTATTAATAGTTATTTATATGGATCGGATTTTAGTGGAATGTAATTTTTTTTTTCATTTTTCGTCGATTTCGACTAATAAGTTATTTTTTACATTTTCCCGTAATTATTAATGCATTTTTCGCTTATTTTATGGATTTATATATCATTTTAATGGTACTTGCTTCAAATAATATTTACGAGATGTAACAAATGTTCTCCACAGAATTCTTGAGTAGCCTATTCGATTTCTTTGTGCAGAAATTGTAATGTTAGCTACTGTGAGTACATAATCTAAGGTTTATGTGACGCCTATAAACGCCATTGTCGTTTCAGCCGATTTAGAGATAACTAAAGACAGATTTCCTGGGCAAGAACAGTTAAAACCAAAGGTTTGAAAGCTCAGTTCACTTCGACGAATAGAAGCAGCCTTGATTACATCACTAATGTATCCAACAGCTTGAGTTGTTCAACTGAACTGGTTTTGATAATATTTTTTTGCGTCATTTTTCTTTGCTTTTAGGGCATTTTTAAAACATTTAAGATCATTTTATTGTTTTCATTTTTGACGATGTTTTAGGTCATCAAAATCCGCCCCTAGTTATTTATGTTACTAGTGGTAAAAGTAACTTTTTATTTTGCGAATAGGAAAGGTTGCGTCACGAGGCCGAGTGGCGCAATCCCGAGTAAAATAAAAGCACTTTTACCACGTGTTTCCTACACTATTTTTTTAGACAGCCTTACTGACTTTTTGGTCTTTTTGTCCCTTTTGTTCCCCTTATCCCGTTTGTAACATTTGTCCCCATTCTTCCTTTTGTCCTTTACCCCCTTTTCCCTTTTGTCCCCTTTACCCCTTTTGTCCCACATGCCGCTTTTGCCCCCATTGTTCGCCTTGCCCCGTTTATCCATCTTCTTCCTTGTCCCCCTTGCCTTCCTGTCCCCCTGTCATTGTGGTCTTTTTGTGTTTTGGTCATTTTGGTTCTTCAGATCAGACAATATTATTTTTTTGTTTCATTCACAAATTTATCAGAGCACTTGAGCATCGTGTCACTTTTACCATTAGTGCTAAAAATTGTACTTTAAGCACGCTAGGCATGCCCTGAAGGAGCCGCTTTTAGAAATGGCTATTTAAAGAAGAATTTATTGTCGCGAGGGAATCTCAGCGCTGGCTGGAAATGCAGAGGCGAACGGGGGCTTCCAGCGCCTCTGGCAACCCAAGGCTCATTTGCGCATTAAAAGCGGGCGAGGGGCCACGTTCCCGTGCGCACAAAAGCCCTTTCCCTTCCCTTCCCGGGTTCAGGCTTCTGCCCTGCGCTGACGGAGTCGCCCGATTGCGACCCTGCTCAGGTATCCCTCGCACTCGCTTCCCAGTTAATCTCGTTCGCTGTGGGCCACCTCAGAAGTCATCGACCCATTGCATCCCGGAAGGTGTATTCGGAGAGGGGGGAGCAAACAATTTAGTTGAGTTTCCATTCATGAGTAACGCAAATAAATGGTCTCCTATCAGTCAAAAGAAAATCTAGAACACAGGTGAACATGGCAGAATCATAGGAAATGTAAACGGAGACATCAGTTTCAATTAAGTAAGAATATTGTTTGTAGTTTAATTCCAAAATAAATTTGCCTTACTTTTTCTAACTGGCCATTACGATAAGAGTAAAAACGATGTATAATGCCCTGATATTACATGCGCACTGTTTCTTGAGCCCCGGATTTCCTACCCCCATTCCTTTGCTAATGTAAGATGAATCCAGAATAAATGATTGCAGTGAGTTTTGTTGGTAGAACGTGATCACCAGAAATGTTCGCTTCCGTGTAATCGAATCTGTGATACAGAAAAATGAGCTGCAGATTTGATACAATAGTCCTGTCCACAAAATAATCAAACTCCCCCCTCCTATCGCATCTAGTGAGGGATGAGGGATCAAGAAAACGTGCGCGGATAATACATGAACGAGCTCTTCCCTGTACTCCCGGGATGCAAGTGGGATTCATCCGAGCTGAGGCGCCTCTTTGGCATCTCCGAAGCACCTTCCACCCTCCGCGCGCCACGCCCCCTGGCGTCGACAGCCCCCGCGCGCGCTAAGCTGCACTTCGATTTAAACGTGGAGTCTGTTGAGGTAACTCAACTGGTATTATACGCGCAAGTTTTCTTGAGTCCCGGAATACCTACCCCCACTCATTTACTAACATTAGTTCAATTAATAATAAAGGATAGCAACGAGTATTGTGGACAAAATCTAATAAGTAGAAATGTTCGCTCCCATGTATTAGAAACTATTTTGCATCGAAAAGCGAACTACTTATAAAATTCCTTGTCAAAATAACCAAACTCCCACTCCGCGCGCAACGAGCAAAGCGAGAGCTGAAGAAAACGCGCGCGGATAATACGGTGTCATATCCAATCAGGAGCTTAGATGACACCTACAATACAGACGTCTAAGCTCCCGATTGGGTGACCCTGTAACAGCTGATCAAACGTCAACAGACTGTAAATAAATGGACGTATATAGCACGTATACGTAGCTCGCTTGCGCGCCTACGCACAGCCGTTGCCTCCGGACACTGACACGTAGTGGTACTTAGGACGAAGTACTGAGTACGACAACTGCTATGCTCATTACAGTACGTTACAGAGCCTCCAACACTGTGCGCGTCACTCAAATGCAGGTGAAACCTTGGTGCCGACTAAAATGCCTATACTTCGATTAAAACAGTGTTCCTTCAGGGTCACGTGCTGAAAAAGGAAGGGTACACTGTCATCCAATCGTGAGCTTCGTTACGACTTAATTTTTTGATATTGAAGCTCCCGATTGGATGAGAGTGTCCCCCTCTCCTGCCAGCTCGTGACCTTGAAGAGACACACTGTTTTAATTGGATTACAGCTGTGTTAGCTCACTGCCAGGGCAGCTTCTGACTCTGAGCGGAAGGTCCCAGGGTTAGAGACCAGACTGATGATTGTCAACACTAGCTACGAACCTCGGTTGACTTCAGCCTCTGACTAGAGGGGAGTTCTACCGGCGGGCTGCTCTGACTGGTAGTTTTCCGTTGTTACAGTCAACACCAGGTGAATGCTGTAACGGACTCCTCCACAAACGGACCTGAGACCACACGCGATTTTTCCTTTCTCTTCCTTACACTCCCACACATTGACATGCACTTCACGACCATACATGACGGAAGACGAACCATACATGACGGAAGCTTACAGCTTGCCCCGGCTAGAGGCGGGGCTCTGCGAGCGAGAGATACCTGGAGGGCAAAATCCTCGCACGCCGGCGTGTCGGTTGGCACCTGATCTCAGCATCCATTGAAGAGGAAACACCGCCACCTCCCGGCTTAAAACACTCAATACTGTAACGAACCCATAGTGCCGGCAGCGTATAAGCGATCTCTCTTTCAGCGTATAAGGGAATATTTGGCGTAACAGTAAAAAAAATTAATAATAAATTGGAATTTAGTATCAATTAGAAATGAGTTGTACTTCACGATAAGTGAGTTTCTCAATTTTTTCCAAATTTTTCAATAACCCATCAATCCGTCTTTCGGTTCCGTTAAAACGCAATGAATAATACAAAGGGAACAATTTTCGGTTGTTCAGCCCACCCACCGGCCGTTATTTTTCGTAGCAACCCCTCCCTGCCCGCTTTGCCCTTCGCTCGCCTCCCTCCCAAGCCACCTTTGCTCCACAGCGGCACTTCCGGTTCACTGCAGGTGCGCTCCCCCCACCCCCACCCGTACCTTCTGTCGCCCTGCCCCGCCCCGCTCTTCCGCGCTCCGTCCCGCCCCGCCCCACCCCGCCCCGCCCCTGCCCTCCCGCCACGCCCCCACCCCGCTTCGCCCCGTCTCGCTCCGCCCCGCCCCGCTCCACGCCTTCCCCGTCGCTCGGCCTCTAGACCCGCCCTGCCCCGCCCCGCCCCGCTCTTCCCCGCCCCGCCCCGCTCTTCCACGCCCCGCCCCGCCCCGCGCCTTGCCCGTCGCTCGGCCGCTAGACCCGCCCGCCCCGCCCGCGCCCCTCTCCCCGCCCCCCCGCTCTTCCACGCCCCGCCCCGCTCTTCCACGCCCCGCCCCGCCCCGCGCCTTGCCCGTCGCTCGGCCGCTAGACCCGCCCCGCCACGTCCGCCCCGCCCCGCCCTGCCCCGCCCCGTCCCGCCCCGCCCCGCGCCTTGCCCGTCGCTAGAGCCGCGCAGCAGAGCCTCTCGCAGACGTCACGCAAAGGTTACCAGTCGCGTCCAGCGCCATTCCGGAACCAAGAGAACACGATGGGAGGGGCGACGGTAAATCCAGGAATACGTTGCAGTGCAATATTCAAGGGAAGTGCGATATACTTAACCACAATGCGAAACGTACTTTGAAATATATTGCAATCATTATCTCCAAGTTTGTGTGAAAATATTTTCAATTTATGAGAAATGCCAAGGTCATACACTATAATCTATTCATGCTGCCCTCCTGGGATACATATGGACAAGTCCGTTATTTTTTTTTTCAGAAACTAGTTCAACACTCACTCTGTTGCTCCAGATTTGATTTCAACGTCGACATACTAAAACAAGATTTTAACGTGAAATGGTCCGCCTGGCTGTACGAGAACGCTGAGTTTCCGCGAAAGGATTGCGCATGGCGATGATTCGAATTATTTTATATACACACGGTAGCATTGGCAGATAAAACTCACTGAGGGTTAAGAAAGGTCATAGTAATAAAAGTCCTAAATGATGAACAGTTACTCCTTACACAAACAATTTTTCTGTAAGGAGTTACTGAAAAAGAGGCTAGATCCCAACATCACAAGAACATCATGCGCTTTTCGTTGAAGCTCTGCGTACAAATTAATTTTGAAATCATCATCACCATCTTCTTTATGGGCCAGGAAACACTCTTGAGAATCAATTCTTGCGTTCATACTGCGTGAAACAAGCCTCGCCGCGCGCGTTTTCTTCGGTGATCGCCGAAGTTGAAAGCAGGACATTTAAATCTAATTTATGTAGGTACATATTATATTACAAAAGTTGACGTAATATATTTTGACGATTTAAGAACTAAAAATGTAGGTGTTTATTAGGTACCAAAATGCTAGCTCGGGTCAGGCAGCGGGTATCGGAGAAGTTTCACAACAGGCTGCCAAGAGCGTAAACAGGCCACTCACTGCAAACCTTCTCCCTTAACAGCTGTGCCGCCATTGTAATGTGCTTTTTCGAACTAACTCTTGACGTGTAAAAGGGTCAGTTATAAATAACTATAATTAAATATTCCACCGAAATGAGTGTTGATGCTGATCAGTAGGTGACGGATTTAAATGAAATGTCATTTTTTCTTTTCTCTTTACAACTATGTCGTTGAATTTAGAAATTCATTTTACGTTACGACAAAAGGAAATCACTCACTTTTATAGGTCACTATTTTGCATTTTTTGTCGATTTCGACTAATAAGTCATTTTTTACCTTTTCCCATCATTTTTAATGCATTTTTGCTGATTTCATCGATTTTAATGCCATTTTTAATGGCACTTGCATCATATAATATTTACGACATGCAACAAAAGTTCTTCACAGAATTACTAAGTAGCCTATTCTATTTGGTTACTCAGAAATTGTTTTGACAGCCGGTGTAAGTATGTAATTCTTGTGACGTATATCAGCGCCATTGCCAGTTCGGCTGATTTCGGGATAACTAAAGACAGATTCACTGGTAAAGAACAATCCAAACCAAAAGTTTGCTAGCTGAGTTCACTCGAACGAATTCTCGATTACATCAGTAACGTATCCAACAGCTTGTGTTGTTCATCCGAATAGTTTTCGATCATATTTTTTACGTCCTTTTTCTTTGGTTTTAGGGCATTTTTAAAGCAGTTTAAGAGCATTTTATTGATTATTTTTGGCGATGTTTTAGGTCATCAAAATGCGCCCCCTACTGATGAGGGTGGGTTCTTGAAATTGTCTCTGGAGGGCACCTGGCCTCATCGCCTCCGTTCCGCGAGCCCCGCTGAGGGGGAGGCGTCCAGGACATTGAAACCGATTCCCCGGCGGCAACTGCAAACTGACTGCGCGTCATTATGCTAACGACGTAATCGGCGGCGGCGGCGGCCGCTGATGCCAGTCGCTTCTGCGGTGGGCGCGCGGGGGCGGGCGACTGTCTTCTCTTCTTTGCTTTCTCCAACTTATGTAACGCTACATGCTATACTTTGGACTCTGCTCTATTGCATAGTCACGTAGTTCTAGAATGAAGCTGGATTAGACGAATCATAGACGTGCGCGGAGAAGGCAGGCGAACTGTGCTCCCCTGAAAATATTTTGAAATGGGCTCCATAGGATTGTTTATAAAATATTTTAATTCCGTAAATATACTCAATTCACGATTTTCTCCTTGTTTTAATTTGACAATTGGAAAATTGTTACGCATTTCAAGAATAGGCTCTCAAAGCCATGTGTCAAACCCCTTGAAATTTGCGGCGTAAATGGTTGAACGTAAAATAAATTGTATTTAATGTGTCTTTCAAGTTGTAATTTATTACTCATTGTATGCAGTATGTATATATGTGTGTATATATATATATATATATATATATATATATATATATATATATATATATATATATATATATATAAACTATGTTGGTGGGTAGCTTTAGTTGAACAAATGCGAACAAAAAGATGTCGCATTATGGGAATCTGGCGCACACTCTGCCGCCATAGCTCAGAATCTCTTCCATTTCGTCTTCAACCTTGAGTTAAATTTTTTCTCAACTTCACCTGCTCTTGGTCATTCGATTGTCGTGCGCTGCCTTCTGCCAGTGTCTTTCGATTAGTATGGAAAGCTCTAATTTGGGTTCGCTCTTTCACTCGTTCTTCCCGCGTCCCTAGGATACGAGCTCCGCCCTTTCTGCCACTGCGCCGCCTCCTCCTCCTCCTCCTCCTCCTCCCCCTTTTCCACGGGGGTTCCCGGGCGCGGCGCGGCGTGGCGTGCGTTTGCGCACAAAGCGAGCAACTGGGCGCCCGAAACGCGACTGCCCGCGGGATTTCGTTGCGAGACGCCGCCGCGCCGCTGCGCTGCTTCAAATCGCCCGCTGGCCGCGTGGAGCGCCACCAGTCTGCTTAGCGTCCACGCGCGAGGCGCACATGGAGAGCGCCTGGCGCGTAGGGACGAAAGCTTCCCCCTCCAATTTTCAGCCTTCATCATTGTGCCGCAGTATTTTTCAAATGGATGATGTAAAGCAACTGTTGCCACTGCAGTGCCTCACCACAGTTTCCTTGGGTTCGAGTCCCGTTGGTGGCGGATTTTCAGCTCTGGATAGCTAGGGTCGTATTCAACCGCTCTCTATACGATAATTCCAGGAGCTTGCTCCACTCTTTGATTTTTTTGTGTGGTAAAGTAACGGAGGGCAAGTAAAGCCGGCTGACCCATGTTGTAGATTTACTGCATGTAAAAGAACCAGAAGCCTAAAAGAAGCCTCTGAGGAAAATTGAAAATCGCTTGTTTGGGCGTCCGAGTAATTCCTTCTTATTCCGCTAGACCGTGAAAGGAGTGTAGCGAAATTGTGTGGTCATACGGAAGAGCGGGCCTGATGACCCAAGTCTCGCGATGTACGATAAGGCATGAACTAACTCATCCTTAACCTCTCCTCATTCAGTGCGTGCGTGCACAAACAAACACACACGCATTGCGTTCATGCAATATACATATATCTGGAGACCAGTCGTGTGCTTAGAGTTCGTCTTGAGTGGACGGTGTTCCGCTGAAGGAGATACCTTGAGGTAGAAACACCACAAGCCGCCGTTAGGTGGGCGCCGAATCTATAGTTACAGCGGGAGAGAAACACCGCCACTTCTCGACATGCACTTACACTTACGGGACTATTTGTATTGGATGTGTCCAGAAACAATAAATAAACGATCAAAAGGCTGGATCGCAGAGCTCCAGCTCTGAGAGACAAGGCTGTCAAACGATTTCTGCTCCAAATCGACTGGAAATTTTCCACCATCTTAGGATTGGATGCGCCAAATACGTCAAAATAGTATTGGCTCTTTTCGTTCTGTTTTAGATTATATATATATATATATATATATATATATATATATATATATATATATATATGCGTGTGTGGGTCTTATATCTTTTTTGGAGGTCTTACTTTGGCATGTTGGCAAAAATAATGTTATTACTCATTATCATTTAATTTATTTTCAGGAGAACTTTAGATAACTTTCAAGGTTCTTTTTCAACTTTCAGACTGATTCAAGATAAATTCATTTACAAAGTAGTGAATGTGTTTCATTGTGTTACGTTTAATCGTGTTCAATACATGCAAAATAATATTGGTATATCGTCTGGAAATGTTTGAAAGTTCGTTCTCGGTTCTTCGAGCTTAAATATTTTGTTCACCTTGTAAATAACTTCAACAGAAAGAAGACTTGACTGCCTATTTAAAACACTTACGAGTAAATTTTCTGCTGCCAAGGATAATTTGAGTCCCTTTCTATTCGCGACGTCAGCCACGCGGAGTGTCCCTGGGCCAGAGCTGCTACCGGCAATTTCGGGGAACCCAGCCAGGGGAAGGTGGGCATAAAGGAATCGAGAGTCGTGTTCACATGCAGTGATCCGAAGGTTAATAGCCAATCGCACGACATTAAGCAGAATTTACGAGCGAATGTTTGATTATGAGGAAGATGTAGTTCAGTCGGATTAGCGAATTCAGCTGTTAGCTCCCGCCACCGGCGATGTTTTCCTCGCTTCTTTGTGCGGTCTGAGCTCGTTGTCCAACACTCGTAGAAAGGGAGTGTAACCGAAGATCCTTATTAAAGGACATATCGTAAAGTTAATCAGCATAGATTCTACCTTCGTTTCCGTACTCAGAAATAGCTTTACAGCGATCCGACCGCAGGTAAAACGTTGAGCAGCTCGGAGTATTTTCATAATACGTGTCTCTTGCTGGCCCACTTGTGTATGGGTTAAAAAAACTCACTTGGTCTGGTGTCTGCACGGCTACCTGTTAATAACAGCGGAAATGCTTCGAACTTCGATTGAAATGATCAAGTAGCCGAGGCCACAACCGTGTTCGCGAAGTCTTCTGCAACGCTTAGGTGTCTTGGACTGAATGAGATCTTTGAGTTATTAGGTTTTAGTTGAGTTTATTAATTTCATTTTATATTTTTAGTTGTTAATTTGTTTCTTGTAGAAAATATTTGGAAAGAAATTATTTAATTGACCTCGTCCATTACTATGTACAAATGTGAATAAAATACTGTCCGTGATATTAGCTTTCAGAATGTATAATAGATGTGACTGTATTTGGTTTTGTAAAACTTCGCCGTTTAGTGTACTTCATTTTCCCGGAATCACTCATTCGTGTATGTTTTCGATATGTTTGTATTTGGTATTTACCTACTTTTTTACTTATACTTTTTCTAAAGTGAGACATCCTTGATTTCGTTGTGAATAATATTATTTATCTGTAAAAGTCTATACATGTTATTAAATTACCAAAACCCCTCTCGTGGCTGCAGGCGTACAGAAATGTGGTCAGCATAAGAAAGAAACGCGCCAATGCTGAAAAGGATTGAAGAAAAATTGTTTCCTAATGTGACGAGGGCCCCCTCATCCTATGAAATGAACATTGTGTCCATTCCGGATCCATAACATGAATACTATCCCTAAGAGGATTTGCACTTTAGAATAACAACTGATAAAAAACAGGCTGTGGGACAGAGGTATCATCAGGATATTTAAGGACAATCAGAACACTCATTTATTTAAAACAAAAATATTTCAATATAATCAAATGCAGTAAAAAGAACGTTTCGTGACTCAATATGGCCGAATTATCAGGTAAAAACCAAAATACATTAGAATTTTCAGACAAAAACCAAATACATTAAAAACCTCGTATTAAGAAAGTCACAAAATTGAGCCATAGTCAAGTAAAAAGAAAAGAACAGAGCCAAATAAGAGCCATGTTTAAAGATCGACCTCCACAGTCGGAATCTGAAATCCAAAAGTATTGCATTTTTTGGTCTATTCTTTTGTTTTTACTTGACTGTGTTTTTGTTTGTAATTTCATTTCACGAGTTTTTTTTAAATATTTGGGGTTTTTGTCTGAGACTATCTGATAATGCGGCCATTTCTGGTCACGATATGTTGTTTTTAGTGCATTTGACATTAATGAAGTATTTCTGCTTTAAATAAACGAGTGTTTTGATGGTCTTTAAACATATTGATGATATCACCGTCCTACAGCATGGCATATCGACAATGACTGTGCTTAATGAAGAACGACGAGGACAGGTGCTGCGGTGGTGCCCGGTGAGCGCGGTCGGCGTGGGCGCGGCGGTCCGAGTGAGTGGCAGTGTCGCGAGGCTGTTGAACCGCGCACCCTGACGACCTCCGCGCAAGAAAAACCCGCAGGAAGAGGGCTATCTGCCGCTAACGACTGCAGAGGTGCCCCGCGCCGGGGAGCGGGTGTGTGTTCGTGCGGGGGGCTTTGATAGCGGTGGGAGCGGGGAGAGATGCGACCTGGGGCTGGCGGAGCGGCGTTGGACGCGCGGGCGGGGAGGCGGGCAGGGCCAGGTGACCCGCCGGATTGGGCGGGCTGAGCGGGTTGCACTGGAGGGGGGAGGGGGAGGGCGGGGCGGAGAGGAGCAGGGCGGAGCGGAAGAGTGAGGGGGCGGGGAGGGGCGGGGCGGGACGGCGTTCCCCGCGGCGCGGACGCGCCCACCACATCCGCTGGGCGGTCGCTTCCGGTGCCGCCAGGGCCGCTGCTCGCGCCCAGAAACCTCGGGCACATGCGCGCTCCATGCGACCGCTGGAGAAGGCGATGCCGCCTTTTGTGTTAACGGGAGCGCCGTCTGTGTAAAGGGCAGCTTTGTAAACTAGCACCTTCTCTTACTAACACAATTGATTTTCTCCAAGTAATGTGGTAACATGCAAAATACAATGTGTAGGCAGCAATTCGCGCTGAAGATATCAACAACGGAGGATGCTTGAAAATCTGCGCTTTTCAACGTCAACACCATTAAGAGTTGCAAATGACGATGACAATCTTGAACACCTGATCGTACAGGAATTTACTGTTGTAGTTGAATGACTTTGATAGTTGAACGTCAGTAACCCCCCCCCCCCGTCAGTACCAGTCGCGAAAAAACAGCATGTTGGGATGGTTGCGTTCAAACAGAAACTACCCTCGACAGGCATGGTTCCCAAACAGTAATAGCCCGTTGTACTAGCTAAGTACTATTAATACCGAGTAAACAAAACACCGGGGCGACATGATTCAACATGGCTACTGCCCACAGTTTAAGAATGATCTCACGAGCATATGATTGTAAGTTTCCATGAATTCGTACTACAATAATAATGTATGCGACTCGTACAAAAAGTCTTCGGTGTACTGCTTTCAAAAAACACAGGACTCGGCTCGTCCGTCAACATTTCATTCGCACACAGAAGGTTCCGTTTGTGTACTAGTTACGTAAATAGCGTCAGAGGCCCTCCGTGTGTTTCTCATCGGGCGACCGATTGGACAGCGGCGCCTGAGGAAGAAGAGCCGCCGCCGAAAGAGAACCGGTTTCGCATTTGCGCGATTCGTATTCGAGGCTGACGGAATCCCAGGTAAAGCACAGGGAGCTGGTCGTTGTCTTGCAAACACGATGCTCCTCTATTGCGTTACCAGCTCTCCCGTTGCGATCGGATGCGCCGGCTGTCAAAACGATCAGGATGCGGCCGAGGAGCTGTGGTCGATCGAGTGGCGACATTTCGCGACTCACTGACGCTCGGTGGGGGTGGCAGTTCCACAGCTCGGATATCTACACAACTTTATTCTTGTGAGCGGATGAACGAGAGAAAGTGTGTGTTAGAGGCTGTGTGAGTGTGTGAATGTATGTGTGGGGGCAGGGAGGTGTGGGCGTGCGTGTGTAGTTGGGCTTGGGAGTGTGTGGGTGTGGGAGTACGGTGGTGCGGGCATGAACGGGTATTTGCGGGTAGGAATAGGGAGGTGTGGGCATGAGTGGGTTCTTGCGCGTGCATGTGTATAGTTGGACGTGTGTGTGTGTGGGGGGGTCTTAGTATGGGCGTGTGTGGGAATTTGGGCGTGCGCGTGTGTAATTGGGTGTGGGAGTAAAGTGTTCAGATGTGTGAGAATATATTTCAGCGTGATAGTGTTGACAGGAAATGCTTCTTTCTCTATGCGGGTGCCAACCCTGGCATTCTGTTTCGATTCCTGTTTTACTGTGGAAGAGGCACGAGATTTTTGTTCTCACTATTTTTCAATCTTGTGTATCCTCTTAAGAAATGAATATTCAGAAACAAGAATTTCGTTCAAGAGAAGGAGCATCCAAGAACTATCTTAGAAGTATATACCTTGCGGTCGATGAAGAAGTTCAATGCGCTTCTTTTCCATGTCGAAAATAGGTGAAGGGGGTGAAGTGCGCTTCCCGTTCTCTTCTGCTTCGCGTTTTCCTCACCTTCTGCGCTCGACTGAGATCTCGCTCAAGTTGCTCTGAAAGACTTTGGTTTCCGGGTGAAATTGCTATTTCGATAGCTGAGATCAGGCTTTACGATTTTTTAACACAACGAGATTTTTGTGTCATTGTTTTCTCTTTCCCTGTCTACGTGTGTGCATCAAATCAAATTGTAAATATTCCACTTCATAAGTTTGCAACAAACCCCCTTCCTCACCCCCTACATAGAATAACTTTAAATGGCTCTCCTGAAAAGTTTTAAAATATGCTTAGAATTGTCTTGTCCTCGATTTATTACTCTTGATTCTGCAGGGACAGTGATTTGTATTGTGTTTCATCTTTAAGCCCTTGTAATGAAATGAAGCTTTTATCAATGCACTGATCGTCTCCTGTATTATTTCAGTAGTATACATACCTTTCGCGGCTCTCACACACAACAAATCTTTATAAATGAAGTCTCTAAACAAAAAGAATTTCACGGAGACGAGAGAAATTACACTTTAACTTCAAAAATGTGAAGAATTAGTTTAAAAAATAAGCATTTATATATCCATGTCAAATGCAACCCGCAACACTTTTTCAGTTTTTAAAATCTATGTCGTTAAATAACTCCTCAACAAAGCATTTTAGGGCATTAAAAATTAAAATTTTGAGGCCAAAAGCCTCAAAGAAATGTTTCTTATACCGTATTCTACAGGATGAGATCTTCTTGAACATTGTATTACATTTTTGCTTCTTCGACGCATCTGATTCTACCTCACCAGTTCAGAACCTGTAGAATCTGCAACTGTATGTGAAGTTAAACTAATTACTTGATATTATACGCGACTGAATTACACAGGCGTACCTCTTTGCCCGGTAATAACATTAAATTAGAATAGATTTAATTGACAAGGGTGCATTATATTGCTATCAATTATAAGGAGACATAGAACAAGTAACGAAGGATACGAAGGTCTTGCAGAAAAAGATACATTACAGACTTAATATGAAAATAGAAAAATAGGGAAGAGGGTGGGGGTTTAACATGCGACAGTTCTCGCACAAGTACACTAGTTTTAATAAAATGAGCGAATTTGTGAATATTTGAGAAACCCATTTTCCATGATTATTGAGTTTCTACTTCTTCGTACATATATCGTTGTCGGGACCTGGGCGACCAGGGAGCCCTAGTTCTTGACTTCCTCAGACAATATTGATTTAGTGAAGGCATGCCAAACCGCGCCCGCTGGAGCTAGCTGCCCACCTGGGAAGGCCGGCGCTCCCACGAGCATGGGCAACTTCCTCGCACTCCGCCGTTTCCCTCCGAATCCAGAAAGGGGTGTACATTCGCAAGCTGGAGCGGCGCGAGGCGGGAAAGTGGCTTCATAAGGAAATATTTTTGCCAGAGTGGATCTATCAAGGGAACAAGACTTCAGTAATGAAGATGTTCTTTACTAATGATTTTTATTATTATTGGCATATCGGCCATTTCTGACCATGCTACACCATTAATGTGTGTAACTGTTAGGATCAGCTGCATCCCTCGGTACGACAAGGCTGTTACGCCTTGAAGTGTGAATTAGGAGGTGATAGAATGATGAGGAGGGGTCACAGATAGGAGAATCACAAATATGACCATGCCTACCCAGAACTCGGACCTGCAGCCTCCTTGGTGCAGACGACGGCTCCGCAACCGTCTGCGTCTCGGACCCGTATTATTATTATTATTATTATTATTATTATTATTATTATTATTATTATTATTATTATTATTATTATTATTATTAAAGTCCTTTAAAACATTTTTGGCAAGGGGCGGACATATGTTTGAATAGAGAATTCTTTACTTTTCTTCATTTGGGTTATATTTTATTAAATCATTCCGTTATTTGTTGTACGTAGCAATATGAAAAACATTAATGACTTTTACAATTAGTATTTTCGCTTAAGGGTGGGGAGCTCTTTTAACAGACAAAAATATTTTAACCCAATTAACCGGAACATACGAAATTAATGCAATTCTTGGTAGTGCGATAGCGTATATGATGAATGCTGATGATGTCCACTGGTGAAGCTTTGTCTGCGAAGAGAGGCCCTAGCTTCGAATCGCAATGGAGGTGAAATTCGGACATCAGCTGCGATGAAGCGGAGTTGCAGTGGGCGGCTGCTACGGTTGCTCGCTCGCATCATTTCCTCTGGTCAGAGGGAGGCGGCGGGCTGCCCTTCTGCATCTTCACCCCACTCCCATCCTTCAGATCAGGCAATAGATTCCATGTCCCGGCTCCATGATCACGTAAGACTCGAGCGATTCCAAGGTCACGCCGGCGATGTCAGGCGTCCCCAATGTCAGGCTGGACTTCGGCATAGCGCCATTGGAAGGGCAAATCAGAGAATTGATATTTGATTTTACGACAAAAGCAGTAATTTTTTTATGTTTGGAGGAGAAGTACCGTCGAAACACATGTTTTCTTCAGTTCTGGAATCTTATAGTTTTTGATTACATTCTTCACTTTCTTAAGTTCTGTGATCTTATTCAACTAGCTCGCCAGCTAGGTCGATTTCAGTCGCTGTCTGGAGGATAATTCTAGCGGCCGGTTGCTCTGATCGGTAGTTTCCCTGGTTTCTTCGATCAATACCGGGTGAATGCCGGAGCAATACCCTAACAAACGGGTCACGGACCGCGCGCGATCTTTCTTTCCTCTTCCTCGTCCTATCCTCACCGCTGATTTACACACACACTCACATGCACTACACTACCTCACAAATGTCGGGATATGGGTCTTGAACTTACAGCTTGTCCCGGCTGGGCGGTGACCTGCTGATTGAAGGTACCTGCTTGGGGAAAACCCCGCTAGCCGACGGTAGGTCGGCGCCCATCTCGCCATCGAGCGGGGGATATTCACCGCCACGATCTGAGGGAAAAAAACATGCACTGCATTTACCGGCCGGCAGCGGTAGCTCAGTGCATCAACTGATGTCACTGCAGCGCCTCTGACCGGGAGATTCTAGGTTCGAATCCTGACGGCGGCAGAACTTTCCACATTAGCTTATCAGCTAGGTCGAATTCAGTCGCTGTCTGGTGGAGAATTCTAGCGGCCTGCCGCTCTGATCGGTAGTTTTCCGTGGTTTCTCTGATAAACACCAGGCGAATGCCGAAGCAGTACCCTACCAAACGGGCCACGGACCGCGTGCGATCTGTCCTTCCTCTTCCTTGTTCTATTCTCTCCCCTTACACACACACACATACACTAAGATCCACTACACTACCACATATTCCGGGAGACCGGTCGGGAGCTTAGAGCTTGTCCCGGCTGGGGCGGTGCCCCGCTGGTGGGGGAGTCCTGGTTAGGGGGAAACCCCACTAGCCGACGGTAGGTCGACGCCGGATGTCGCCATCCAGCGGGGGAAGATCACCGCCTTCTTCCGAGAAAAAACATGCACTACACTAACGGGACTAATGACCAAAGCAGTTGACGCGCCCGGAAACACGAAAAAATCAATCAATGCATTTACCGGAGTAATGCCCTTGGTTGTTGACGCGCCCGGAATCACTAATAACCAATGAATCAATGAAGGTAGGGAGTAGCGCTTGTAGCTACATCCTGATGAGGCAGTTCGCGCTGTGCGTTACTCTGTGATGGCCGTCCGCCTGCAGCGCCTGAGCGCGCCCGGCGCGGGGCGCGGCCGATCCGAAGGCGCGGGCGTGGCTCGGGCGGGGGCCTGTTTTGCGTACGCGCCGCGAGGGCAACGGCCAGCCGCTGTCGCCTCGCCACGCGCCGCCTACAAACGGCCGCGTTGTCGCGCCGCCCGTCCCTCAGGCGGAGAGCGACGAGCGGGCGCGGCCGCGCATCACGGCGCAGCGGCAGGTGCCGCCCTCCTTCACGCGCCCGGCCCTCGCCCTCGGAATGCTTCACATGTTCGTGCTCCAGAAGCGTTGGTCAGGCCCACTGGCGGGGGGAGCGATCTCAAATACGGGGTTTCCTAGTAGAGATGCAGGTGTTCCTTTAGTTTGGTGAAATGTATTCAAAATTAATATAACTTCGAATATATTTTAATTCGAATAATTAGAATTATCGGTAGGCAGGCGATGAGTGTATCCCTGAATTTTCTGTATTACATTGGGTAGTTGAAACTTTTGTTGCATATTATGATATAAATAATTGAACGCCAAACGGACTGCTAGTCCGTCGGTGGGAGGGACTGCCTGTCGGTCGGTGGGAGGAATTTCTGGTCGGTCGGTGCGTCAGACTGCTGGTCGGGCGGTGGGTCGGACTGCTGGTCGGTCGATAGGTCGGATTGCAGGTCGGTCGGTTGGTCGGACTACTGGTCGGGCGGTGGATCGGACTACTGGTCGGTCGGTGGGTCGGGCTGCTGGTCGGTCCGTTAGTCGGACTACTGATCGGTAGGTGGAACGGACTGCTGGTCGGCCGGCGGGGCGGACTGCTGTTCGGTCGGCGGGGCGGACTGCTGGTCGGTCGGCGGGGCGGACTGTTGGTCGATCGGCGGGACGGACTGCTGGTCGGTCGGCGGGACGGACTGCTGGTCGGTGGGCGGGGCGGACTGCTGGTCGGTCGCCAGGGTGAACTGTTGGTCGGTCGGCGGGGCGGACTGCTGGTCGGTCGGCGGGAGGGACTGCTGGTCGCTCGGCGGGACGGACTGTTGGTCGGTCGGCGGGACGGACTGCTGGTTGCTCGGTGGGACGGACTGCTGGTCGGTCGATGGGACGGACTGCTGGTCGGTCGGACGGTGGCTGTGACAGACGGTGCTGGCGAGCGGGCGCCGACCGCCGCACATCAGATAGCATGTCATTACTCAGCCGAGTCGACCGCCCACCGGCGCTCAATTGTTCGCTACTGCACGGCAAACCGGTTCCCGCATCCGCGGCGGTCGTCGCCCGCCTCCGCCCCGCCCCTCCCCACCCACCTCCCTAGCCCTTTCTCAGCCCCAGATCGCCTCATCACCTGCAGGCACATTTCAACGCTAGCAGGACCGTCAAAAGTTCCTCTGCCATCGCAGCTGTCAAAGGCGCCTCGATCCGGCGTCGTCCGTCTTCCTCACATGAGCGACGTCTCAGTCGTTGGATTCATTCGCTTTCAGCAGCCAGCTGGAAAGGGTCGCGACGGCAACGCATTTTGGAATTTTAAAAAACAATGAATAACCAGTGGACTAAAAGTTAGTGCTCTGTCCCAAAATGTATTCATCAGTGTTTGAATCAAATATTGTGACTTATCCAAAATTGTATCCGACGAAGGCAAGGCGAACTCTAAACTCTAAATGTAAAAAAAAAGACGTCAACAGGCCCTTCAAGTGACTCTTATATAAATAAAGCTATGAAGGTAATTTACAGAATACAAGTCCGTTGCTCTAGAAAACTGGTGTTAATTACGGAGTGAACAAGCCATCTGTTCTCGCCAGTCCCCGTGGGCCCCTGAAGCTTTATCTCTGCATCCTTTCTTGAGGATAAATTCATCGTCTCTCCTGCTCGCTGTTCCTTTGTGTCAGTTCTCCAGAATTGTCCTCAGCTTTTCCTAAGACGTTCGTCCCCGTGGCTTCTTCTTTGGAGCCGTCCGGATAATCCCGCCTTTGGTTTCTACCAATTTACTATCCATTTTTGCAGTTCGTTGTGTATCCCCCCCCTCTGTTGCCTATCCGAGAGGTGTCGATTCTCGCGTTGTCCGTCCCAAATCAAGTACTTAATGCAATGAATTAGTAAGATTGGTCAAAATAAAGAAGCAGATTATCGATTTATCAGTAAACATATCTACTTACCTAAACAAGGTCTTGTATGTATGTACTTTGGCACAACAGCTCCTTACGAGCTAAGGTCTATTAGCGGCGCCCGGTCTTGCGGCTATGGGTTGAGGGGAACGTGTGGTTAGCACATAGCGTCCCCACGCCTTATCCCAGGTCTTCTCTACCTGAGAAGTGAGCCTTGTCATCGTCACACTGCAACAGGTACTGGGACATTGAAACGAAAGCGCACAGTTAATATTTGCCCCGTCCGGGAATCGAACCCGAGGTTGCGCCGTGGAAAGCGAGTACGCTAACCAACGAGCCACCGAGGGCTCGTACGAGGTTTGAGACGAAAATAAATACAGAATGACTCATGCACATTTGCAAGCCTCAACTTTATGCACATTTGCAAGCCTCAAAGCGCTGTTGTAGACCCGGGAGGTCTTTAAAGTAATTTGCGAACAGCGAGTGCACAGCAATTGTCGCGGCCGGCCGGCGGGCGGTCCTGACAGCCTAAGATCGTGCGCGATCACAGGGCTGTCGTAATTTGCACCCCAATTCGGTCAATTCCCATATTTGCCTTTTTCGATATTTGTATCCCAAGAAAGTATAGAATTTTTTATACGTGATTACTTAGAAATATCTTCAGCACATTGCCTCATGTTAAGTACAATCTTGTGGACCGGATAGAAGAAGAGAGATCATCTATAATCCGCTATGCAGTACCGAAGCGTTTCTGTTTGTTCTTCCAATTGATGAGACGGTGCAGTATATTTTTCCGCCTGAAGCGACTGTGAATAGAAAGGAGGTAGCGGCGCGCGCGGCGCGTGCCTGGCGTTGGTGCCCGCAGCCCCGCACATTCAACACTCGCGACGCGCGCGGCCAAGGACCCGGCGCACGGAGCGCTCTACGCACAGGCACCCTGCTCTGCCAGGGGTCGTTACTTTCAACCGCCGTGCTTTACATCCTCTTTCTTTTTCTTTTTTTTTTTTTTTTCAACGGGAATGGATTTTTTTAAATGAATACGACGCGGCGTCACCCGGACAGCCAAGATCATTCACAATAAACCCTCGTTAGCATGAACTCGCTTAACACGAATTTTGCCGTAACACGAGTAAAACTTGGGTCCCGGAAAGGGATTACAGTAATATGGTCATCTATAATAATTGGATAACACGAATTTATACAACACGAACTCCGATTATTTCGGTCGCTTGGAATTCGCGTTAATGAGGGTTTACTGTATTGCTGTCTGATATATCGGTGAAACTGGTCAGCGGCAATAGCGTTGCCTCTACAAGTTCATTGCCCGAGGGGTCCTAGAGTTCACGGCGGTGGTGGATTTTTCGATGCTAGCTTTATAAATGGGTGGAATTCAGACGGACTGGATGATAATTGTGAATTCTAGCGGCCGGCTGCTCTGATGGGAATTCCGTGGTTTCTCTTGTCAGCACCAAGCGAATGCCGGAGCAGTACCGTAACAAACGGGCTACGAACCGAGCGCGATTCTTCCTTCATCTTCTTTGTCTTATCATTACCCGTTACACACACACACACACACACACACACACACTTACATGCACTACACTACCAAACATGTCGGGAGCTTAAAGAGTTTGTCTCGGCTGGTGCGGTGCCCCGCTGGCGGAAATTCCTGAAGAGGGAAAACCCTACAAGTTGAGAGTAGTTCGGCACAAGATCTCACATTCGAACGAGAGAGAAACATATTCCAAGCTTTAACATTCACTACAACTGTGGGACTACAATTTAGCTCTAACATTCACTACAGTATGACCTATGTAGTTGACGCGCCCAGAAACGCGACCGGTAAGTTACTCATTCCCGAGACACCGTTGCACATTCGTCATAATCAACTCATAGGCACTCGGCCAGCTCAGAATCCTGCGATACCAAAACTCACCATTATGCGCACCATTTTTGCACGGCGAAGCGTTACAGCAATCTGCAACACTATCGATCTTCTGCGCATGCGCAGTTCAAGTTTCGCATCACTTTTGTGTATCTACGCATGCGCAGAAGATCGAGATAGCAGCGATTGCTGTACACTACGCCGTTCAAGAGGGAGTAGGAAGTTAGTTCACCCTCGAACGTTAAAGCAATCGGCAGCACTATCGATCTTCTGCGCATGCGCAGTTCGAGTTACGCATCGCTTTTGCGTGCATCTACGCGTGCGCAGAAGCTGGAGATAGCCGTCCATTGCTTAACGCAATGCCGTACAAGAACTCCCAATTATACATGGGTCAATTGGGCGAAAAAAAGAAGAAAGGAATGTGTGTGTGTGTGTGTGTGTGTGTGTGTGTGTGTGTGTGTGTGTGTGTGTGTGTGTGTGTGTGTGTGTTTGGCTTGGCGTCTCTAAGTGTGTGCTGTTGTTCTTGTGCGCAGAGTCGTCGCCGCCTGGGGAGTCGCTGGCCAGCTGCCTGGAGAGCCTGCGCACGGGCAACACCACGCTGCTCTCCCTGCAGCGGATCCGCGAAGCCTCCATGTGAGTGCCCGCCTGCCCCGCGCCCCTCGCCCACCCCCCCAGGAGCAAGGAGTTAACATTAGGAGACTGTTAGGTGTGGGAGCGAAGTTTCCCTGAATAAAATGCTCATGACTATTTTGTTTCTTATGATCAGCGTTTGAACCTTTTACGAACATTTTTGTCGCTCCTTGTATTTAAATCTGAGCACTCGAGAATATATAGCCCGAAAACGGTTGTCTTGAGTATATTCTCTTCTGAGTAGTGCTCATTCACCCATTCCAATCCCATCCATGACGGTGAAATGACAAGACGAAGTTGAGCCATAATCTGCCTATGTATCAAATCATTAAAATCAGTTGAGCTATCAAGAGGAATTATTCATCTAATATAATTTCTTTCACTTTTATTTATTTAGACTAGACCTTGAACATAACTGTTAAAGTAAAAATTATTGTTTAGTTGTCATTATAAAATATTATAGTGTAGTTTATGATGCGTTCAGGACAATAACGGCAGATCCCTACCGACCTCGCATTTTCAATTAGAAGTATGACGGTAAGCTCCTGCCATATGCCTATCATAGGCCGAAATATTAAAGGAATTTAGATACGGCAAAACCCTCAATTTCCACTTTCAAAAATTTGTCCGGAGTGAAAGTGAACGTGAAAGAAAAAGACATTTTTTTCAAAACGAACTGCGGATAGGATCTGTTATTATTAGTCTGAGCGCTTCATATTCACGCAAATACAGGTCTTAATCTATTACAGAAAATTATTTGACATGTACAAAAGTAATGGAAAGAAAGAACCAAGCTACCATAGTTTCATACAGTTTTTGACTGTTTTTGACTAAATAAATAAACCTTTGCGAAGAAGCATTGTGGCCCGGTCGTTGACGTTTGACATTTCCCAAAGCACCCTGTTCCGATGGGCGCTACTCGATCATGGACCCAAAGGCATTTGGCCCTTGTTGCTATCCCAAAGTCTCCTACTGTGGCCTCCAAGCATGCAAGTCTCGCATGATGAATCGTGGTCTCTCGACGAGATGGAATTTTAATAGTGGTCACCGAAAATATTAACCTATTCCTATTTTTTCGGGCTCCATTCCACTCTTTGCTTTAGGATGCTTCACTTGTCAAATCACTTAATTCAATTTCATTCCTGGTACTCCATTACCTTTCGTGCAAAATATGCTTTTGAATCCATTCATTCCGAGGATTCGCTTCGATAACTCTTAGGTAAAGATACTCCAAGACCTTTCCACTAGCCGAGTTATTTTGTTTTCTTCTTTCATGCTTTGGGTAGTTACTTCTGTCACGCATAAGATGCTCAACCATTTCTTTCGATAGAAATGAACAATGCTAATGAACAGTTAACTTTCGAACTTGCTAATGAACAGTTAACTAATCGAAGCAAACATATTTCGAACTCTCACTCTTCTGTGTCATGTTCCATTTGTCACTACCCGACCGCCCGAGACGGCTCTGAGACAACTACCGTTGCCGCTGCAGCATTTCTGACCGGATAATTTTCGAATCTCACAGATTGAAGATTTTCGGAACTAGCTAGCTAGATAGGTGGGTGGAATTTAGCCGCTGCCTAAAGGAGAATTCCTGTGGCCAGTTTTCCTGCTTTCCGTGGTTTCTCCGATCAATACCGGACGAATGCTGGAGCAGCACCTTTAAAAACGGGCCAAGGGTCTCGCGAGATCTTCTTTTCCTCATCCTTGTCCCATTGTCACTCCTTACGCACACACACACACACACACACACACACACACACACACACACACACACACACACACACTCTCTCTGACAGTAAATGTACATGTTGGGAGCCTAGACTTTGTCTTGGTTGGAGCGGTGCCTCTTTGGGGAAGATACCTGAAAGGGGAAACCCGAAAGACGATTTGTAAGGGGGGAGGCGGATCTCACGTCCCAGTACAGGTGGTTCACCGCCACTTCTCGAGCTGTATCGCGCCACGGAACTAAAGACCAGTTGGCGCCCCCGGAAACACGAAATACTCCCTCCCTCACCACCCACCTCAGCCCTTGTTATTTTTAACACATCGGCATCTCACAGTGTTCCCATTTCTGTTGCCAGGGTGTTCCACAAGCGGCCGGCGGCAGCGGCGGCGGCAGCGGCGGCGGCCGCGGCGGCGGCGGCAGCGGCGGCGGCGGCGGCGGGGGCGGGCGGGGGCGGCGGGGGCGGCGGCGGGGGCGGGGGCGTGCCCAACGGCGGCCTGCGCAACGCGTCGCCCACGCCCAGCGGCCCCGACTACGGCGACAGCCTGCGCAGGCGCAAGGTGCACCGCTGCGACGTGGCCGGCTGCGACAAGGTGTACACCAAGAGCTCCCACCTCAAGGCGCACAAGAGGACGCACACGGGTACGCATTACACACTTCTAGGGCAGGGTGGTCGACCGGCGGTCGGCGGTGCCATTGAGTGGGGCCCGCGAAAGCTCGTAAGTCAAAAGTGAAAGTCGGAATGAACACCCTCTTAAGGTAAAAATAGGTTGTTTGGATTTAAGGACTTTTTCTAGTAAATACAGAAATTCACTATCATCCCAAAGCGTTTCCCTGCGTTATGCGTGGTAGGGTCTGATATCACGCATGGTTCCGTTCCCCTCATCAGAACAACCGGGATAAACTGACGAGTTTCCTTGATCATCCAGGCGAATGCTCGTAAGCTCGTAAGTCAGAAGTGAAAGTCCCTTGCATCCTTGTCGGGTGAGAACATTACGCGCCTAGCGTACGCGCTCTGTCGGGATGAACACCCTCTTAAGGTAAAAATAGGTTGTTTGGATTTAAGGACTTTTTCTAGTAAATTCAGAAATTCACTATCATCCCAAAGCGTTTCCCTGCGTTATGCGTGGTAGGGTCTGATATCACGCATGGTTCCGTTCCCCTCATCAGAACAACCGGGATAAACTGACGAGTTTCCTTGATCATCCAGGCGAATGCTCGTAAGCTCGTAAGTCAGAAGTGAAAGTCCCTTGCATCCTTGTCGGGTGAGAACATTACGCGCCTAGCGTACGCGCTCTGTCGGGATGAACACCCTCTTAAGGTAAAAATAGGTTGTTTGGATTTAAGGACTTTTTCTAGTAAATTCAGAAATTCACTATCATCCCAAAGCGTTTCCCTGCGTTATGCGTGGTAGGGTCTGATATCACGCATGGTTCCGTTCCCCTCATCAGAACAACCGGGATAAACTGACGAGTTTCCTTGATCATCCAGGCGAATGCTCGTAAGCTCGTAAGTCAGAAGTGAAAGTCCCTTGCATCCTTGTCGGGTGAGAACATTACGCGCCTAGCGTACGCGCTCTGTCGGGATGAACACCCTCTTAAGGTAAAAATAGGTTGTTTGGATTTAAGGACTTTTTCTAGTAAATTCAGAAATTCACTATCATCCCAAAGCGTTTCCCTGCGTTATGCGTGGTAGGGTCTGATATCACGCATGGTTCCGTTCCCCTCATCAGAACAACCGGGATAAACTGACGAGTTTCCTTGATCATCCAGGCGAAAGCTCGTAAGTCAAAAGTGAAAGTCGGAATGAACACCCTCTTAAGGTAAAAATAGGTTGTTTGGATTTAAGGACTTTTTCTAGTAAATTCAGAAATTCACTATCATCCCAAAGCGTTTCCCTGCGTTATGCGTGGTAGGGTCTGATATCACGCATGGTTCCGTTCCCCTCATCAGAACAACCGGGATAAACTGACGAGTTTTCTTTGGTCATCCAGGCGAATGCTGGGATGTTGTTACGGAAAGGCCACGACCGCGAAACCGGCATCGCTCACCGAATTCGTTGAATACGTGAAGTCACGAAGGTTAAGCGAATTCGTGACATCGCTGGATCCTGGTTGGGTGATGTCTAGGAACCCCTAGATCTAACGGCGCCGAGGCCAGTTGCCCTTTCTGGGACGTGTAATGGCTAAATACAAATGTAGTGAATTGAATCAAACAAAAAGACTCTGTGTCATTTTCGGGGTTTGAGTTAATGGCTAGAAACTATCCTTAATACAAAAAATGGACAACTTGGAATGCATAAATTTTTGTTGACGGAGGTAATTGTGATGACTGTAGGGTGTCCTTCAACTTCTAGTGACAAGCAAAAATGTTCGGTGTCCGACACTTAGAAACCTATTTGTTTGCTCTCCATAAATTGAACCTCCTGGACATCGAGCATTTTTGTTTCCTCCGATTCATCGAGCACCTCCGCTTTATATAGGAGATACACAAGTGACATTTACCCATGATTACAGGCAATCTGTGTGCAAAGGTGTCCGGGAAGAACATGAAATCTTGTCTGCGCCAGAACGTGACCTTCCGAAAATCTGTGCACAAGAAGTTGCATAAAAAGTCAGGAGCCAAGCATAAGCATAAGCCAGGAGCCAATATCACATGAGTAACTGTTACATGAAATTTCCCACTACACGTTCATTAGCAATTTTCGACCCATCTACATGCCCTAGAAGTTTGTGACAATTATTCTGAGACACTATGTAGTATACTGCTAAGATCCGAATAAAATAAGAATGTGGTTCACTGTTGGGTGTGAAGTGCAACGGAGTTGCTGCACTCTATACGTTCTATCCTCTTATAATAAATACTTGGATTAAAAGTGCCCCCTTCAAGGTCACGAGCTGAAAAGAGAGGGGGACACCGTCATTCAATCGGGAGCTTCAATACCAAATTTAAGTCGTAATGAAGCTCGCGATTGAATGAGTTCCCCTCCCCCTCCCCCCTCCCCCTCTCCGGCCAGCTCGTGACCTTGAAAGGATACTGTTTTAATCGGAGTATAGCTATGAAATGCTACTAACATTAACAAAATAACTGCATACAATACTTACAATTCCTTGTTACGCAACGCTACTTATCTCAGTTAATAACGTTCTCACACCTTACAATAAGAACGTTAAATTATATCGTAGGCTTCCGCGGCCAGTCATGATCCGGGCTGTCCGGATGACGTCGCGTCGAAGGCTGAGGTGCCGACGTTTCGACCGACATGTCGCGGTCCTCTTCAGGGCTGTACTGGGAGGCAGTACAGCCCTGAAGAGGACCGCGATATGTCGGTCGAAACGTCGGCACCTCAGCCTTCGACACGGCGTCACCCGGACAGCCCAGATCTTCAAAGAACGTGTTCGTTGTTTGATCACGCATTGAAGTTTCCACATTTGCTTTCGCCTTTCTAGATTTGTACTACTGGAAATATCACTATCTTCGCCAATATTCACTACGCATATGCCTATTTTGACCTGAAAAAATCTGCATATTCGTCTGTGAATTTTTTAATAACTTGTTTACAATTTCGGGAAAACAAATATTTTTTCTCTGGCTGCGAATCAATTTGATCCAATTTACTCCAATGCTTCGATTTTTAAGTTTGGTTATTTACTGAATCTAAGGATTTATATGTAAAAAAAAAAATTGTGTACACCATCAAAAATATTTCTGTAAGTCACGAGATCAAGAAATAGCATGATACAAAAAAAGTGTTATCTTTGTGTTTGGCGGAAGAAGTTTTTTAATTCTGCTGTCTAAACTATTTTTGTGCTCTTCCTTTCCCTTGAGGCCATTTTGATTGAGGTATGGTGTGTGTGCGTGTTGCAGGTGAGAAGCCGTACCAGTGCACGTGGGAAGGCTGCACGTGGAAGTTCGCGCGTTCGGACGAGCTGACGCGCCACTACCGCAAGCACACGGGCCAGAAGCCCTTCAAGTGCCACCTGTGCCAGCGGTCCTTCTCGCGCTCCGACCACCTGTCGCTGCACATGAAGCGCCACTGACGGCGCGGCCACGCGGCCACACAGCCGGCTCCCCGCGCCCGCCCGCCGGGTTAGCCCTCTCGCCCTCGCCCTCGACCCTGCCCGCGAACCCGCCCTCGCCCTCGCCCCCGCCCCCGCCCCCGCCCCCGCCCCCGCCCCTGCTCCTGCTCCCCGCCGGCTGCGACGCCTGCAGTCGCTGCTGCATCGTCGTCTTCGACAGCTGTGATAAAATGGCAGTGACAGTGATAACGGCGAGGCCGACATCATCAGCACCAACGTCAACGGCCTCCGTTGCGCAGGCGCGGCAGTGAGCTTCAGTGCGTGCAAGTTTCGTGGGTACTTGGTCGAAATCCCTTTAATAACGTTTTGTTCCCTCTCTGATAAGTTCCCTGTGTTGAAATACAGGGAAACTAATTTATTGTTGTTGAAATTGATTGAAACATGGCCAGTTGTTAGAGTTACTCGTGATTATGATAAACCGAAACGTTTTTACTGAAACGCAATGTGAGGTTTGACATGGCACAATGTTGTTTTGTTATGCAATAATGTAGATAAATGTGATGAGATATGATTCATCACAAAACTTGCATCAAAATTCCTGTTTATTAAATCTGGAAGATCAACAGTGCACTGTCAGATTATTTTTTTATTCTGAATTTTAATGATCTATTTTCAATAGTCATGTCACCACTGTTGAAATTTGAAGTCCAAAGTCAGCTTCCATTCAATTGTTCTCGTTAGACCAATTGATGATTTGGTAGCAAATAAGGTTGTGTGTGAATTGTTTATAAATTTAGAACATTTTTTTGTGGAATCTCACTATTCATCTCTGTTGATGATACATTCCAATAATAATTGCCAGTCTTCCATGTACAATTCTCCTTCAAAAAGGGAAAAGATGAATACAGAATGTAACTTATTGTATTGTGGTAAAACAAATATAGTATTTATATTGTACATAAAGCCCACTATTTTTATACTCATAATTTGGATACATAGTATAGATATAAGAGGGGGACCATTCTTTCTTTCGTGATCTAAAAATCTATGTAAGGTGACTACACAAAAGAGGATTTGTGGTGCTGAGCAAAGAAGTTACTAAATAACATCATTTGTGCATAAATGAGCATGATATTTCTCCTCATTGCTTCATGCAAGTTTATCATTGGTTTGTTTGATACTTTGATCTACTAGCAGAAATAAGACAAAATAAAATTTCTTCCAAAGAAATCCAAAAATTACTTACACAGTTTTGCACATCAGAAAGAATGAAAGAAAATGCATATTGATCTGTATTGATATAAAAGACAAGTACAGTATTATTCAATTTCACTGAGTAGTATTTATATTTTGCAAACTTAAAAAAAATGGTCCAGTCAACAGTAATTTTATTTTCAATTTAATAATTTAACAGGAAGCTTACAAAACCTCCCAACAAGAGTATGTTTGATCTATTTTTATTGTAAGTTATTTTTGGAAGTATAAATGACTTGTTGAATGCAAATTAGTTATTTTGGATCAAGGAATGATATTCAGTTAGTTTAATCAGTTGTTTTTGTTATAGAATGAAGCATAAACACATATTTATAAAAATGCATTTTCTTCAAATACTTATACAAAAAGTGTGTACTTATATTTCCTGTAAAATGTTAATTACATTTCAAGGCATCAAATAGGCAATGTTGATGACTATGATGTTAGCTTATAATACTGTTGTTTGTGAAACCAGTTTTTATAATCATTTATTCAACTTGCACTCACACATGAGTCAGTTAAGATCTTATTTTGTGTTGTTTCACAGACTTGTATTACATGTACAGTATTAATCTTTTTCACTAAAATTTTACGGGAGTAACAAATTGTTAGTTGCAGTAATCGAGTTGGTTATGTAGTTTTAGATAAACATTTGCTTTTGAAACAAATTTTGCTTCGCTGAGACAATGTTAGCATGTGTTGTGAACTATGCATGAACACTGACTGTGATATCTGCTTCTGGTGATGTCAAAACAGTTGGTCACCTTACATCTAGGATATGTATACCTAGACCCCGCTCAAATAAAAGCTTAGTGCTGTTCTTATGTAAGCAATTCTCAAGTATTATTGGAAGCCAGTATGTGCAGTTGAGTATTGCACAAACCCAAAGGTCAGTGTTTCAATTTTAGAGTCTTGCATGCAAGGAGCTTATGCAATTACTGATATATACCATACAATTTTGAGATTGCATAAATATATATACTTTTTTTGACTTATTGTATAGTCATATGCATTGGCAGTGCTTTCTATAGTCTTGTTTTCCCTTGTCATGATTGAAACTTTATTGCAGATAAATGCTTTAAAAGTAGTTGGCTGATGTACTATATAGAGTATGCTTAACTCCACGAAATGTTAAAAACAAAGAATGAAATATGTAGTTGTTGATATCAGTTTATAAGTTTATCTGCAGGTTCATGATACAAGGGTCAATGTTTGTGAGTACTATATTGAAAGAAAAGAACATCAGTTAAATGATGAATTGTAGCCACAAAGGCAAAAGAAGGAAGTCTAAAATTTAATAACAGAGACCTGCAGACTGATTAACAAACACAATTAACCGAGTTCAACATTGACAGTAACAGCGATTGCCTCAGGTGGGATATTCTAAATAGTTATTTTACCTATGTAAGATATGATTGAAGGAAGTATAAGTTATTTCAGATGTCTAGGAGGGTGACACTTCCAATTTGAATTGCACTGTGGAAGAGCGGTAAAACTATATCAAGTCTGAATTTCGTGAAATTTAGTTCAAACATTTTCTTAAGTTAAGAAATAATTTATTGAATTCTAGATAAATGTAAATAGTGTTTAATACTAGAATTTACACTGTACATATTAAACTATTCTTTTAATCTGTGGTTTTAAGATGTACAAAGTTGTATTTCAGAATAATTGATATACTATCACAGTGAGAGGTGTCCAATGGCATTTAACTGTCTTGAGTAATGGTATGAAAATGTAAATTAATGTTTCATATCTACAATCAAAACTTTAATTAAACATAGTAAAATATGTTTTCATAACTTTGGTGAAACAGGCAGTAAATTGTGAGTGCCACAATCTTGAAATAAGCTTTTAAAACTAATAGTGGCTTTATTCATAGTGCCTTCTGTTGCCAGATTGCTTGTTGGTCATTGGACTACTTTTACCATGTGAGTGCCAGGCAGAAACTCAATCAAGAAAACATGAATTTGTGTCATAATCCTGTAACATTTTTCCAATTCACGGGTATAGAGTGGAAGATGGAGGTAATTTTTCCTCCTGAGTTAAGAACCATTAGAAATATTCTTTAAATGAAAAGCACTTGTTGAAGTTGAAAAATATATTCCTCTGAATTCACAATTTTTTGAAGACAAATGACAAATATAAGTATTTGGAATGTGGTCTTGATTGAACTTTCTGTGGGTTGGTGCTGCAGAAAACTTTTCCGTCCGGATGTCAGATGAAGGCCAGTTGAGTGATGTGTGTGATGCACTTCACATGTGTTGCGATTGCTTGGTGGGTAGCAGTGGCTGGTTTCTAATGTTCTTTTTCAGAATATTTTAAAACTTTTCATATCTGTGAACATTTACATGACAAATGGAGTAGTAGAAGTAGTTTCTAATAGTAGACTAATCCATACCCTTTCTTTTCTTTCTCAATAAAGACAATATAAATCTTGTGTATTAAAATGATGTTTGTGCTGCTTCAGAAAATCAATTGAAGTTGCAAAGTGAGATGATCAGTACATGTACATTAAATTCTTTTGTGGTGGATTGCCAAATTTATGATGGAAAGAGGAAGATGGTGTCCATCCACTTAGCCTTATCCCTGCCTACCCACCTTGTTATGTTGTTACTTTATGTGGTCAGTATAAATCTTTAAATGTTACTTGATAATTTATTTTTCTCTTAATTTTTTTCTCCTTGTAGTTCATTGTACATAGCATAAATGAGGTATTATCTTTGTTCTAGTTATATGGGTGCATTTCTTGTTTTTATTTTTGTGTATATTCTAGGAAAGGACTATTAGGTTGTAAATG
The DNA here is from genome assembly GCA_011170035.1 of Teleogryllus occipitalis. Taxonomy (NCBI): domain Eukaryota; kingdom Metazoa; phylum Arthropoda; class Insecta; order Orthoptera; family Gryllidae; genus Teleogryllus; species Teleogryllus occipitalis. Next base: position 60,980 of record BLKR01001095.1, read on the forward strand.
GTGTGATGTATATTTCCATGGAGTTCATCTCCACCCTGACACATTCCACAATTTTAGTTTGAATGATAAGGGTGAGAGAAGTGAGTCTTTTCCCTGATGTCGTTAATTGTTACTGATTTGTCGATGGTGCCTTTTGGTTTGTGAGGTTCTGGGTCTTAACTGACGCTCACCAATAGGCTCATTTATAAAATGTTATTGTTAATATTTTACCTCATCATAAATATTATACAAAGAGAACCACACGAGTGATATACTTGCAAAGAGCAATAAAATGTAAGAACCACAATAAAATTGTATATCACACTGACAGAAAGCAATAAATTCATTTTATTATCTTTTAACTCTTGTTTCAAATTTCTTTGATTATTGAACTTTGCACCCTCATTCCTCATAGTACATTCCTGACAATGGATAACTATTCCATTGGATGTTCCATTATTCAGGCATGAAATATTATATTGTAATAATTATCCTTTCAATACAGAATAAGCCAAGAAAATTTAGTTTACAAGATGCCCCATCAAGTGCTTCTGCAGAATAAGAAATAACTCCCTTGAGATGCATTAAACAGATTTAAGACAAATGTTTAACTCTTCTGGATACCCCCTCTGCCTCTCATTTGCAAGGGTGACCAGAACCAAGCAAAATCTCGAAGTAGTGAATATGATAAGTTAAATTGTCTGCTTAATATTCTGTGCAACATCCTTCAGGTCCAAGGTTTCTGTTTGTAAATAAATGCTTAGCAATCTTAGAATGGTTACACTTGCTCATGAGTGGGCCTAAATGATGTAATGCACAGTTTAGGACTAGCCATTTGAAGGCAGAATTCTAGTATGAACCCAAGACCAACTACAATACATATTGTCTCAGATATTTTAGTTTATTTATTTATTTATTTATTTATTTTACGTCAAAAAACAGTTAAAAAACTGCGTATGACGGGCTATGGGGAAATGGTTGCTGGGGAAATGGGGCTATGGGGAAATGGTTTGAAATATGAAATAGTTGCTTTGTATGAAACTCCTTTCAAAACTGCAAGCAATACAGTGCATCCTTTCAGTTTTAAAACTAATATAAACAGGAAGGTCTTTACAGGTCCATCTACAGTTTTATTTTGAGCATTGCCCATAGAATGTACATATGAGTTAATTCATGAAATACTTTTATCTTCAAATTTGATAAACTAATCTGGAGTGACTGTATTTTTTATTGAAAAGTAATATTAATGGAAGGTGTGATTGTGAATGTCAAGATAAGAAAAGTAAAACACAAATATGTCAATTATGTTGACAACAAAATTACAAAGCACGTCTAAAAAAGCATTTTAATGGTTGATTCCTAAATGCAACATTTCTCATGCAAATAAAAAATAATCATTCACCATTTTTCATATTTCTGGAACAATTTTGCATTTTTCAAAATGTAAATTTCGTTCTTAAATGCAAGCCTCAATTTGTCTCTACTGATGCTTTGTTCACCTAAAAACTTCAACACTTGCTTTAGGATTGACATTAACTTTTTTAAAATTCTGCTGCGCCTTTTTTCGCAACTGCGCTTCTTACCTATTTTTTTAGGCATATTGTGTTTATGTATATTTGAGTATGTCTCTATATGTATGTGTGTGAGTGAGTATGAGTATATATGGGTCTTTTCTACGGGAGTAGATGGAAATCTTCAAAAGACACCATGTGGCCCGTAACACACGGTAATGTGAGATTCTTACCCGCCAAAACCACCTCCCTAGGCTTGTCCACCCCAGGAAACCGTCGTTAGGCCTGACTTCGCGGGGGTGAATAGGGTACGAGCCCCCTAGCCTTTTGGCATCATTCTAGGACGTCATTCTCTCCCACTCCTCGAGTGTCAGCTTCTTTATTATTTGCGCGATGACCGTCACTGCTCTCCACTTCTCCAGCATTCCCTTTAAGGCCCATTCACAATGCAAACATAAGAATAAGCATGGCGTTAACATAAAAGTTAGGACTACGTCTACAAGTGGACTCATTCACAATGCGTTCGCATAAGCATAACACGTAAGACGTTAACTTAAGAGCTTGCAAGCTGTAAGGCCCATTCACAATGCAAACATAAGCATAAGCATGGCGTTAACATAAAAGTTAGGACTACGTCTACAAGTGGACTCATTCACAATGCGTTCGCATAAGCATAACACGTAAGACGTTAACTTAAGAGCTTGCAAGCTTCAAGCTTCTGTGCTATGCTTACGTCAGACATAAGGAATGAGCCAATCACAGTTCGTTAACTCAAAATCGAGTATCGAAGTCGATCGTGTCGATTCGTGTGCTGCATCTCATAGCCAATAGAAACTCTTATTTTGCCTGTGTTTATGTTCGGCATTGTGAATACGCCAACTCTTCGCTTGTGTTAATGTCTATGTCTATGGGTTATGCTTATGTTTGTGATTGCATTGTGAATGGGCCATCAAGCTTCTGTGCTTATCCCTTTCAGACCCGACAGTACGTTGGACTTACAAATTTACATCTTAATGGGTTTTTAAACTTAAAAAAATATATATAAAATAAATTCCCAAGGAAATATCCATATCTATATTAGTTCCCGAAATATTGGACCCACACGCTTGTGCACGTTAGGCTTTAAGTCGTATATAAAATCGAATATCAACTGCATCTTGAATAATGTTAATATGTTAAATATTGTTCAATAAATTAAAGAAAAATGGGGAATTGAAGTGCATGTATTTTAAATATTATAAAGACACACATAATACATGATTATATGCACTTCATTGGATGAAATATTTATTATATGAGTTCAAATAACAGAAATAAAACAAATATCAAAATTACAGAAAATTATTTAGATCTTTATTTGTGCTATAGTGCTACATTGAATTATGTTGCTATAATAAATCGAAATGATATGGAGCTGAAATATAATGTTATTGCTTTGTGTGATATACTGTAAAACAATTAGACTCTTTGGAGAGGCACAGATACACATTACATTTGGTACATCTTGTCCGTGTTATTTTTGTACAATTTTTCATTCTGCAGTGTCTCGCAGATTTTAGATCATCAACCGCAGGCCAGTGTGAGTGATCATCAAGTCTTTTGTCTGTGCAAGGTTGAGGAGCAGGTCGATATTTCTTTGGAGGTGTATTTTCTGTACTGCTGTCTGTGTCTTCCTGAAATGCAGTTTTTTTAGCTGAGGAGACAAGTGCTTCTCCCAGAGCCATTCTGAAAGATAAGAGATCCAGTATGTCCTTCCGGGGAACTTCATTTGTTGCACATCCTTCTTTGTATTCTATCCACGAATTCACGCAGGCAAGATCCATTACATGAATTATTGTTTTAAGAGTCCACTTCCTTGTTTTAATAAAAGTTCGATAGTTTTCCATCATTTGATCGCAGATATCAACTCCGCCCATGCTAGTGTTGTACTTTTTAATAACAGAGGGGCAAGGTACACTCAAATACTCCTTTTCTGTCTTGCTCCACCGTTCAACGTTTGTGACGGGATCACATCCAAAGCAATTAGATGCCAAGGTCACTGCCTTTGTATCTTTCCATTGAACAACTACTACACCATCATCATCCCTACAGAACTCCTCCATATCGCCCCTTTTCATATTCTTGTCCTGTGTTAAGTGTACATCTTTTATTCTATTTCGCATGATAGTTCCAGTTCCAAACATTCCAATAGACGTAAGAGCGTCTAATAAAGGAATTGAAGTAAAATATCTTTAAAAAAACAGGTAGGAATCCTTTTCCAAAGACTGAGCTAGTCGGAGAACAATTTTAGCCCCTAGACCATAGTTTCCTTCAGGAAGAGGAGTTGATTTTCCTTGATATATCTCAAAATCTAAAACAAGCCCTTTACTTGAAGCAAGAACAAAATTTTTCAGCCCTCTTGGTCGCGGCTTATTCGGCACATATTGCACCAAGGAGCAACGCCCTGTAAATGGTATCATTTGTTCATCTACTGAAAATGCACATCTACTAGGCCGAGGGAGTTGCAAGCACGCCTTCCTTACAGAATCTATTGCGGGTTGAACTTTCCAGAGTACATTTTTTCTAATGTCTTCTGAAACGTTGTTTATGTCAACAACATGTAATGCATTTCTCAGTAAAGAAAAACGATCTCTCGACATATTGTCTGCTATTATGGGGAGACGAAATCCCCTTTGCCAGTACATTCTGAGGCGCGGGTACTTTGTATTCCCAATAATAATAAGAATTCCGAAAAGTTTTTTCATTTCATGAGAAGTAGCTCCAAGAACAATACCCTTTTGTGACAAATGATACATGTTTGTAAACATGGCTGATTGCTCAAAGAACTCATCTGGAAAATATTTCATAAAATATTTCATGGGAGTCTCAAATGATTCACAAAACACATCAACCATTGTGGGGCCTCTTGATGTAAATGGTCGTTTCCACCATACTTGTTTTCGTCCACTGACCTGTTGTTGCAATTGTTGAACATCATTCTGTTGCTGTTGACATTGTTGAATATCATTCTTTTGCGTTTGGCATTGTTGAAAATAATTTTGTTGCTGCTGGCATTGTTGTATTTCATTTGGTTGTTCCTGGAACTCCTCTTCTTTCTCAGAATCGTCGGATGAAGAACAAGAACTTTCGCCAATTCTATTACTCTGACATGGCATCCAAGTTTTATCCACTACATCATCGTCACTGCTCAGATCTTCCCAATCAGATGCATTTGCCAGTAGTTCAATTTCTGCATCCATCAAAGCGCCTAAAACAACATAATTGCAGCATTGCCGTATGCATTTCATTGAGATAAACTCAATACAAAAAATAAACGTAAAGCCTAACATACACAAATGTGTTGCATCAAATTCTAAAGCAATTTTTAAGAGCCTAAATTTAAATAACGAAATTATAGCATATAGATACATTAGAATACAGGTTCAGCCATGTCTGTAATTTTTTTGGAATCGAAATTACATACGTAGGTGCAAAAAACCACGACATACCTGCATTCCCGCGTCTCATGGAAGCCATCTTCGAAAATCCTAATGTTTTCCGTATTGTGCTGCGGCTACGCGGCGGAATTTTCAACTGCGAGATATAATGCCGCTTAACGCGAAACATCCACAATCGTGCACGTTCGTCTCTTAAGAGCAAGCACACTCTGGGGGACCACAGGACCCCGAAAAGCGAACCCGCACAATTGTGTATATACGGTCTGAAAGGGTTATGCTTATGTCAGACATAAGGAATGAGCCAATCACAGTTCGTTAACTCAAAATCGAGTATCGAAGTCGATCGTGTCGATTCGTGTGTTGCGTCTCATAGCCAATAGAAACTCTTATTTTGCCTGTGTTTATGTTCGACATTGTGAATACGCCAACTCTTCGCTTGTGTTAATGTCTATGTCTATGTGTTATGCTTATGTTTGTGATTGCATTGTGAATGGGCCTTTACGATGTTCTTGGGCTGCAGTTGCTGCCTAAGTTGCGGGCAAAGCTGTGTCTTCTCTTCTTCGAATCAGAGACAGACGAAGAAAACGTGTTCTGCATCCTCCGCTACTGGGGAACAGTGAGGGCAGGCTGGGTCTTCAGCCCGGTGAAAGCGAAAGAGAGACCCTCGGAAACAGCCGTGTCCAGCTGCGCGTCAGATGGGATCAGTGGCGGCTGGTGCCGCACTAACCAGGTGGTTGCAGACACGTCATTCCTCGGACTTGGTCTATTATCCTTTTAATAATATAATAAATGACGTTTGACTACTTGTAATCACCGTCATTCATTGCACATTCTAAACAGCTCACACAGAATTCGTCCACGAGGCAAACCAACATACGCAACTGTGCTATCTATATTCTTAATTCCATATACCTCGGTGGCTGAAACCCATCACGTCCTTGAGAGGTGCTGCTCTACGTGTCGATGTTGGGAATCATTTGCAACACGTTGGAGATAGTATGGGATAATATAAAGAAGAATTGGCTCGTATCATACGCCAGGAAACCCGGTTGTTGTAGCTGAAATCTAACTCCCTCGATGGCGCCAGCTCTCGGACGCTCGCTGGGGCCTCTCTTCATCTGTTTACGCTTGTAGATAAGACGTTCTTTCGAAGATAGACTACTCGCACGTTATTAAAGTGATTTCTTTTTAATGTTAGCGTAATGTGGACAATGGCCGAAAATTTCTGGTTGTTGTGCAACACTGCAACATTGCCACTAACCGCCTCTGGATGAAAGTTCACATGGCCATAGCTTTGCCCTTCCAATACTCCTACATTTGGGATGAGTCTATGCGTCCATCCTCCCTTTTGCGAGGTGTCCCATAGTCTTTGCCAATGAATCATGGAATCGCGTTTCTCCTGCGTGGTCTGTCAGGTCTTCCTTTCCCTTGGTAGAGCCTGTGTCGCTCTGCTACTATACTTGTTTTTTTTCGTGGTAGCTGGGTTTTTCTGTCGTGGCAGCTGAGGGCCATTATCATATTACCTTCAAAATGGAATATGTCACGACGTTTTACGTCTTTCTCTATCCTGGAGCAAGATGTCGCATGATCGCGACCGTCTCAAGCAGTGCTGCAGATCAAGCGACTCTAGCGGTACAACTGAAAAAGACGTGAAAAGTCGTGCCATATTTCATATTGAAGATAATACCCACAGCTGCCACGTTAGGAAAACTCAGGTATAGGAACTCGATTGCAGGCAAGCCTGTCTCTACATACTGCATCATATGAGACCGTGCGGTAAGAGCCAGCCACCTTAAGTGCACTTCAGAGTCTATCTTCTGTCTGTTCGACGTATTTATTACTGCTGTCCCATACTGGAGCAGCAAATAGCAGGATCGAAGTGGGGACATTTGACAGCAATTGCCTCCGCCCCTGTCTCGGTCCTCCAATTTCGGCATTAGTTTTGACAAGGCCATCATCGCTTTTGACGCCTTATCGCTGAATTTATGTAGGTGATCGCTAAACCGTAGCCTTGCGACAATCACAATTACCAAGTACTTGATATTCGGATCCGAGTGGATATGTTTGTCTCGCAATGAAATAGTTATGGATTCTCTCACCTTCCTATCGTGATGAGAATTGCTTCAGTTTTGGGATCCAATAATTGCAATCCGACAGGTTAACCGTCGGCGGACTAAGGACTTCAGCGGACTAAGGCTTCATTGGCGATTTCAACCACTTCCTCTACATGTTTCGCCACTATAGTGAGTGCCACGTGTCCGCGAACCCGGTTATCTCGGCACCTTCCGGCATCCCTATTCTGAGAACACCGTCGTTCGTTACATTCCTCAATAGGGGACCCAAGATGGAGCCCTGTGGAACGCCTCTGGTAACTCGTGAGTCCGTTCTCCGTGCGGAACAACAACGTTCTTCCTGTGAAGTAGCTGACAATGATCCTAACCATATGCTGTGGTACTCTAAATGTGCTGCAGAGCTCTTTACTCTTTCTTACTCTTCCATCTTTTGCCTTGTATTGACTTCCGGGCTATGTCAATTAGGGTCTCATGTTGAACGGCATCTATTGTAGATTACGCCTTTTTAAACCCGTGTTAGTTTTCTGCAAGCCTTCCTGCACTCTCCATCGCTTGTTACGCACGACTGCATATCAATCACCCCTGCACTTTCCCAGCCATGTCGATATGACGATGCTTTCTCTACTAGACCTTTCCCCTTAGGGACTAGTACCAATCACTGCATATTCCATTCTGCCTTCTCGTAGGCACGTCTCGTACACGGCTCTAAAAAGATTGGGGAAAGTCCGAATTGCTGTTTTGTGGGCGATGTATCGGATGCCGTCTGGACCTGGAGCCTTCCCCACCCTTTCACCAGTGAGTTCGAGTTCTTCCTCTAAAACCGAGGGTATCTCATAATCATCCTCTCTAGGTTTTGCCTTGAGCTCCAGGAGCCGCTCTTGGACTATAGGGAAGTACTTGGTAACTGTTCTTTGAAGAGTCGTTGCGCAGTAATGCTTATGCAGGTTTTTCATTTTGCCTATTACAGTTCCTGCAAGGCCTTCCCCCATGTCCCATTTTTCACTTCATTGCTTAGTACGGCCCAGCTTCGTCGTTTGCTGTCCTTGATGGTTCTTTTTAGGTTGCGCCGGATATCTCCGAATTGTTGACGCCGGACAACCTTGGATTCTCTTTCTCGTGCACGTTGGTGTAATCTCCTCGCCTGAAGGCATTTCTACCTTAGCTATGCAATTTCCTTTTCACCAGTACATGGGACGGCAGAAGAGTTTTCCCGCTCTTCGAGGCATCGCAAGCTGTAGCGATAATGTCCATTAATTGTAGTGCTTTGTTGTTTGGTGTACCTGCTAGATCAACAGCTTCGGTTGTTATGAAACTGAATGCGTCTGCATCAAATTCCGTCGCTTTCCATCCTATATCTCTCTGCTTCTCGTATCTTTCCACTGAACCATTTTCCTGCACTTTACAGAGTTTTGTCTGATGATCACTGTGAGTGTAGCACTCGCTGACGTCCTTTATGATACCTGTCCTTACCTAGGAATAACTCACCAACATTGAGTTCATATTAGATCCCACATTTTCTTTGCGAAATGTGTTAGTAATTCCAGTGTCAAGGCCACATTCAGGGTTGCTTCCTGCTCAGCTTTTCCTCGGGGGGTTGGTCACAAGGCTGCCCCACTCAGTTGCCCAGGCATTAAAGTAACCTGCAATTATGAGTGGGTTACGGCCCATGGCGTCCCCTACCAGTTGGTCAAGGAAGACTTTGACTTCGTCTATAGGCGCATTCGACGATGCGTAACAGCTATATATATATATATATATATATATATATATATATATATATATATATATATATATATATATATATATATTGTGACATACCGATATGTCACATGAATATAAACTCACATTTATTTGAAGACAATATGGTGGAATATGCATTAAGAAGTTTAGACGATCGAAAGGTTAGCTACATCAAAATATAACGAACGCATGGATTGGCTGGGTGAGAGAAGGACGGTCAAATGTTATGAAAAAAAAGAAGGGAGTTTAATAGGAAGCTTCGAGGGGTGAATCATGCAAGAAGAATTTATTCTGACCGGCATCGCGTGTCTGAACGGATCGTGGGTCGTGAGAGGGAGCGAGGTAGTGCAGATAGTCAGAGTCGGGTTATCAGATTGTGAAATTTGAAGGACAGCAAATAATATTGCAGATATTGCATGTGAAAGTAATATTGATGCATAAATTGAGACTTCGTCGGGAGTGGTAATCGAGTTATAGGTTTCGGGACTATGTCATAGGACGTAATCAAGACTGATAATTTTGATAGTTTGACACCATCTTGGATAGGAGCAGAAGAGGATTTCTTGGAACTTTGGACTACGGCAAGCTCGCAAGATATTTCGACTGAGAAGTCTTCGAGGGACATCAACGAAGAATAGATAAGTTAACCGCGGTATAAAATTCTAAATTCAAAGATATCTTGATCAAAGGCCTAACATTAAATTCATTTATTAAATTCACTATATTGTTTGCAAAAAGGTAACAATAAACTTTGTTAAATTTTGTTCTTTAGAAAAGAAAGTGATCTTTCATTTAGTCAATCCAAACAGTAATGAACTAGGAATTAGAATCATTCTAATTTCAGATTCCCAGCAGCGCTGTATAGTCTGCGGATTCTATAATCCATTATAAAGGTAATAAGGATTATATATATCGTGACCCATTGACCCAGCAAGCCGGACGCTAAGATCTTTGCGAGATATTAAAGTAGAGAGAAAATTTGTATATCTCAAAATGGCGCGCCAACGTGATGCATAATTTGTTATAATTTATAACAATTGGTGACACGGATAAAATTAGTCTTATAAATTATAATAAAGTGATCCAAAGGGAATCTGAAATTTATGGATTGACATTTGAAATTAATTGTTAATTATAAGAAAGAGCCAAGACCATTTCATTGGTGTGATTTTAAAATAATTTAACAGAGAGATTTTAATTTGTATTAGAATTCAAAATGGATACTAGGAGCAAAAAATTGCGTATGGAGAATGTTAATGTAGATGATATGGCGTCTGCTAATACTAATCCCGAGGGAGAAATCTCGCGTGAAATTATTGAGATTGAACCACAAGAAAAGGAAATAATGGCTGCACCGTTAGGAAATATGGACCCTAATAATTTAATTCTTAAAATGTTAGCAGAAATGAACGCAAAACTTGAGCATAATAATACTAAATTAGAGGGAATTACTTCAGATATGAATACTAAATTAGAGGGAATTACTTCAGATATGAATACTAAATTAGAGGGAATTACTTCAGATATGAATACTAAATTAGAGGGAATTACTTCAGATATTAATACTAAATTAGAGGGAATTACTTCAGATATGAATACTAAATTAGAAAAAAATAACGCTAAATTGGAAGGAATGACATCGAAAATGTCATTAGAATTGAAGAATTTTCGTCAGGAAATACACGAGGAAATAGTGCAATTACGGGTGGATACATCGGCTGAATTCAATATTATTCATTGTAAAATTGAGTCTTTTAATAATCAAGTCGACCAAATGCAGAGGGAATTAAAAGAATCTGGCGACAAAATTAATTCCAAAGTTAATAATTTACAGGAGAGCGTTGTGACATTGGGACAATTACATGACCAACAATGCGAAAAGTTGACAATCGTCGAATCGCGTGTAGATAACTTAAACGCAATGTCGCTTCAACATGGCGAAAAAATTGAAAACATAGAATCTAAATTAGTTAATTCGGATAGTAAATTAGAAAAACGAATACAGGAGGGACTTAGAAACATTAAAATGGTGCAAGAATCTGAATCTGGGAAATACATGTCGGACATTAAGGACAAGATTGAACAGTTAGAAAACGAATTCATACGTTCGCAGGGAAATATAGCAATGAATGCATCGGCGCTTGTAATACCAAGCCACCTAAAATTTCATGGTGATATGAAAGAACAACCGTGGTCGTTTATTTCAAAATTAGAGAATTATTTTATGATAAATAATATCCCCGAAAGATTAAAATTGCATATAGTAGAACAAGCCATGTCGTCCAAGGCACATCATTGGTTGACCTCTTTAGTACCGGAACCGACTAATTATAAGGAATGGAAGGATAAATTCTTAAAAAGATATTGGAACGAAAGCCACAAGTTTGATCTAAAATACAAATTAATGAGTGAAAGGTATAAGAAGGGTGGAGCCGAGAATATGTGTGACTTCGCAACACGTAAAATAGCAGCATTCAAGGCATGCGAAGACAGAATGGATAGCAATGAATTAATTAGAATTATTATTCGTCAGTTGCCTGTAAATATCCAAAATTTATTGTGGAACTCCATGCCTATTGATTCTGAGGATCTGGTCGAACGTTTAAGTCGATTCGACCAGACATTGAATAGTGATTATGATCGTAGTAACGGGTATCAATATAATGAAAGCAGGAACGAGAATAACAATGGAACGGGAAAAACAATGAATAATTACAACCGCCAAGGAAATTATAGCTCAGAAAGAAAGGATGACAGGGGAAATAGTACTAAAATGGAAAATAAAAAGACAGGAAACGGGTATCCGCGGAGGTTCAAAGAGGACAATAAACGGGAACATGTGGAAATTAATGCGATTGAACAGGAAAACTCCCAGTGTTCGAAGTAAATGGGCGGGATACTTCGAACGATGATAATGAGGGCGTGATGGTTCTTAAGGAGTTGAATAGCATTGAAGTATCGGCGGAAGATTTATTAAGGGAAGATACGGACGAACGGGCGGAGAATAGCACGTGTTTAATTTTGAAGGGGATATTTCGGAATATACCTGTAGACATTTTAATTGACACAGGTGCTAATGTTTGTGCAGTGTCGGAAAAATTATATGAGCAGTTAAAGAAAAAGGGAAATAAAATTGAGGAGCTACCCACTAGGAGTTTGGATATTCGGACAGCTAATGGAAGGCGCATCGAAACGAGAAGTCGGCAAATTTGGGTGGAAGTGGAAGTCCAAGGGATGACAATTCAGTTTCCGGCAATTGTAGTGAAGAATTTGATTCGTCCGATTATTTTGGGGATTGATGGCCTAAAAATGTATGACGCCAAGGTCGACATAGGTAACAGGAGTATATTGTTACGAGGTGACAAAGGGCAACAACATTGTTTAGGGATCAAAGACCAGGAGGGCGAAGATATGTGTATTTGCGATATTGCGGAACAAATTGAAGAGACCAGGGACCAGATCCACGCGGCAGCAGAGGGCGCGGTCGACGAAAACGGAATAGATGCTAGTGAAGCAATTGAAATGTTAGTCAATGAATATAAAGATATTTTTGGAAGTTCAAGGGAGCCGGTAAAGGGATATCAATTTAAAATTGAATTGATGGATGAGGAACCTTTTAATCTGAAACAATATCCAATCCCCCATGTATATAAAAGCGAAGTACGTAAACAAATAAACACGATGCTTGAGGATGGTATAATAAAAAAATCGATGACACCGTATGTAAGCCCAATAGTGATAGTTCGTAAGAAAGACAATAAGATCAGATTTTGTGTGGATGCTAGGAAACTCAATAGCAAGACCATCGCTCGTCATGAAAAACCGCCGAAATTAGATGAAATGATGTGGAAGGTAAAAGGAGCTCGGATATTCACGGGACTGGATTTTACTGCGTCGTACTGGCAAATTGGACTACACCCAGAATCGCAAAAATTTGTCAGTTTTTCATTTGAAGGCAATACGTATAGTTTTCAGAGGATGGCCTTTGGATTAAAGAATAGTGGCGCAGCTTTAATCAGTTATTTGGACGATGTAATACCGGATGAGCTAAAGGAAACTACTCTCATGTACGTCGACGATATTGTGTTATTCTCTACCAATATGTTTGAACATTTAAAGAAGTTGAAAAAACTATTCGAAATCTTTCGGAAGTATAATTTAAAATTAAATATTGGAAAATGCCAATTCGGGAGGAGGAATATAAAATTTATGGGGCACGTCATATCGGATCAAGGAATGTCGATGCAAGATAAAAAGAAAGAATTGATTAAGAATTTTCCACGACCTCGGAATGTAAGGGAAGTTAGAAGATTGATTGGGGTGTGCAATTATTATTCCCGGTTCTGCAAAGGTTATTCAGAAATTATACACCCAATAATAGAATTGCTAAAGAAGGGGAGGAAATGGGCGTGGGATACAAAATGTCAAGAGGCGTTTAAAAAATTAAAAGAACTATTTGAGAAGACATTTTTGATCAGTTATCCAGATTTCGACAAAAGAATGTATCTACAAGTGGATAGTAGTGGATTTGCCATGGGAGCTGTGTTGTTCCAATACGACGAAAAGAATAAGCAGAGAATAATCGCCCTAGAAAGTCGTGTTTTGACCCTTGGCGAACGACTTTTTACTACCAGTGAACGGGAAGCTTTAGGAATTGTGTGGGCTACGCAGAAATTACGGGCTATATTAATTGGACGACCATTTACCGTCATTACGGACCACAAGGCCCTAATTTTCTTAATGAGAAGTCATTTGAATAACGATAGATTGTTGAGATGGTCACTATGGCTTCAACAATTTGATTTTAACATCCAATATTGTGAAGGCCGTGATAACGTTTTGCCCGATTATTTATCGAGAATCAGGATAAAGGAAAAGGAAGGTAGTGTGGAACCCGATATTAATGCTATCCAGTTAACGGAAATACGACCGAAATGGACGAAGGAGGAATTAGCGAAAATTCAAAGAGAGGATCCTGTGGGGAGGCAAATAATTGAGCATTTTTCGGCGGAAGATAACGACCGACGGCAGGATGATCCGAAATTTTCAATGTGGAAGATGTACGAGGGGGTATTATTACATCGGATTAGGAAACGAGGGACGCAGTATCAAATTTGGATACCAGAAGCGCATAGGCGAGAACTGATTCTATCTACGCATCAACATTTCGGCCACTTTGGATGTAACAAAATCGAAGTAATACTAAGATCAAAATGCTATTGGAAAGGCATGGGGCGACAAATCCGTAAGCAAATCAGTAAGTGTGACGTCTGTCAGAAAACCAAACAGCCCAATAAAAGGTATGAGGGGAGCAGCAAAGCGATAATACCTACGTCAACTAAGGAAATATACGCTGTGGATCTTTATGGACCAATGCCGAAATCCAAATTTGGGAATCAATATTTGTTAGTAATAATGGATGTTTTTTCTAAAATCACAAAATTATATCCCATTAGAAAGGCGAATGCACAGAGTTGCATTACGCAATGCCACAAATTTTTTGAAGAATTCGGTATACCTAAAAAAAATTATTAGTGATCTGGGGACGCAATTTACTAGTGGAAAATGGGAACAAGACATGGGAAGAATTGGTATCCAAATATGTTACACGACGGTACGGAATCCTCAAGCTAACCCCAGCGAAAGAATTATGAAGGAGATTTCGCGTTTATTTAGAGTCTACATTTCGGAAAGCCATAACCGATGGATGGAGGCCGTTCCAGTATTGAACTACGTTTTGAATAATGTTCCGCATGGGAGCACGCGAAGCACGCCTATAGAGGTCCACATGGGTAGGAAAGAAAAAAATGATCCGTTTCGAAGGATTAGGATACCACCAGATATAAGTGGGATCCCAGATGATGTGAGAGATACGCGAATAATTTATGACAATTTGAGGGAGGCAGCAGCCAAAAGAAAGCTAAAACAGAAGCAATGCTTTCGAGGCGAGTATAAGGAGGGTGATGAAGTGTTAATTAGAGTACCTCAAGTGTCGTCAGCGGATAAGAAGCTATTTTATAAATTTTTCCCGTTGTATAAAGGTCCGTACCGAATTTGTAAAGTATTAAGCAAGAATGCTGCGATTTTGAATGATGAAAACGGACGACAAATGGGAATATATAACTACAGGAACATGAAGCCGTATATGAGGGACGACACGCATGATTAAATATTCTGGTCATGACAGAGATTTGTAAATAGTTGTAAATATTAGGAGTAATAGTTTTTCTTTTGTTATTGTTTTGTTGTTACGTGTATTTTGTCAGTTTGTGTAGGGAGTTTAATTTAATGTGTATGTGTATTCAATGAAGTTAATGGGGAGCAAATATTAGGCAGATACGGTTATTAGAATACCTGGTGAAATGGTTATTGTTGGCACATTCCGAAAGGAAAATGTAAATAGTTTTAAGGCAGCAAGAAACAAGACCTAGTGCAGTGCAAAGTGTAAAGTGTTAATGTCGTTTAGTGTGAAGAAGCAAGAAGAAAGTGTTCAGTTTTAGTCTTGTCATTTAGTTAGGTTGTAGCAAACCAAATGACGCTTGGAGAGGGGAAGCTGTGACATACCGATATGTCACATGAATATAAACTAACATTTATTTGAAGACAATATGGTGGAATATGCATTAAGAAGTTTAGACGATCGAAAGGTTAGCTACATCAAAATATAACGAACGCATGGATTGGCTGGGTGAGAGAAGGACGGTCAAATGTTATGAAAAAAAAGAAGGGAGTTTAATAGGAAGCTTCGAGGGGTGAATCATGCAAGAAGAATTTATTCTGACCGGCATCGCGTGTCTGAACGGATCGTGGGTCGTGAGAGGGAGCGAGGTAGTGCAGATAGTCAGAGTCGGGTTATCAGATTGTGAAATTTGAAGGACAGCAAATAATATTGCAGATATTGCATGTGAAAGTAATATTGATGCATAAATTGAGACTTCGTCGGGAGTGGTAATCGAGTTATAGGTTTCGGGACTATGTCATAGGACGTAATCAGGACTGATAATTTTGATAGTTTGACACCATCTTGGATAGGAGCAGAAGAGGATTTCTTGGAACTTTGGACTACGGCAAGCTCGCAAGATATTTCGACTGAGAAGTCTTCGAGGGACATCAACGAAGAATAGATAAGTTAACCGCGGTATAAAATTCTAAATTCAAAGATATCTTGATCAAAGGCCTAACATTAAAATCATGTATTAAATTCACTATATTGTTTGCAAAAAGGTAACAATAAACTTTGTTAAATTTTGTTCTTTAGAAAAGAAAGTGATCTTTCATTTAGTCAATCCAAACAGTAATGAACTAGGAATTAGAATCATTCTAATTTCAGATTCCCAGCAGCGCTGTATAGTCTGCGGATTCTATAATCCATTATAAAGGTAATAAGGATTATATATATCGTGACCCATTGACCCAGCAAGCCGGACGCTAAGATCTTTGCGAGATATTAAAGTAGAGAGAAAATTTGTATATCTCAATATATATATATATATATATATATATATATATATATATATATATATATATATATATAAATGCTCTATGTTCTCCCACGCGTATCCTGCTTCGTATGTTGTCATTTTTTTTTGCTGAAACAGACGTTCCCTGCACGTCTATATCGGTGCCTTTCCCATGATGTCGGCCGTGCATGAAGACATATCGCGTTTGCGGTACTGTTCGCATTACTTTTTTCACCTCGTTTAGCGAGAATGTCTCTATGTGCCCGTTGTCGTCACAGTTGTTTCCATCTTGTCTGGTTTCTTTTGATTGCAGTATTTGCATAAATGAGATTTGCACCTTTCCATTGGTATATGCCGTGGGAATTTTGGCTGTTTAGGTCTCAATACTTTGAAAGGACCGTGTTCTGCTTGACTTATTAACTTCTCTTCCTCTCTCAGCTGGTATTGATCTTTTGCCTCTTTAATCATTTCCTTATATCCTTTTCTCTTTCGCGAGTAATTTGCTAGGGCATATTTTGTGAGGTTTTGCCTAGTTTTCCACAGAGTTTCTAGGGCTTCCCTTCTCTTCTTGTAACACTGCCTATCGAACCATGATTTGCCTTCCTGTAGATGGGTTTCTGAGGTACTGATGCCTTATGAATTATGTCTTCAGTGAATTGAGTTTTGAACTTAATATCCCCCAGCTGAATGCATCCTGCGGCTTTAAGAATGGTGTCCGCGTATGCTTGGAGCTTTCCTGTGTCTACTTTCCTGGGAATTGGAATTGTCATTCGCGGTGGTTTTGCTTTGTTCCTAATCTTCAGTTTAAATATCGCTTCTACTGGCAGATGTTTTCGAAGTACTACATTGTCGTTCACTTTTGTGTATGCTTTATCGACCTCTATCATTTGCTGGAAAAGAGGTCGATTGTACTAGATTCATTTGGACCTACATATGTTTTCTCGCTTCTGTCATTTAGGATGGCAAGACCTTCCGTTTCTAGATACTTGATGTCATACGGTTGCTTTCTCGTTGTGTCTGCTCTACAGTTTAAACCCCTCGCCTGCATTACGAACTCATTTTTGTTTTTTCTTGTTTGAGTGTTGAGCTAAGTGCGTCCAGTGTGTGTCGTGCTTTCCACACTGGCTGAAAGTGTGTACATATTAGTCAGCCCAGTGGTTTTGATTAGCAGCACTTTCTCCGTTTTATATATTGATCTAAACGGGGATAATTTCGAGCACATAAGAAAAGTTATTGCCCCTTTTGGTCTTCCCTTCTCACCCTATGCGGAGAGGATTTGAATTGCATATTTGTCTTGTGACCACCAATCTGAGCGCAGGAATGTTTCTGTGAGAATGACCACATCAAAATCAACGAGCATATCCGTAGGTGTTTTGTTCATTACATTTGTGAGCCCTTCGATATTCCATAAAATACATTGTAAGTTATTTCCCTTGATTCATTCCTCTCTTTTTTCTCTTAGTCGTTCTTTCTTTGCTATTTTCGATCTTTTTGTTTGTCTCTGTCTTCTCTATTTTTAGCTTATTCCAGTGTGCCCCACGCGACTGCCTGATTGGTTGCCATCGCGGAAACCGAAATTGCCTTACAAGCACTTCCTTTGGCCAAAAACATGAGTTCTGTTTCTTTTAAATATCTCAACGGTAGCCCCAGTTTGAATGCTTTATTTTATCTCCATGTGTTGAGAGCTTCGCACTCTAAATTGTCTTTTATACCTTTTTTGTTCCAGAAGCTCAAGACGTTTTCTTTTGTCGTTTCTTTTGGTAGTCGTCCGATGTATAGCCAAGCTTTCCTCTCTGCGGCTTTTATTGTGTCGTCTGACGATTTTCCGATTATTACTCCCAGTTTGCGTTATAATATTAGCGGGAATTTGAAATGCAGCCAGATACGAAAATTATCACATCGTTACAAGACATTGAAACAGATTTATAAGATAAGATAAGATAAATTTATTTCAATTGCAATTGGGTGTAACCCGGTGGCAGTTAATTAAATAAATAAGGTAATAAATCTCGTGAAAATAATATAATAATGGTAATAATAATGCTAAAATGATAATAATAACAATAACAGTAATAATAATATAAAAACCGCTGATTCTTAAAACATTAAATTACATGAAAAAGAAAAGAAACGTCTATCATCTAAAGCCGAGCTGAGTGTTTATACAATAAAGACCGCACTGCACTATACTTCACTTCACTTCACTATAACACTAAAAACTTTTCCTTCAATATTTCTCGGCTCTACACTGCACGACACCTCACTTCACTGTATAACTTAATATTCTTAGTTAACTACCTCATAAACTTAAAAATACCCTAAATTAATTTCCTAAACTGTTGAACGCTTCGAGGAAAGGGCTCAAAGGTTGTTGCAGGCAATCTATTCCAATCCCTTATCGTTCGATTTGTGAAAGAGAATTTCCCGACATCCGTTCTCTGGGGTCTTAAATTTATTTTGTGCCTGTATGAAGAATTTATATAAAATATTACATATTGTACACTTTCATCTCGTTATTTTTGGCTGGTTAACGGTGAAAATTGTCATTCTGTACCACTTTCAAAATGTTTCTCAACACTATTCGCTCTCCATACAAAATAGCGGCCAGCGTCTGGACTGGCTTTTCAAACGAAGTTCCCATGCTGTTGTCCCATGGTTCGTGACGCAAACTGGTAATGCGCAGAACGAGCAAAAATCGGAGCGCCGGAGGAACTCGCGCGGAGTATTTCCACCATGCGTTCAAGCATGGCCACCTTCAGTTCAGGCCGGAATGTACAAACCGGCAACACTGTAAACGCCACACGCTTCAGTCCGATGGAGCGCGGAGCCCCGGGAGCCGGTAATACAAATTTCTTGAACATGCAAATTTTCTACTTACCAGACTAAAAAAAATCTTATTTTCGGTTTTTATCTAGTACAATGAAAAATTCGATTTTGTATTCTAGCAAAAGCATTATGCGACCACAGAGAACTTAAAAAATTCTGATACTTTCTTTCTCAAATCTTAGTTGAATGAATTTCAACTCTTTCTTCAACCCTACGGCTTGCAATATTACCAAACACGATAGAACTAGTATAAATTGTTTTAGTAAATAATAATGCAAATCAATTTCTGAAAAAAAAACAAAAAATTGCATATTACACTCCTTCACATAGCATTATAATTAAATTTCTTACACTATTCTTTTAAAAACTATTGAACCTTCTCTACAAACCTAAATGTATGTACAAATCTTTCGTAGATAAGGCAAAAAAAGACATTTTTTGTTATAAATTCTTTATTGGGTTAATGTTTGAAGTTCTCTTTTTTTTTGCTCATACATTTCACACATATGTCATTTTTTCTTTTTGAGTAATTGTGCAGAAGCATATTACAAAATATAGGAAGCAGAAGGTCACACACAACTGTATTTACATTCCCACACAAACAAATATCAAACAGAAAGTTTTTTAGCTCTTCATCTCTGAGCAAACTCTCCTTGCTTAATAATCGCAGAACTTCATTCTGCTGACCATTCCTTAAAAATTCTTTCTCATATTTTTGCGATACTAATTCTGAACCAGTACAAAAAACATGTCTTCCAATATCTATACAAATCTGTGATCAGAAAACTCGGCTTCTAAAATTTCGCCTTCAAAGGAAGGAAAAATGTATTGTTAGCGTCCTTCATTTTCAGCCAATTATTCCGTATGTTCTTGAAAACATGAACAGAGTGAAAAGTAAGAAATGTTCTGTATGACTCGCATAACTTTAATCCGAAATTTCCAGTAGGTTCAATTTTGTCAAAAAGACATCTATTAATTTTGTTATTATCTGAAACGATTACAATAACCTTTAACTCATAGCTTTCAATTAGACTAATAACATTCATTGGAATATTGTGCAAATCATTTGCAAAACGCTCAAAGTTGTTTAGGTTTCTTGCAGCGGATCTCAAAAAGTGCTTATTTTCACTCTCACATTTGGGAGATACATGAAATTTTGATGAGAGCTGCTGCAAATATTTAGGATGAGGGAAAATTAATAATTCAGTTTCCCTGATAGCATTATAGCATGCAGATGACTGCAAATATATCATGAAACAACTTAGAAGTGTTTCCACAGAGTATTTCCTACCCCTACTGAAAATTAAATTAACCTGTTCAAAAATAAATTTCATTTGTCTTTCATTTTGAGGAGAATCATCTTCTTTCATCAAATCTAATAGTAATGTGAATTGTAATTTGATTGAATCAACACAATTTTTTTTTTTTTCAAGGAATATTCTGATGCATTCCCTCTTTTATAATGAATAAGTAAATTTTCAATTTCTATTTTCTCAACTCGTGAACTGGTTGGAAGAATCCACTGTAACTGTTCATTACTTAAAATCTGCCTGCTTACACACACTATTTTGGGGGGGGGAGAATACTGTTGAAAATCTCCAACAGACACCCGAAGAGCCGGTGCTCTTGGGTAGTGTGAGGCTTGCACCCACTAAAAACCACGAACCTCGTAATGCTCTTCTAGTTTCCGTCCCGGTACGCTTGTTTAGCATTTCTTCAGGGCGGATACCTTAATTTGGCTCTCTTTGAAGCCTTGTTCTCCGTTGTCTTTTCATTAGTTCTTCGATGGAATGTCTCTATTTCAATGCCGCGCGCCTTGTGTTTATGCGGTCATTATATCATTTTCCTCTTTCCTCTTTTGACGAAGGACTTCCCATGCATACGGCTGTCCATGACTGCTCGAATTTTAGCATGATGCTAATCAGGTTTGTGGGGCTTATTGGGCCTATTTTTGTCTCCAGTCTGGTACGCTTTCCCTGCCACCTTTCACATTCGAAGAATGTATGGTGTAATAACACGTATGCAAAGATAGGTTTCTCCCAATTCTTGCGAGCGACAGGCATTAAAACTGTAATTATGAAACAAAACCGAGTTCACAACTACACGCATCACCACGTGCACATCAAAGTTAAACAAACGCAATCGCACATACCTACCTGAAAGATTTCTGTGAACAATACAACAGCAAATTCTAAACAACACAAGGAAACTACAATTGCTCGCTACAAAACGGCAAAACAAACCCAACACTGAACAAACACTACTCGAATAACACGCCGGCGCTGCCTGGGGCTGCAGTAGACTCATTCGGTTTCGCATCGGACTGAACGACAGCGTTGCCAAATCTTCACATTCCGACCTGAACTGAAGGTGGCCATGGTTCAAGTATCATGGCTTAGTTATATCACTATTCGTTCGAGCGTAGCACTGAGACTAGACGAGCTACATTCTTTCTGGGCAGGGCTAACGCTAAAATCGTATATACTCTCTGGCTAAAACCAAGAGTATATATCTGACTAAAACCAAGTCGCGAAGGTCATAGAGAGTTATATATTCTCTGGACAGAGTCGCGAGATCCAACACTTCCATTTTAGTTTTAGATTACATTAAACTAGCCCCGCCTAGCCCAAATTTTGTAATTTTAAATGTCCCGGTCGTCATTACGCGCCATGTCCATTGGCAGATCGCCCTTCGACATTATTGGCTCAAAAGTGGAGTCAAGACGGCTACTTCTCCCCTCCATGAAAATTAGATAATAATAATAATAATAATAATAATAATAATAATAATAATAATAATAATAATAATAATAATAATGGTAGTAATAAAAATTCTAATAATAACAATACTATTAATTTAGAAATGATTTAACAATATTATTGTTAACAATGCCTAATGCATCTATCAAATTCAGGGTGAAGGAAATAGAATTTTGGTCTGGCATTCTCCTTCTACATCAGTCCAACTGCAATTTAACAGAGGTAGGACCAGAGAGTATACGGGATATGCCAGTTCTTTTTTCTTTGCTTCAGCTCGAACAGTCGGCATGAAACAGAAAGTCAAATGGGATAAGAATTTTTATTTACGTTTTTTAGGGGAAGTAGGGTTGTGAATTGTCAATTCCTTCACACTGTAGAAGATGTTGTTAAGCAGGAAAGCTTTCAATTTATTTTTAATTGTATGTATTGTGTTTATGTCTTTAATATCATGGCTCGATTTGTTGTAAAGTGTAATGCCTTCTATTAGGGTACTTTTTTGATAAAGTGTTGTTTCAGATTTGATAAAGTGTAGTTAGAGATTTGAAGTAGAGCGTTGGGATTAACGTTGAGTGCCGTCTCTGATAAAATACTATCTGGCCTAGCCCTCCCAAGCAAGGGAAGCAGGACAGGAGTCAGGGCCTTGCAACTCTCCATCAAAACCGGATAGAATGCTGGAAGGTGTTACAATAGGAAGAGCTAGTGTCGCCGGGTTCAGTTCCAAGTTAGGCTCGCGAACTTCCGCACATAAAAATTGGCTATTTTATAAAAAATATGAAAAGTGTCTTCTAAATTTTCAATTATTCATAATATGTTCATATAAGAAATCGCGAACATCGAAGCGATCTTTTGTAATATTACGCGCCTGCTTCCGTCTCGCGAACCCACACAACAGCCACTCACGTTTAATACTTGGGTTTTCTAACGTGGCGTCTGTGGGTAGTATCTCGAACAGTATTACTCGATTAGTATCTCGATTAGTATACTCTCTGATCTCGAAGATGAAATTCGGCACGACTTTTTAAGCCGTTCTTAATTCCGCCGCAAGATGTCGCATGATCGCCACCGCATCAAGCAGGGCTATATCAAGCGACTCTAGCGACAGGTCTGAGAATGACTCAAAAAGTCTTGCCGAATTCCATCTAGGATATACTACCCTCAGCCGCCACGTTAGAAAAAACAAGTATAAGCCTGCAAGTATAAGGAAAGCGATAGGGGAGAGCGCACTCCGTATAGCATGGTGGAAATAACAAGGTGTAGCGCTCCGGAGGATGCGCAGTAGCAGCCAATCACGTTTAAACCTACGGATGATGCGAAAACGGCTGGCGCACGTGTTCGTTTGCTTTCCGTTTGCGAAGAAAATACGACGTGTTTGGCAAGGCAGTGCGAAAGCAGTGGAAGATCGTGGTTTTGTTGGCGTGGGAAAGGTATGTTGTGGATTTGTGGTGCAAGTTATTACAATTATGTATTTTGTGACTTGGCTTTAATAATTACAAAAGCATACATCAAATTCCTTTAATGCCTTATATTTAATCACTTGTTTCTTACCAAAATTTTGTTGTGTTATACTAAGAAAATGTAAATTATTTTTCATGTGGAGTTCAAGATGCCAAACTGCTGTGTTAAAAATTGTCCTAATAGGACTGGGACAATAGGTGGTGGGAAATATACATATTTCCGCTTCCCAAAAGAGCCCCAATTACGAAAGGTGTGGATGGAAGCTTGTGGGAGGAATGAAGAAACATTTAAAGCAGATCATGGTACATTTCAAAACGTTTTGAATAATTAAAATCCAGTGGCTTCAGTTTAGTTCAATATATAATAGCTTCATAGAATATTCTGTGGTTATAATAGCTTTATTGAATGTACATATGTGAATATAATCTGGACAGGGACTGTATATTCTTTTATATTTTGTGTTTGGGATAAATTGTTATTGTTGATGAAAGAAATGAAAATGTGAAATATTTAATTGTAAATGGTCAGTTTTAGAGAATGAAGATTATTAACATGTATAAATTGTTCTAACATGTAAAAAATGTCCAAAAATTTTACATATCATAGTTTGTTTCGGTTACAAAAACTGCAGGAAATTTTTATTGGTTTAAATTATTTTACTAAATCTTAGCCATACAATAATTTGATTGTATTGTCTCTTAAAACACAAAAGAAATCCATACATCAATTTTCAAGTAATAAAGAAATGAATTTAACTTATAAAAACTTTCAAAACTTTGTATTTTAATGTACTGAAATTTATTATGCACATGTATAATAATAATTAACAAAATGTATAATATAGTATGTATGTAATTAATGAACTCAAAAAGTGTAATGTAAACTTTGCAGGTAGAGTGTGCCAACAGCACTTTGAGAGTGTATGCTTTAAAAACTACAATTCACTGCAGATGCCTGGGAACAAACATTTAGTTGCTGGGTCTGTACCAACAAAATGCTTAATGTTGGCAAGAAAATCAAGTGAAAAGTCTAGGTAAGAGAATAGTATTATTTATTATACACTTGAACTACTTGTGATTATTATTCATAATAATTTAATTTTAAATACCTTTAGCTATAGAGAAGATATGATAATAGAATACATAATTTTATTGTTATCTTGTAGTGAGAGGACACCTCTCTTTGCATATAAGGAGCTTGTGTCTTCATTACGGAGCAATTCTGAGGTATAAATAAAAATGTTTTTTGTAAATTGTTATATTCCTCTTGATCCATTAAGGTTAACTTTCATTTGCATTCATAACGTACTTTACGTAAAAGTTAAAACCAATATATTTTCTATATTTTATCAGATTTGATGTATTAAATTTTTAGCCACTTTTGATTCTTTAATATTTGATGTTTCTTTGTATACATTCTGAGCAGCCATTGACATATTTAAATGTGATTTGTATTTTGTAAATGTAACAGTGAATTTTTAAAATAATTTTTTTTTGAATGGTTATAAATATTTGTATTTAATTCATTCCTATTAATCCTTTAAGGTCTGCTTTCCTTTTTGGTCTTACCACTTTAAATAAGAGGTGAAAATGAGGTGAAATTTTGTCTACTTGAGCATTCAAAAATATCCAATGGGTTAAATTTTTAATTTAATTATTACATTTGTATAAATTCTCTCTAGACTGTTGAAATTCATGAATTTATTTGTTCACAAATTTTCAGAAATATATCACCAATAGAATACTGTCTTTGAGTCCTTGTTAAGTGATTCCTAATTTTTATTGTAATTAAAATTATATATTTTATTACAAATACTATATGTTCATGAATTATATATTAAATTGCATGGTGGTTATTTCCACCTTGATAAAATGGTTAGAAACAGGTGTAAAGCCTTATTACAATATGTTTTTTCTCCTCTATGTTCTTTGAGGATACTTGAAACATTTCAAAAATTTTATAAAGTAATAAATAGCATCAATATAGAATTATATTTAATATTATTAAATAACTTGCTTGTTTCCGATCTATGAAGTGTATGACAGATTTTCGTAGAGTAGTCCTATCCACTAAAATTCAATAGTTGTCATTCACATCTTTTTGCGTTCTTACCAATCATCAAAGCAAATCTGAAACTATGTAGAGGAATTATAAAAATAGAAATAAAAGTGAAATTGAGTGTTTACTATACCTGGCCACATATGGTAGCCTATAATAACTCAAAAATCACGAACAAATAATACCTGTCATTCATCTTCTGTACTTGGCATTTAGGAAATCGTATCACATTTCTTTATCCAAAATAAGTTAATATTTCTGCTGATTGTCTTGTAATTTTGGTATTAATAATTGTTATTATTCTAGTTATCTTCGATATGAAAGTTAGACCGAACTCAATGCCGCCCATTGATTCCTCTCATGACAAATCTTTAAAAAAAGAAAAAAGGAAGTACACCATTATATTTTCCTTGACTAAAAACGGCAAATTAGATTTACTGGAAGATACAACTCTTTCAAAAGTAAATGTGACTCAATGTTGCACATTGCAAGGAGCAAGATTATTTTTGTACCTTCAGATTATTTCTTCAGTACTTATTCAGGGACAAATTGTCTCCAAACGCCCATAAATAAAGAGTGACAAACGTGTGGAACACATCCCTCCAAATAGTAGAAAACATAAGTTTAAAAGAAACGAAATAGAAAAGTGATAATAATAACGTGGCCAAATATTGCAGGTTAGGTCAGGTCATTGTATTTGTTCACATTTTTTGTATACAAGACCTGAAATATTTTAACTGCGAGCATTTCATGAATATCACCAATGAACTAATATTGAAGGTCTTCACTAAATTAAACGAGTAATTTTAATAACAAATATCGTTATTTTAAATAATTTTCAAATGTCCGCGCCTGCGTAGATAATTTGAATTTGGCGCACAGTTGGTGGGATATAATATTATTGGTCCACAGTTGGCGGCATGCGCACCGCTATGCGCACCGTTATTTCCACCATGGCTTATAGTATTTACTTCCTGAGCCCGAATGGGTATGGGAGTTGAAAAGACCCTTGCAGGAGTCCTGGAGTTGTTAATCAAACCGCATTAATACAATTAGAATTGAAGAGAATTAACATTTTAGGGACTATTACTTATACTCTTTGAAAGTTTCGCTGTATAACTTGTTAAGTAATCTGTTAGTAATTGTATCTGTTAATACACCATAATCTTGATATGGTATTTCCATTACGTATGGTTTCGTAAGAATTAGTGTGAAATTTACATTTGTACCGCGCGTTGAAGTATTTTCGATTTGTAACTGGAGACGATCAGAATCAAAGCCAATGAATTCCTTTGCGAGTCGCAAAGAAAACTTACTTTACGTGGGATGTTGCTCTTGATTGTGTAGACGTGTGCCTTGTATATTTCCCAAATCCTGAAAAATGTAAATACGTCGCCTAATTTATACTAAAGCACCTGGTACTCGAAGTTTCAATGGAATATTAATATCGTTTATATCAACTCGTAAAAATGAGATACGTATCAGAAGCTCCTGTTTTATGGAAATTACTGAACGGCGTTATTTGTGTGTACAAACCTCAAGGAATGACAAGTAGGGCATTGAGGAAGATATTGATTAGTAACATTGCCAATGGTAAGTAGTCATTTTGCTTTGAATGTGCAATTGTAGTGTTATTTGTATTCCTGCCAACGTTCAGTTTTTGTTAACAGATCTAAATGAATTTGAATGTCGACCACCCAACGATCATGTCTTCTCAAAAAATTGTTCAGAAAGTCACGTAGTCGTTGGACAAAGCGTTGCAGATGATCCTTTAGTTGTTGGGCCTCAGTATTTGCCAAATGATGTACGTTGTTCATGGGCTTCTCAGGTTGGGAGGCGTACTTCAGGAGTTTTTGGTATGTACAAATTTGTATTTTTATTAATTTTTAATCATTATTATTCACTTAAATTACCAAAAGCTCTTTGTCTATTTCCTTTTTTCAGTTTTTGGCATTAATAAAGGTTCTGTTCTTGCAAATCACCTTCGAAATGCACGACCAATTAGAGTCTACCATGTCACAGGGAGATTGGGGATAGCAACAGATACCTATGATACATATGGATCTGTTGTTGAACGTTCCACATTTCATCATGTGAAACATGCCATAATGGATAGAGTTCTGGCAAGTATTCAAGCTGCTCATCAGAAATCAATGTATAAGTGAGTAGAATCAGGTGTATTTGTAATTCCAACATTGATTTTTTGCTGAATGTGGTTGAAATGTTTTTCGTGATCTTGATGTTGCATGTGGGAATATCTACCATTTACGAAATAGCTAGTTGTCTATGAACGAATAATAGTATTGCAGTTGAAATTGCTGGAAGATGAAAATTTGTTTTAGCTAAATATGTTTGAGAAATGTGTTAATTTTAAGATGTGTATAAGTTCAAAAGATATTGTAGAAATTGTACTCAACAGAAGCTGTGTAAACTAACTTTCAAACATTCCTATGACAGTGTCTTGCAAAATTTACAGTGTTAAAAAACCCAATAATGCTAGCCATCAGTTGGATGATGTATAAAAATAAACAGTAAATATACACAACCCTTTGTAATTTCTTTGTACAAGTGACCCAAGTTGAATTAAAATGTCAAAATAAATTAGTGTGCACTCATCCAAAAATTTGTTGATGATCACATGAAATTTACTTGTGCTTTTATTTTGACAGCAATAGTATTTTAACATTAGCATAGAATCTGCACTACCATGCTTGTACAATTATTATGATGCAGATTGAAGATGTATTTGAGATATATGTTAGACAATTTACCAGCAGGATTAAAACTAAAAGCATAATGATTTGATAAATTTTCAGGGAGTCCTGTATCACACTCAGCTCAAATGCACAGTTCACAAAAAATATAGACAAATAAATGAATTTTCCTAATTGAGGTTTCCAATTTAATAAAGACAAACACCATGTTGGGAAAACAAATACGTTTACTCACATTAAGTTCCAATGTTTTGTTCATGTTGATCCACAGCTTCATGTGTTAATCTAGTTACAGGAAAATATGGAGATTACACTTAAAAAAACAGTAATGTTTAAAGTTAAAGTGAGCAAAATTTAAAATATTAAAAGTACAACATTTTTAAAAAGTCTATAAAATGTAAAGTTGAGTGAAGGGAATTAAAAAACTAAAACTAGTACAAAACAGATTTAGCTCACCTCAGTCACCATTAAATTATTTCATGTTCAAATTATCATTGTATTCCCTTAAAGCATTCCTTGCCAGAGGAATCCTGTCAGACATAATAACAAAACCTGAATTCATCAAAATGACAGAAACACTGTGTTTTGTGATGTGAACACGTGGACTGGACTGTGAGGAGGTGATTGGAAATGAGAGGGAGTGGGGAGCGGGAAGGAAAGAAGGTACTGGAGATGAGTAACAGGGAAGGAAGAAAAGGAAAAGCCTTTAACTATTTTTAATTTCCATAATATTTTCGTATTGTAACTTTTTGGATTAACACATGAAGGTGTGGATCTACATCCAGTAAACATTGTGATTTAAATATGATTAACTTGTTTGTAACTTGTTTTCATAAATTGGTGTTTGATTGCATTTAAAAAATTGGAAACACCCTTCAGTTGGAAAATGCGGACTATAGAACATCAATCTGGTGTCTTCCAATTTAAAATAAAATATTTCTTTTATTTAATAAATTGTTGATTTTACAACTCTAGAATATAATTTTGTTTTTTAGTTACATGGGAGTTCATAGGAACAGCCAAGCAGCTTATGAGTTAGCTGTGAAGGGAACTGTGCGTCCACCAGATGGAAAAATTCCATTTATTTACAGTATTAAATGCATTGAATTTGAACCTCCAGATTTTACCATTGGTGAGTGATTTTTAATGAATGGAAATCATTTTTTAATCCAATTTTAAACTAAATGAATTATCTTTTTTACTGTTTTTCAGAAGTGAAATGTGTTAATGAACATGAAAGCTACCTCAAGACTCTTATTCATGATATAGGGATGAAAGTTCACAGTACAGCTACATGTTCAAGTATTAGATGTATACGTTATGGTCCATTTTCCATAGAACATGCTCTTCTGAGAGGACATTGGCATCTTCAATTTATTTTCGATAATCTCAGTCTTTGTCAAAGAATTTTGCATGAAAATCGGCTTCTAATGTGTGATACTCCCTCTTCATTAATAGAAAATGATAGCAAAAAACTTTTGGAGTGCAGTTAAAGTTAAGAATAAAGAATGTATATTATATATTGTTCATATTGAAAAGATGTTTGTTTTTTCTTTTTCTTTACAAGTTATAAGAACTTTGGGTCCATTCTAAAACAGTATGCCTAGCCCGTACCCTTAGACTGTAGAAAACCTTACACCAAGAATAAAAATACTGTACATTGGTGAGTGATTCCGATTGTCCCCTCATAAGTGATGCTTGTGTTAAATATAACAATTGGTGTAATTATAATTTTATAAATAGGATATTATTAATGAAATTTATAACAGAAAATTAAAATAACATTAAAAAAATTAATGAAAAAAACCTTATTTAAGATTTCTACTATTAAGGTCCAGTTAAGTGACCTCTGTTAGTAAGTTGGAGATAACAGTAACGGTATACAGATGCAAACATTCATGCTTCAGGCAGAATTCGAACCCAAGACCCTTCAGTCACGAGGCAGCTATGGCTCTTCAGCATTAGCGACCTCGACTATCCAGGCTGGCTTCTATTAACTTTATATGAGAAGTGACTTATGGGCTACAATCTACCTTGACTACCCTCTCCCAATATTTTCAAGTGCTACCAAATTTTTTATTCTAATTTCGCTTTTTTACTATTATTGTAAATGTCACTAGTAAATATATATATCTGTGTGTGTGTGTGTGTGTGTGCGTGCGTGCGTGCGTGCGTGCGTGCGTGCGTGCGTGCGTGCGTGCGTGCGTGCGTGCTTGTGTGCATGCGTGCGTGTATATACACACACATACACGGATATAGACACACACACAAACAATTAAATTATAATAGGAATTAAAATTCAATTACGTAACCTTCAGTAATAATTCATATTGTTTACATGATTAATAAAGAATGCCAGTGCTCACAATAAACATTAATATAATTTACAGCTTGCATACATATAATTTACAATTTAATATAAGCCGTATTAATTATTTTAGCCATTTTAATAATACAAAGTCACATTATCAAATGAAGAATAATATTAACAATGCATTGTAGTAATAAACTAGTAGATAATGATACAGTGGAAAATAACTTACATGAGTCAGTAATTCACATTGTCTTACAGTAATAGTTTAATTAACTTATGTGAACAACACTAGTGCTTAAACCATGTGCAGGATTTCTTCCAAATTGAAGAAACCTCTGTCGATCTGGCCTTAGTCGAAGCTCTGTAATTTTGAAAAACGTTCATTAATCTTTGGGAGTACATTACATGAAGCCCTTGGGTTATTTTCAAAATTTTCTCAAAATTAGCTCCAATTTCTTTCTTTAAATGTTCGGTAAGAATAGAGTAAAATACACTTTTAAAGATGGCATAGGTCTGTTTTTCACAGTTAACTGAATTTTCGAAAATGGCAAAATTTTGAATTTTTTAGGCAACTTCCTATAAATACAAAATTGAAGATTTTTCCTTAAAATGAATTTATTGTCCGTAATTATTTATTTCATTAAGGCCAGGATCTTTATTATCCTGATCATGAATATCTCCATCAGCTCTTCCTGTTTCAATTTATTTAATACATCACATCTTAAGCAATTTAAACAGTTTTTCTTATTACTGTCAGGTCTGCAATAAGTATTTAAATTATTGTCTGAATAAATTGAAATAAAGTAGTGAATTGCCTTCCTTATTCATTTCTTGATGTCTCAGAATTCAAAGAAATTATATAATTTTTTAGAGGTGTTTGAAGCTTTTCCTTTTCCGATAAATCAGTTTTATTTGCAATAAATTTAATTATTTTAGCCATTAATGTGTTACGTAAATAATTATTTTTATATTAAAAATAATTATTTTCAATAGTTGGAAGACCTATTGGGGGAATAAACTTTACAGTGAAACTAGTTTATTACTGTTGACAGTTATTCAAAACTATATTAGTTTTCAATCAAGATTCTCCTTTATTGATCCTATTATTACTAATCGTAAAATGTTTAGCAATGGTCACTTTTAAATTGACATTTTGATAAATTTTAAAATTTTTGTAATATGTATTTATATTGATACTTTTCATAATAGTTGGATTGTTTATTAATATTAAATTGTTCGTGATTTTGTAGTTTTTTTCTGGTCATAAAAAAAAATACTGTAACCATTGATGGTAAGAGAGAAAACACTCAGTTTTAAGAAACATTGAACTAATAAATGTGAAGTTGCAAGCTAATAAATGTAAAAAAATCTTCCAACTATTTATAATATACCAAGGATATGCAGGAATTTATTTTTTAATACAAAATAATGATTACTAGCTTATCCACGTGAGAACTCTTGCATTTTAACCCCCACCCTCTACCCTATTTTGCCCTTTCCGCACTAAGCCTGTAATAAATATTTTTTTTTTTTTTTTTTTTTTTTTTCAAGACCCTCTTAACGTCCATTTGTTCTGTCTCCTTGTAATTGATAACAATACAAACTATTCTTATTTAACATTATTTCTGAGCAGAGAGGTACACCCGTGTAATTCAATCACCTAGAATATCAAGTTATTAGTTTAATTTCACATACAGTTGCAGATTCTACAGGCTGTGTGCAAGTGGGGTAGAATATGCAATTAGCTGATGTTAAGGTAACAAAATTTCTAGGTGTCTCGATTCAATCAAACCTCAAATGGAATGTACATATAACAGAATTAAACGCTAAATTAAGCTCATTATGTTATGCATTCAGAATTCTTTCTAATTCTGTCAGCCTTCATGCAGCTCGTTGCGTGTATTTTTCAAATGTACATTCCAGCCTGAGATATGGCATAATATTCTGGGGAAGTTCTTCCTTTAGTGCCCAGACATTTAGATTGCAAAAGAAAATTATCTGACTAATGGAAAAATGTCATCCACGTGATTCCTGCAAGCCTCGTTTCATTGAGCTTGGAATCTTACCATTGCCTTGCCTGAATCTGTAGTATTTGTCAAAACTGACTTACTTAACGGTGGGAACATATTTTCATGTAATACTGATATTTACAGTTACAACACTCGACGTAGAAATCATGTTCATCAAGTGTCAGTATCAACAGTTCACTACAAGAAATCCACATACAATACATGTACGTTACTTAACAATGCATTGCCAGATGAAATTAAACAATTAAAATTGGTACACAAATTTAAGTTTAAAGTAAAATAATTTCTGCTGCAAAACTTTCTATACAATTAGAGACTCTACTGATCGTCAAAAAGAAAAATAATGTTTACTTTAACAAAACAATGATATAGTACAATGAATTAGTTTACATTTGCATTGTATCATTTTTAAAAAAGACTTAATTGCCTGTAACAAGTAATATACTTCAGCTTCTGGGTCAATGACCCCCATCTTGATCGGGTTTTTGTCCAGTTTCCCTGATCCATTGAGCAAATGCTGAGATGGCCACTTGATTTGCTTCTGAACGTAACTGTAGCTTCACTATGCGCACGTTTTGTTGAGCTTTCCTTTTGCTTGTGGTGGTAGTAGAGCTTAGGGTGAGTTTCTATTTGTTAGCAATAGAGAAAAATCAAATCCATTCGTTTACTGTTACAAATAAGTTTTCTATAATTTGGCAATGAAAATATGTAGTTTTTGAAATGTTAATCTCTCGCTTTTTTAAATTATTATTATTATTATTATTATTATTATTATTATTATTATTATTATTATTATTACTACTACTATTTTTCATCTTTTAACTATTAGTAGTTAAATAGTTGGGAAGGGATTCTGAAACTCAAGAAAGCATGCGCAGATGATTTTCTCCCCCCATACATCACATACTGTTTTTGACTAAATAAAATAAACGAATTGAGAAGCGTCGAATAAGCAAAAAAGGAAAGAATGGTGTGAGGAACGTTTAGTTGTTAACGCCCTAAAACTCAATATAGATAGAGACATTTAACAATATAGATTAAAAAATGCGGCCGAGTTTGCGGATTGCATTTGACATGAATATTTAAATGAGTGTTTTAAAAATTGACATTTTCAAAGTCAAAGTGCAATTCATCACGTCTCGATGAAATTCTCTTTCTTTAGAAACCAGACTGGTTGCGTGTGAGAGCCGCAAAAGGTATGTATACTACTGAAATAAAATATGAGAGACGACACATGGGTTAAATATTATACGTGCAAGTTTGAGGTGCCTTCCTTGAAGGATCTGGACCTGCCTCACCCATCCCTTCAGATTTTTGAGCACCTGAAGATCTACCCCACTTCTTTGCCAACGTTAGTTGAATTAAGAATAAAACGAGCATTGTGGGCAAAATCTGATAACCAGAAATGTTCGCATCCATGTAATAGAAACTACTTTGCTTCTAAAAACGATCTACTAATCCTTGTCAAAATAACCAAACTCCCACTCGCGCAACGAGCGAAGTGAGGGCTCGAGAAAACGTGCGCGGATAATACGAGTAATTTGTTGCGAATTGATCAGTTATGAAGAATACCGTATTATTCCCTGCGCTCCAAACCTAACAAAATGAAGAAAGGAAAAGAGTGGGAAAAAGTAATTGTGTATCAATTCAGCTGTGTAATGCATTCCGAAAATCCGTCCCTTTGAATATCGCGGATCGGGTTGAAACCCTTGTGTTCAGAAGTTGGCGTCAGTACCGGTATATACCTGTCAGTACCGGTATATACCGACCATCGGGACAGTGCCGTCATCGCTACCATAGACAAATAATATGAGTGCTCTGTGATCGCCACTATTGGCCACTATATTGGAGATCAGTGCGACCTGTTAGGCTGTCCTAAGAGTAAATAGGGTATGATAATAAGTTGACTTCATTGAATGTTATCTGCATGGAGGAATACATATTCCTATTCTATATCTGTACTCCTCCATGGTTATCTGTACCGGGAGTTTCTGAGGATTGTAAAGAGTCATTGTCTCTTTTTGTCTTTATTCTACGAATCGTGGAAATACTAGCTCCAGTATACGCTGAAGCCCGATCTAAAGCGTTACTCATAGGATACAGCAAGACCTGGTTCCCCCTTTACATTTCATAAGCTTTTCCATTTTTTCTATTTTTTAACAATATAAATTTTTAATATAATTTTTTAATATTATTATATAAATTAATTATTAATAATATTATAATAGCGTTCTCCGCTAGTATACGTCCTCTTAAGGCTAAATGTACCGACACTAGTTCAATTTGTCGCCACCACGTGGCAGCACCAAAATAAGCAAAATTTACTAGACCGATAACGTCTGAACAAATTGTCCGATTTTCGATCTGTAAACGGCGTTGGACTCCTTTTTAAAATAGAATTCACGCTACGATGCCGTTTTTTCAAAAAAATATTTCCAAAATTTTTTTAAAAATGATTTCTCATAGTTCCGGGAAGAAATTAAAAAATGTGGGCTTATAGCGCGATGACGACGTGCTTCCTGAATCCAACGCCGTGTCAATCATGCAAATCGGTTGAATAGGAGCGGCGTAAAGTGAAATTTCGGAAAAAAATACCTGATCCCCCTCCCCCTTCCCGCTCCCCTTGCTTCACCCCACCCCTTCTGGGCCCTCCCTCGACGCGGCCGAACGGCCAAACCCGGCGGCCAGCGGCGCGGGAGGCCGAACTTTCAGACAGGCAAGCTGGGCAGTCAGTTTAAGCTTTCGTCCCATTCAGTCTCAATATATTTTTCTCTACTTATCAAACTAGTGATGCTGTAACACAACCAAACGGTCCCATATCATCTGTAATAGTCGTATAAAACTATATATCTTGTTCACATATTTCCGTCTTCATACCATCAAAAAGTTATTTGAGGCACTACTCAAAATATCAATTCCGATTTGGAAACTGATTTCAAAAAGAAAATTGAACTAATTGTGTAGATATCACCAATATTCCATGGCCTAACATCTTATTTTACATACATTTTACTTCTAAGATCTTCCGTTATCATTCCACTACCAGAAAGAATGAGCCGAAATTACGCACGAGCTCTTTTATCCTGCGAACTCGATTTTTGATCTCAAAACGGCGTTTGTCTCCTTGATAGACTTCACCTGATGAATCTGTTTTCCCAAGTAAAATTTTAAAACTGTTTTCGTACTTTCGGACAAAATTGAAGAAGTGGTAAAATAGCGCGCAGGCGAGATGCATCCTGAATCCAACACTGTAACAAACATTAAAATCTAATATTAAGAATCGTGACATGTCCCAGCTTATTTAGTAAGTTATATCGATATAAAATGATTCTGTTATATTTGTATAAACTTGAAGATTGGAATAAGTAATTCCCGGCGCGTCATTTTGATACAAACTACGTAAATGATAACATAAAAGGATGTAGTGTAAATCATTGTATTGTGACATATATATGTATTTTTTAATGCATTAAATTGTCATGAAAGCAATACAACTTTAACCCTTAGACAGGAACACCACACTAGAAGAGGAATATCCGTCTATGAGGGGGATAAATTATGTTTTGTTATACAGTTCGGCAACTTTTACATTTCTACATGAAGATACCATTTTTCTAAACATCGTACACGCTTATCAGTAACATTTAATCGGGTAGCAATTCAATTTATAAGATTTATATACTACTAGTAAAACGTAGCATACCAGTCACTGATAAACCTCATATTAGGGAATCAGAATGCAAACGTATTAAATCGGCGATCCTCATCTAGGTGTCGAGAATAGGGATGCAACATTGATGTTGATATTTTCAAAACATAGATTTTGTATAGACACATGAACATATTTCGTAAAAAAATGAAACATTTATAAAACCTGATGTTTATTATCGATGTGCTTGATGAGTTGTTGTGAATGAAAAGAACCGATAATCACAATTTTATAAAAAAGTTAAAATATGAAATAATATTGCATTATACCTCTGTCAATACATGTCGTTTTGCCGTTTTGTCTAAATCGTGATTATAAATTAACAATCACGGCCACTGTCAAAACAAATTATCTTCCGCACGAACTTGATCGATGTTTCTAAACCAGGTTTTTTAAAGATGTTTTAATTTTGAACATTGATATTTGCATTTGTATTACTTGAGCATCATTCCTTCGCTTTTCTTGCTATCCGAAACTGGGAGGGGACGCGCCGATAATTCAGCGAGTTCTTCCTTAATAATGGCAGAATGTACGCATGAAAGACGGGTATCAAACACACTGTTCAGTGCGATGATGTCTATTTGTCGGCTCCAATCCCGGTCAAGCAGCGGCTGTGAGCATCTCTCCTTTCATCTGCAGGTCCCAATTCTTCGCGGGTCTGAACGCGCAGAGAAATAGTACTAGAACATAGATCGCAAGCCATGCCTTGTTAGACCTATCTGGATATACACAGCAATAGGATGCTAGCAATTTGTTCATTGCTCACTCGGACTCGAACTGCCTTTTTCCTTTTGTTTGTGATATTGTGTATTAGTTATTCAATTGTGCCACTTACACCCTTTTCTTCCGCTTCATTCTATCATTCCAAGCATAATATCCTTTTCTAGAGATTTTGTTCGACTCATAGTATGTTCAAAATATTTTATTTTCCATTTTTTGGCTTTGACTTTTAGAGAAAGTTCTGTTTTCTTTTCAAAATTTCGGCATTTATCTTCTTGCCCTCCCATTGTACGTTTAATATTTTCTTCCGTGTCCATACTTCAAAAGCATCTTCCTTTTTTCGGCCTATCTCAATGTTCAGCTTTTACACCCACACAACAGGATTAGAAATGCCATTTTCTCGATTATTTGGATTTTGGTCTTACGCAAGGCTTGATTTCTGACGGAACACGACGGAACGGCGTTCCTGTATCTCGCTGATAATTATTACATTATATTATAAATATATAATTATTTCTATTAAATTAATAAATCATTTTGAGCGCGTTCCGGGACCTAAAATTTTAGAAATCAATCACTTGATATGCCTGCATATTATATGAATTTGTGTAATTTTCTTTCCGCTGCTTTTTCTAAAATTATTCCTCTCATTATTGCTCCTCATTTCGCGCTCCTTTCTATCCAAGCCCAGCGCCGCCAGGGCACGCGCTCAAGTGTAGTCACCCTTCTGAGCTGGAAGCAGGGTCGCACCTCTGGCACACTGCTGTTCTGATAGCGTGACTTTTCTGACCTCTGCAGACATCTCGCCGCGTTCTTCGGCGGGCTGCGTGCTACACTAGGGCAATTCGATATGCCCAAGCGTAGGAAGAGGGCGGTGAGCAGTTTTCAGTGGGCGAGAACATTGTGCAGTGACGAAGTGGAGATTATATTTACTATACAAGAATTAGTGGAATCATTCGCGTTTCGTTAATTATTAGTAACCGAGTATTATATATGAACAAAATAGTAATTCAAACAATAAATAACAATTATAAAAGTATATTAGTTTAATAAACATTTTGTGAGATATTATTAACTAAAATAACTTATTTAGTCGACATTTATGAATGGTAAGCTATTGTTTTTCATTGAAAATACAGGTATAATACCCTTATAACCTTTATGGACGTCCATACCGTTATAGACGTCCTATAGAGGTATTTTACCGGTATAAAAAAACATAGGTATTTGAAAAAGGTATGTAAAATACCGGTATTTTACCGGTATTTAATACCTTTTCGGTCCCTGCCTATTCCTCATTGCCAGTTTACACTCCCTGGTCATATTTCGAATGACCCGGAACATTTCTTTAGGTCTCCTTTTGTTGTTATGTTCTTCCACTTCTTTGCATTTTTCTTTTTTTATTTATTTATTTAACGTAAAAAAAACTTAAAAACTGCGTATGACGTGCTATATTTCTTGAAGAAACTTTTGTTTATCTTGTCTTGGTCTACGCTGGAATACCCTGCTGAGTTCTCTGACTTTTATCCTTTGCTCTCTTAGCAGAGAAATATAATACTTGAAAAGAACGAAACATTAGGACTTTATTATTATTATTAATAATAATAATAATAATAATAATAATAATAATAATAATAATAATAATAATAATAATAATAATAATAATAATAATAATAATCACGCGAATGGAGAGGAATCGAAGGTAAAGTGTATATACTCGTACTATATAATCCTTTGAATCTTCACTTCGATGACTGAGTTTCCAAGATTTATAACAATTGTGAGACTCCATCTTTATATTTCACGGTGAAAATCTTGAAATATCTCTACAGGTCTGATTCAGTTTGCCCATTGTGAAACCATGGAGCAGGTTGTTACTCTAGGCACCGGGCCCCAGGCCGCAGGCCGCCGGGTTTGACCGTTCGGCCGCGTCGAGGGATCCCCCACAAGGTTCGGGTGACGCAACTGGGAGGATCAGGTATTTTTTCCGAAATTTCACTTTACGCCGCTCCTATTCATCCGATTTGCATGATTGACACGGCGTTGGATTCAGGAAGCACGTCGTCATCGCGCTATAAGCCCACATTTTTTAATTTCTTCCCGGAACTATGAGAAATCATTTTAAATTTTTTTTGGAAATATTTTTTGAAAAAACGGCATCGTAGCGTGAATTCTATTTTAAAAAGGAGTCCAACGCCGTTTACAGATCGAAAATCGGACAATTTGTTCAGACGTTATCGATCTAGTAAATTCCGTGTGATAGTGCTGCGATCTATTGATTTTTCCTATAAGTATTTTTCGGTGCATTTAGCCTTAAACGTTCATCAGACTATCCAACAACAAAATTTAATTGAAATCGATGGCGCTTTTTTTTTCGAAAATTTTGAAAATATCAGTGAGCTTCATGTAAAGTTATCGGAACATTAGAATATCGGTTTCAAATTCCAGGGGCCACAGCATCATGCAGATCCATTGCTGGTTATCAATTTTGGAGAAAATAGGCTGAACGGTTTAAGCACTAGTGTTGACCATAGAACGGACAGACTTACATACACACACAGATACAGACGTTTTGCAGTCAATCGATTTTTCCGTATCAAGAACCCATATCTGTCTACACCACGTGTAAGAGGATTGTTTTTCTAAATGTATCAACTGGATTTATCCACTTTTTCGTTAGCAGGGCACTGTATTAATTTTTTTTTGTTGCCAAAAAATTTCCGTTTTTTCCCGCAGCATTACATAACTTTCTCTTCTTAAGAAGTTCCTTCTTAAACTACAGAAACTGAAAAGCATAATGCGTTTTGTACAAACTCTTTAAGTCGTTGGTGAATTCCTGAAAATCAGAACGTTGCTTGTTGAAACCATTGTTGCACAGGGGAAAATACAAGCAAGTTATTTGCAAAACACTTGTCAGCGGACGAAAATGTCTTCTACATCCATGCAAAAAAGTGCAGCAAAAGGCGTTTTCGTCAGCAGACAATAGTTTTGTCACCCGTCAATAATTGAGCGTTCATGAAAATTACAACATGCTCATCAAATTAGATTTTTCAGAAACAGCGAGAAACTGGTTGTTGACCAGTTATCGCTTTCTCAAACAATGTAATACATTGTACTGCTTACAAGTATTATTACAATAGTCTATCTATACTGCTAAAAATCAGTTATTTATAATAATGGCGATATTTTGTGTTAAAGTTTGGACATATTTGCTTTTCCTGGCAAAATTTGGACATATTTGTTTTGCATGAAGTAGGGCTATTATTATCAATTCATTTTATTTGAATAAAGTATTTTACTGCAGTTTTTACGCCAATATTTTATTTTTACAAACAGACAAAACTACCACATCAATTTTTGAAACTAACCATTTTTAGACTCTAAAGAAACTATAGGGAATTAAAAATAAATTAAAATCTATATGTATCAACCATAATAAGCTTGTGAACAAACAAAATATTATATTTTAGTTCCTGGCTATCCACTACAACTTGATTTTCAGCTATTGGTTCATCGAGAACCAACGAACACCATTCCAGGCCAGGAGTATCTGAAGAATTCTCTCCCAAATGTTCAGTTAATAAACCTACTACATTAGGTCTCTTTGCCAATGGTATATCTCTTATTAGTGACGCCTGCTGAATGCTAAATTGTACCATACTTGTTAATGAAAAGCCTCGTTTCCAAAGGGTAAAAGTAAGAACTTCATTAAATCTAAAATTTTACAGAGAGATATCTTGACTGTATGAATCTTCTTCCCTTTCGTTGTTTTCTGAATAATGATTCGCTTCATTTTTCTGATGTTCTGTACGTTCTTGCACATCCAACTCAAAGTTTTTGTCTTTGAGATCCCAATCTATATATATAAAAGAAAGTCGTGTTAGTTACACTATTTATAACTCAAGAACGGCTGTACCGATTTGGCTGAAAATTGGTGAGCAGGAAGCTTAGAGCCAGGAGACGGACATAGGATACTGTTTATCCCGTTCGACAGCGTTCCTGTGTGAGAACGCACGTTTTTGCACGTTTTCGCGTGATTTCGCATTTTAGCGGTCATTGTTGCCTGTTGTAACCCATTGTTGTAACGCCGCACTGATAACAGAAGGCGATAATGATAGCCGCCTTTCGTTTGCCGTTATATCTATATATATAGTCGTGTTAGTTACACTATTTATAACTCAAGAACGGCTGTACCGATTTGGTGAGCAGGAAGCTTAGATCCAGGAGACGGACATAGGATACTGTTTATCCCGTTCGACAGCGTTCCTGTGTGAGAACGCACGTTTTTGCACGTACGCAGTGCAACAAGGATAGTACAGTTTCTCACAGTGAGTGCGACGCGAGAAAAAGATGGGACCGGCTGTTAAGGCGGAACAGAGTTCGCCGGGTCAGCTAGTCTTCTAATAAATGAAATAAGGCACTGTAGTCAAAACTTCATGGACGGAATGAACCATAAGCAATCACGTGATAGTGAATATTGCCATCTTTTTGGTTATACGGGCATGTTCTTTATTACTTGCAACAACGTTGTGAACTCATTGGATTTTGCCTGAACCTCGTATATTTACAAGTAAAATTATTAGGGATTTATTTGTTTTTGCTGCTGCGCATCAGGAAAGAAGATGTAGCTGACGGTTGTTAGTATTACTGCAATAGTACCCCAACTTGTTTCCGATGTAATGTTTGTTTTTGCCTCCTTAAGGACATTACTTTGTAAGTTTGTCAAAGGTCATAGAGTTGTATGATGTCTATCTAGTCGTGTCATAAATAAGGTAAGGGATGAATTCGAATGTTCTGCACGAAATCATACTATCATCTATAGTCAAATGAACAAAATGCAGCATGAATGCTTATTCTTAACGTTTTCAGTGATTTCGGCAATACTTTAATGATTTTTTGTGCTAACATTTTTCTGATACCTCTGAAGCCCTCAAGAACTGGTAGTTTATTGAAGTTTGTAGAGGTAGAAAACGCAACCATTCAGGCTTTTGCTGTTAGGACAGGATCTATCTTCAATATTCTATCTTAATATCTAACTTATTACTAGACTATAATTAGTTTTTACAGTGTCACTTTAGGCGAACTTTATTTATCAAAAAAACCTGCAATTATAATTTTTTTCGATAGATTTTTATAACGTTCCCATTTCTTTCGTTTTCATTTTCACTTACAATATCGTTTATTCTTAAACCATGTACACTGTAATGGCCCGATGAATAGCCACTACAGAAGAGAGTTACCGTCACACACTGAGTGCGCCGGTAATTGGTGAATAATTTGTTTAGGGGGCGCCAGCGTCCATTTTACCTGCCATCCTGCTCCGGCATTGAGAAACCCAAGGTTTGGGTACTCTGAATCGAGGAGACGCATTGTGTTTACTAGCTATTTGAATAATACACACCTATGGAATTTTATAAAGTGTAACCTGTCTAAGTGGTGGGAACACGTTTATTGACAAATAGAAAGGTCTTAAGTACAATTTAAAAT
Organism: Teleogryllus occipitalis; assembly: GCA_011170035.1. Classification (NCBI taxonomy): domain Eukaryota; kingdom Metazoa; phylum Arthropoda; class Insecta; order Orthoptera; family Gryllidae; genus Teleogryllus; species Teleogryllus occipitalis. The sequence continues at coordinate 103,251 of BLKR01001095.1, forward strand.
TACTGATTCACATAAGAATCTCCAGTCCAGAGCTGTTGTTTAACTTAAATGAGGATGGACAAATACACAAAAGTAATGACCGCAATGATTGTATTACCTCATTCTAATGGGTTCTGTTACTCAATCCGACGATCACCGGGGACAAAGAATGAGGCGGGGTGGTGAAAGGGCACCGACCGTCTTAAAAGAGCGGTTCGCGGAGGAGTCCCGGGGGAATCTGTCTTTGTGCACCTGCCAGGCCCTTTGTGAGGGGTGGAGAGTGACGAGGGCCAACGAGCATGAACAAGTGTACATGAAATGGTTGGAGGGGACGAAGGGGAGAGCGTTTGCGTCGAGGTGTAAGTGCATGTGACCGGAGGGTTGCGGTACACGCTGCGATGTAACCAAATGCATCGCAATGCAGACACTGTCTCTCACATATGCACACAACACTTCCCTTGTTCTTCGTCACGGCGGGCGCCGACTTTCCTCAAGCGCCCGACCGGGAGCGGTAGCTCAGTGCATCAACTGATGTCACTGCAGCGCTTCTGACCGGGAGGTCCTAGGTTCCCACTCCCCACGGCGGCAGGATTTTCGTCACTAGCTTTGCAGCTAGGTCGAATTCAGTCGATACCTGGAGAATTCTAGCGGCCGGCTGCTCTTATCGGTAGTTTTCCGTGGTTTCTCCGATCAACACCAGGCGAATGCCGGAGCAGTACCCTACCAAACGGGCCACGGCCCGCGCGCGATCTGTCCTTCCCCTTCCTTATCCTATCCTCTCCCCTTACACACTCACTTACACTAACATGAACTACAGTACTACATATTTCGGGAGGCCGGTCGAGAGTTTAGAGCTTGTCCCGGCTGGGGCGGTGCCCCGCTGGTGGGAGAGTCCTGGTTAGGGGGAAACCGCACTAGCCGACAGTAGGTCGGCGCCGGATCTCGCCATCCAGCGGGGGAAGATCACCGGCATCTCCCGAGAGAAGAAAATGCACTACACTAACGGGACTAATGACCAAAGCAGTTGACGCGCCCGGAAACACGAAAAAAAATCAATCAATCAATCTACCTCGGGAGATGGCGGTGATCTTCCCCCGCTGGATGGCGAGATCCGACGCCGGTCTACCGTCGGTTTGCGGGGTTTCCCCCTAACCAGGACTCTCCCAACATTGATGCAGTGGCAACTTGTACGTATTCGCTCGTTCGCATGTGCACACCCAAATTAATTTGGTGCCATTTCTCTTAACCCGTAACTGGTGATGTGGTGGCTATTAGTGCCCCAGCCTTTGAAAGACAACAAACCTGCGCGAAGCGGATGCGAAAAGGAGCCTGCGCTTTTGGGTACCTCTCGCGGGAAGTCAGTTGTTGTGCGAACCCGGCGGTGGTCACATTGTTGTAGGAGTGCAGAAACTTATTTTATTGTTTTCTGGCGCCTGGGGTATAATCAATTTCCACCTCACCTCACCGATTACGTAACTTTTTTATCCCAAGTTTTTTCAAAAATATTTTACAAAAGAATGGATGCTTCGAGGGATATTATTAGGGGAGATAACCCTGGATTTGAGGAATGAGTCGAAATCATTTTAGGAGCGGGGAAGAGTGAATACAGTGGTGAAGAGAGGGAGAGAGTGGAATCTGACGGAACTGGTAGAGTCAACTTTTGCGGCGGCGATGGTGTAACGGTTAGCGTATTGGGCTGTTATACCCAACCAAGTTCCCGGGTTCAAACCTGATCAAAACCGTGGATTTTAAGGGCGAAAAAATCCTTTTGTACGCCTTCCTTCAGTGGGGAAGTAAAGCCGGCTGTCCCATGTTAGTTGATTTACTGCATGTAAAAGATCAAGCCTAAATGAAGCCTCTGAGCTAAATTCAAATCGCCTGTTTCGTCGCCCAAGTAATACCTTCTTTCTCCCATGGTTGGTGAAAGGAGCGTAGCGGAATTTGAGTGGTCAGACAGAAGAGCAGGCCTCATGGCCTGAGTCTCGCCACGTAAAAATAAGGCATTCATTCATAACATTACGCACCAGTCTACTGTGACGTACCGAAATATATTTTTAAATATGCCCAACCTTTTCACGATACATCAACACAATAAAACACTAATTCTCAGAACATGGCCTCTAGAATATTTCCATACGGAAATCATTGAACGAATTGAATAAGAATATTTCGTATAATCAGCTACAATTACTATACTAAAAAAATATTAGACGTTTCTGTATTGAACAAATAAACTTATATTATTCATTTATATAACCAATAAAATTAACAACAGAACATTAATATTTACAACAAAAATTTTCACCCTGTGACAGGCCTTTGATTCTTTCTTCCTTCGCTATGACACCGTTTTGGTTTCTATCCATGATATGAAAGTGAAGATGACTTATCTTTTTTTCTTCTCGGTTGCTCCTCTCATGCATCACGCAAACTATAATTTTTTTACTCAATTTCTATATCATTGTTTGTTCTTTTTTAAACAGCTAAAAACGGCTTCTCCTGCACTCGGTTTTCATGTCACATAGCTTTTTCAAAGCCCCCTTGTCTCTCCATTTTTCACATCCTCCTATAGTTCCACTTAAGTTCACAGGGTTTACATAAAATGTCCACACGTGTTTCATCCACATGTAATATATTACACTACAGAACGATCACATGCCCCGTGAGCTGCGGCTGATCGTATCCCGAATCTTGAAAAAACCTGCACCGTTTGTTCAATGCCAAAATGGTGTAGGTAAATTAGTGACATGTGGAATATCTCCTAGGCAAAGTGATCGCAAAACAAAAGTTACAAGTTCTCACTGCAGGGTGCCCATCTGCGCTCAGTGTACGGTTCATATTTGCGGAAATTACAGTGAATAAGGGACTGTTGAAAGTGACTTAAAATTGAGATTGTGTTGTATTAGTCATAAGGTGCGATTAATTAGTTCTCCTTAATGAGATTATTGTCCTCAAAAACAATCTTATAATTAGTCTGCCAGTTGGTACAAAATATTTGGAGTGCTTTTTTTATGATTCACGTGGATATTAAAATATTTTTAAATTTTATATGTAACTATGATTCTTGTTTAATTATTTTTGTATTAATCCTCATGATAATGCATAAAATATCTTTTTCATTTCGCCAAAACAGGCGTTTTTTATATCAACACTTTTATGCATGTTTCTGTGTCGGAGATTGTGCATTTCCCACATCATTAGTTACGTGACAAAAAAATGACCTCACCAATTACGGGTTAAACATCTCTTAACAAGAGGGGAATACAAGTCCTCTCAGAGCGTTTCCGAAACATGGTATTCCAAAATACGCTCCGTTCGGAAGCTCAGAGCACAGAGCATTGTCTGTAGCTGCGATTCACAGCCCGCCGCCGTTGTCCTTCGTGACAGACAGCCGGCGCACTCGCGGGAAATGCAAACGAGATAAGAGCGGCGGCTGCCACGGGCTGCAGGGGAAAGAGGGGGAACGACGGTGGCTTATGGACGGTTGGAGCTCTCGCCATGCGAATTGTACTGCGCAGACGCAGTGGCGAGCAGTGTCTGCAAGTGCCTTGACATGTCTCAAAGATATAACACTCTGCTAGCACAAGTTTTTAAGAGAAGTGTGACATTGAATAAAGAAAATGTGACTTATCTCTCCACTTAAATGAACTCTCAACCCTTCCATAGCAATTCTTCGCTAGCGCGCGAAACGCAAACGCATTGCGGGGTAGTATTGTATTCATAAGTATTGTCTGATTATCGATGTTCTTATGTTTTAAAGCGCGTTGCAATTACACATTCATTACAAAGTATGTGAAAACTCATATTTTCTAAACACATGTAGTATGCTATTTTTAATACGTTTTGAAAAACTGAAGTTAGTGTTCATTTTTTCGCAAGTGTGTTTGTACAACTAACAATGAATAGCGTCGAAAACATTAAAATGATATCAATAAAGAAGTCATAGAAAAAAATGCTGAAAAGAAACAGCATTTACTGCAGCGACACGCTCTTTCTATTTCGACATACAATGTACACGGCAAACTATCCATGTATCTTGAGTATTGGGTATAGAAACTTGTAACCTCAAATTTGTACAGCAAGCTTCTGAAAATACTCTGTAGCAAAAGTGCGAGTAAAGTTTGGAATCTATCTGTAAAATAGAACTGACATCCTTTGAAAAACCGTTTTGGGACGTGGCGAGTCATCATGTGGTCACTCCACCCAAATCGTATTTCGGAGAGGTCCTTGCCGAGTGAAGGCGAAGCGGGTGTTGAGAAAGAATGCATCCAACCCTCCTGCTGATAATAGGAACTTTTTATCAGGCTTCAAACTTCATAAGATGCCTAGTGTTTAATTGTCATTATTAGGGTTAATGAATACACGTCTATGCTTGTAATGTGTGCCTGTATGTATGGGCGTGTGTGTATGTACGTGTGCGTGTTTGTGTGTGTGAGAGAGAGAAAGGGAGACAGAAATAGAGAGAGAGAGGGGGGTGGGAGGAAGGGAGAGAGATGCTGGGAGGAAGGGAAAAGAGAGGCGTTGCACACCCTAATTGGATGACCACGAGCCACCACTGGATTAACGTGTTTTATGTTAGTCGTAAAATAAGTTGAAAGGAAACATTTTTAGTCAGTTTTGAGAAAATATGCATCTATCTACCCATATTTTACTTAACTTTTCATGAAAACTATTAATATATTTGAAAAAATTGACCTCAGAAATTAAATATATTTTTCTTTTTCTTTGTCTTATGACGAGTTTAATTGGTCACATATATAAATAAGGTAAAATTTGTGTTGTATAAAGCAACTTTAACATTTTCCCCGCTTAGCCTTGCCGCCGCTGAAGAGCAATCTCTTCCGCGCAAGCTCTGGGCCTTCAACAATTGGGCGGAAGTGGTGGACGGTGTAGCGTCCGCTACCGAAAGGCACGCGTGGTGCACAGCGGGTATCGTGGACTCTTTCAGAGTGGACTCATGTAGAATGCATCACAATGGTCAGGAAGCGAGGGACGCCGAGGCCAGGGTGCAGTTCGAGAGGCTACGCATCACACTTGTGACAGATGTGTCGCAAGACCCGGCGCGGCGGGCAGTTGCACCCGGCGGGTGGCGACGCAGCCTCAGCGAGGCTATACAGACGGGCCGGCCCTGAAAAAGGCAGCTTTGTTCTTCAAACTTTTGTCGCGAGACGCCAGTGTGCGTGGGAGGCCGCATGCTTGCGGATATGAACGCCAGGCTCACGTAAACAGTGCATTCGGCAGTTAGCAGATGCTAACGGGGAGCCAATGCTCCTATAGTAAATGGTAGGGCAGTTATGTGTATGTATGTAAATAAACTGTGTATATACCAAAGTCATCTTGTCTGTGATTTGTTCAACCCACGACGTCACAGGCAAGTATCATTTAAACTGGTGGCAGCGGTGGGATATCGAAGACTGCAGCATAGCGGATCATTGCAACCATAACCGTGGGGGTACGGTCCATGGTTCGTCACCGAGGGTGCCAGGAACGGCCGGCGCCTTTACTACGGCCAGTGCGAGGCCACATCTTGAGTGGGCGAGTGCGGCTGAAGGAAGGAAGGAAGAAAGGCCTCTCGCATTCTCGTCCCTTCCACTACAATCAGCGGCAGTACCTGAAACCGTCGCGGAAGGCATCGGCGATGTCATCACACGGCAGCACTAGGTAAGTGTGGCCATCGTGCTTCTCAGAGGGTTTTTTTTTCGTGACACTCGGGCATCAGCATGGCGTATTTGGGGAGGTACAGGAAGGATGTTTTGCTACAAATAGCCGCTGATCTAGGAAAGACAGAACCGTCCAATACGATGAAGTTGCAATTATGTATACTCATTACGGAGAATAAAACTATAATCAGGAATTCGTGGAAGCGATGATAGAATCAATTAATGAGGAACGCGAAGAGCGGGAACGCGAACGCGAACGTGAACGCGAAGAGCCGGAACGTGAACGTGAACGCGAAGACCGGGAACGCGAACGGGAACGCGAAGAGCGGGAACGCGAGCGGGAACGCGAGTGGGAACGCGAACGTGAACGCGAAGAGCGGGAACGCGAACGGGAACGTGAAAAGCAGCAATTTTAGTTGGAGAAGCTAAAGATTTCCCGCGATAGCCCATCTACGCAGTCCATATCGAGTCATGATACTATTTCAAATGCGCAAATAAGGATGCATCAATTAATGGAGAAATATCGGGGAGATTCTGATGACACTCATTTTTTAAAGGTTTTCGAGAGTCATGCAAAAATAATAGAGATCCTGATCGATGATTGGGTGACGCATCTGATGGGCCTTTTGCCCAACAATGTAATCTCATGGTTGTCCCTTCGAAATGGACAGGAACCGTAGGACGAAGCAGGCAACTTTCTTAGGATTATTCAAATTCAATCCTGAAAAGTTTCGGCAACTATTCGTGTCGCATCAAAGGGTGGCCGACCCAACTTGGAACATATTTGCCCACGAATTGGCTAATCACTGTAAAGAATGGATTAACCGTCTCGGAATAAATAAAATTCGACCAATTGTTCGATTTAACTGTAGCCGACCAATTAATTAAAAAGGCAAGTGCCGGCCGAAATTCCAGAGCATTTAGTCGATGATTCGGGGGCAATTACTTCACCGACGGAATTAGCGAAGAAGTTGGACAATTCTGAAAATAATTGATCAGGATATAAGAGAAAAACTGCATTATTTTCAAATAAGGAGAAGGCGGAGAAAACCTCACCTGTATTCCCAAGTAAGGATTCTGCGATGAAGGGAATCGCGGAAAGGGATGCAGAATTCGAAAGGCCCAAGGACCTTAAATGATTTACATGCAGGTCCGAGGAGCATTTTAAACGACAGTGCCCTAAAAAGCGACGGGGCACGTTTACTACGTGAATATGCTTAAGCCCTGCCACTAGAATATATAAATTTTCTCGTCGCTCGAGTATCAGACGAGGACGAGGATGAACTTGACAAATACGCAGTGAGACTCGAATCCGACCCTTCGATGTTGCCAGTATGCTCGAAGGTACAGTCGTCGAGGAAGATTTCCGAATCGCACACGCCAATTTGATAATAAAGTATCAATCCTTTTTTTCCTTATTGACCCGGGCTGACGAATGCGAAAGTTTGTGACATCGAGCTTCATGATCCCAAACCAATTAGGAGTATGCCACATCGAATGTCTGCTGGACAGAACGACATCTTAGAGGAAGAAATTTAAGAAATGTTACGTGACAAAATAATTTAGATAAGAGAATCTATTATACGTCACCGATGATTCTAGTTGAAACTCCGGGAAAGGCGCCTAGGCCATGTATAGATTACCGGAAGCTAAAGCAGGTGATAAAAACTGAAGACTATCCGTTACCGCACGAAGAGCAAAGAATAGAAACAGTAGCTTCAGTCAAAATCATATCTGTAATAGATTTGTCGAAAGGTTATTGGCAGGTTCCTATGACACCACGCGCGCAACGTTATGCCGCCTTTGTTACAAATTTTGGGACGTACCGGCCGTTGCGCATGCCATTTGGAATAAAAAAATGTTCCACTTTTGTTTAGTAAAATGATGGTCAACTTTCTGCGCGACTACCAGAGGTTCACGTTACCATTCCAAGATGATATAGCTATATTTTCAAACAACTGGCTGGACCATTGTGTTCATTTACAAGAGGTTTTTAAAATTCTGAAAAATTTCAAGTTGTACGTTCAACCTGGCAAATCCAAATTTGCACAAAAATCCGTCAAATATATGGGACATTGGGTGTGAGCGGAAAAATGCGCCCATTAGATGCAAAAATCGAAACCATTAAGAATTTCCCCTCTCCAAAAACCAAACGAAACGTACGTGCGTTTTAGGGCTAACGGGTTACTACCGTAAGTTTATTCCTGCATACGCTGAAAAGGCCGCTCCTCTTAGTGATTTGTTGCGAGGGAGGGAAAGGCAAGGTGCGATGGACGCAGGAATGTGAAGATGCGTCAGTGACATGGCGCGAGGCACTATGCAAAGATCCTGTGCTCCGGGCGCCAAATTACAGAGAGAAATTCATGTTGCAAGTGGATGCATCGGACCGCGGAATAGGCGTGAACGTATCCCAACTCGATAGAAATGGGGAGGAGCACCCAGTCTTGTTTTTGAGCAGAAAATTGACTTCGGTTGAGGAACATCGGTTTCGTCTGTGGGTTTCGTCGCTGAGAAGGGCTTTTGTTCATCGAACTTTGTCGCGAGACCATCGGGAGACGCCAGTGTGCGTGGGAGGCCGCATGCTTGCGGGTACGAGCGCCAGGCTCATGTTCGGCAGTTAGCAGATGCTAACGGTGAACAAATGCTCCTGTAGTAAATGGTAGGGAAGTTATGTGTATGTATGTAAATAAACTATGTATATACCTAAGGAATATTTTCTGTGATTTGTTCAACCCACGACGTTACAACGGTTAATCGAGAAGGGAAGCAGTTCTGGCACGCCAGTTCACTCTAGTTTTAATCCGTGTTATAAAATTGCCACCCATGTTATAAAATTGGGAGTGCAATCATGTAATGTCAAATGCTACAGACAAGGAGATGCAGTATGCGTGGTGATGTTTTTCTCTCGTGCCTCACGACAAATTGTAGTTTTGGAGTGTTACATAATAAATGGCCACATGGGAGATCGCACTGCCTGGGTAAAAAGAGATCTTCCGTTTTGTGCATTTATTTGATCCCAAATGTTAGCTGAGCCCTGGCCGTGTGAGTAGTGTGAAGAAAACGTTCTTGCTAAGTAGGCGTTGCTAAGGGGGAGAACGTAATTATTCAAGTCTTCGCCATGTTCAATTTGGACGGACATTTTTGCATTCTCAGTCTGTAGACCGCAATTATTAAGCTGTGTACAGCAGTTCTCATCTGCTGGCTGTACGTGAGGAGCGTAACATGTTCGACTTGACGTTGCGTAACGCATTGCATCCCAAACAACTGGCATATACCAGGGAGTTCAAAGATTTTGTGTTTTGTAAGGAGTAACAATTTGATACTTCATGTGTACAAAATGTCATTTAATGTTTTATTTATTGAGTGTTACTTTACTAACCCATAATCCTTCAGGGAGTTCAATATTTTATAATGTGTTTTTTCTAATGTGCAGTAATTTAATATTCTATGTGTAACAGTTTGCCTTATGATGTTTTATATACTATGTGTTATTTTACCAAGTCAAAACCGTTCTTTCATGTGTTAAATACTAGAATCAATCTTGCCATTCACATGTTCAAACAACTGTAAATTGTCTTCATTATTATTTTTGTGATATTCATTTGGTTTGCTTTGTTTGTGCCACCAGGCAGGTAGGAATTACTACCTCAAAACATAACATTTGTCCACTGTCCACAAGCTGGCGGGTAGGCATTCTTATCAAGTTGTTCTCATTATGAATTGTTATTCATTTCTTCACAACTTTTCGTCAATTTCTCTATATTGTTATCATCAAATTGTGAAAATATATATTACATTACATTAAATTAAATCATTCAACCATATTATTTAAGTTATACTATCATATTAAATTATCATAATCGTTAACAATTTATTAAGAAATTTTACTAACTTTAAAATAATTATCATTAAACAAACTAAAACTTCTATATTCAGCTGCTATACTAGTATATAATGTCACCACCACAATTTTGGACAACAATGACATTCATTTACTGTTATTCAGTTACATGACATTTCATTAAAATTACATAAAATCATAACTATAAATATAGATTTTAGAGAGAGATAATAAAAGCATTAGATAAAATTATCATCAACAAAACCACTACTAGATATGAAATAACGAATAATCTAGGATACAGTGACCACGATGCACAAATTCTTATAATTACTAATAAGATGAACACTGACACAAAAAATAACACACACACGTGCAGATCATTCACTAAAGTTAATATAAAATTATTTACGGACTACTTGCTGAAGGAATCATGGAACGCAGTTTATAATGCGGTTGACACAAATGAAAAATATAATTTATTTTTCTCAAAGCTTTCATTTTATTTTAACGCATGCTTTCCTCTTAAAAAGAGAAAATTAAGCATTTCACAGAAAAGTAATACTTGGATCACACAAGTAATTAGAACATCATGTAAAAACAAAAGTACCCTTTACTTTATTTCTAAACATCATGATGTATCACCCGGTTTCTATGTCTACTTTCGAGAATACAAAAGAATTTTAAGAAGAGGAATAGTTCAGGCAAAAATAAAGGAAAATAATCAGGATATTTTGAATGCTAGTAACAAAACTAAAGCAATGTGGAATATCGTAAAATATACAACCACATCATCTCAATACTTTGTAGAGAATTTTGTTTCAAAGGATAACGAAAGAGAAGCAAGTAATCCAGAAAAAGTTTCAAACCTTTTCAACCAACTCCTTTCCAGAATCACAGCTGATCTCTCAGAGAGACTAAAACCACAAAATCCAACATCACAATCTTCCCCCAAAGGTTCCGACACAAGTTTTATTTCCGAAACTTCTGCCAACGAATTCCTCAAGATAGTCAGGAAAAAAATTAATATTCACCTCGTTTAGATGAATTTCCGGACTGTTTATTAAAAACTTATGCACCTGCCTTTATACACCCATTAACTCACATTTTCAATGTTTCTTTTTGCAAAGCAATATTTCCAGATATTTTGAAAACAGCAAAAATTAAGCCACTTTTTAAAAACGTGAACATAAATGACATTCAAATTATCGGCCAATTTCTCTCTTGACAGTTTTCTCAAAAATATTGGAGAAGCTTTTCTACACTCGAATGGAAGCTTTTCTCAAAAGCAACGAAACGTTTGTAGACTCGCAAACATGGTTTTAGAAAATCTATGGAAACCGCCATTTTTTCTTCTCTTAAAGATGTAATATCTTTAAGAAAGTCCATTGATGAAGCAATCATCAATGGACGAAAATGAAGCACTCATTAGAATACTTTTAGAACTTTCGAAAGCTTTTGACGTTATTGACCATAGCATCTTGCTCTCAAAATTACCTTTATAGAGAATGCGTGGTATAGCCCGCGATTGGGTTACCTCGTACCTTAAACATCGAAGATTAGAAATACCGCACTCGCACGATACGGCATTATTTACTTATCTTTCCAGATTTTTACGAATTGAGCACGGGGTCCCGCAAGGTTCGATCCTAGATACAATCCTCTTTCTGGTTTACGAAAAACGATATGCCCTCCTTTATTAAAAACTGAAGAACAGTCCTGTTTGCCGATGACACGAATGTTCTTTGCAAAAAAGAAGCAGTAAACAGTAAAATTTCAGAAGTTTCAAAGTGGTTTCATAATAACAAATTAATAGTTAACGAAGGAAAAACGGTTTCAATGCATTTTTGCATTTCAAATCGGCAATCGCATGCTCCATTGAAAATGAACAATAGGCAATTAGCTGATGTTAAGTAACAAAATTTCTAGGTCTCTCAATTGAATCAAACCTCAAATGGAATGTACATATCACATAATTAAACACTAAATTAAGCTCATTATGTTATGCATTCAGAATTCTTTGTAATTCTGTCAGCCTTCATGCAGCTCGTTGCGTGTATTTAGAAAATGTACATTCCCTCATGAGATAGAGCACAATATTCTGGGAAAGCTCATCCTTTAGTACCCAGACCTTTAGATTGCAAAAGAAAATTATTTGAATAATGAAAATATGCCATTCACGTGATCCCTGCCTCTTTTCATTGATCTTGGAATTTTACCACTGCCTTGCCTATTTATCTACAAATCTGTAATATGTCAAAACTGACTTACTTAACGGTGGGAACATATTTTCATGCAATACTGATATTTATAATTACAATGCATGTCGTAGGAATCACGTTCATCAAGTATGAGTGTCAACTCACTACAAGAAATCCTCTTACAACACATGTATGTTACTTCACAACGCATTGCAAGATGACATTAAACTATTGAAGTCTTGTGTAAAACATTACACAAATTTAAGTTAAAAGTAAAATCTTTTTTGCTGCATAACTGTTTCTATACACTTGGAGACTATGCTGATCATCAAAAAGAAAAATGTTTATTTTGACAAAACAACCACATATAATGGATTAGTTTTCATTTGTATATTATAATTTCTTTAAAAAAGATTTAATGTGCCTGTAATAAGTAATGTACTTCAGCTCCCGGGTCAACGACCCTCATATCGATCAGGTTTTTGTCCAGTTACCCTGATCCATTGAGCAAATGCTGAGATGGTCCCTTGTTTTGCTTCTCGACTTAAATGTAGCTTCATTATGCGCGCGTTTTGTTGAGGTCTCCTTTCGCTTGTAGTGGTAGCAGTAGAGCTGAGAGTGACTTACTATATTGTTAGCAATGCAGAAAAATGAAATCTGCAGTTCGTTTATCGTTGCAAATAGTTTTTCTATAACTCGGAAACGAAAATGTCTAGTTTCTCAAATGTTGATAATCTTCTGCTTTTTTAATTTTATTGTTATTATTATTGTTACTGTTGTTGGTGTTGTTTTAACTTTTATCTATTTATGGTTAAAATGTTGGGATGGGATTCTGGTACTGAAGAAAACTTGTGCAAATATTCTTCTCCTCCATTCGTCATATACAATTTTTACTGTTTTTTTACCAAATAAGTCAAGTCATATCAGAAAGTAATAATTAAGCACTCAATTAACCCGCCGTTACTTGTGCTGTTAGAAAAAATCTAACAATCCTGGATTTATTTGCGTATAGTACTGGCAACTGAGTGATAGTTTTCCCTCCGATTCTTTCCCGCCTTTTCAATCCTATCCTCCGAGTGACCTTCGGTTGGTTCCTGGTCGCGAAATTCAATATCTCACATTTTCCTATTTGCGTATTTCCTTGAACCAGACGGTGATACGTTCACAATGCGACAGGCTCATAAATGGGGAGGGATTTCTGATCAACACATTCCATGTATGAGGAACCTTCTGTGACTAAGTTGTTCTGGTTACCCGTCAAGGGTCGTCGACCGGAATATTGACTCCTACGCATTTACACGGCCTTTTTATGACTTCCCCAGGATAATATTTCTAGCATGGTGGCTATATATTGTTATGTATCACAAAACCAATTATTAATGTGAAGTGAGTGTATGTTAACTTGTTATTCATGACGTGCTGTACCATTACTGTATCAAACAAATTATTATTACTATTATTATTATTACATTATAATAAAATATGTAAAATGGAGCAGGGAAGCACACAAATTCTACATCTAAATTGCTTGGCATTTTATTCCCAACACTTCATATATCAACCTAAGACCTGTAGGCAACAGGTACGGAAGCACATTCTGATTGGCCCAGTAAATTGAGCGGGTCTCGCCGTTTAAAGGAGTGGAACCGGACCTCCGATTCCGTTTTTACCTCCGTCGGTTGAACCGCAAATAACCGGAGGAGCGATGTAATCGCGAGCTCCGAATGAATTATTCGGAGGCCAGCCTCCACATGCCAGCATTATTTCAACAGCATCGAAATGTTTCAACACACTGAGATAACGCTCGAGCAATGCCTTCCTTTCAACTCTACATCCGTTCGTTGTTATATTAGTTCTGCGAAGGGAAACAATGTAACAGGTTGCTGATTATTGAGACGCCTCATGTTAAATATTTTCTCACCCGCGAGCAATCGCGTTATATTGAAACTATTATTGCACCCACTCTCCTTCCAGTTATTTACTTTGATTTGTGTCTTGATTGTTTGCGTGAAAATGTTTACTGCCTCATCCTGATCGTGTCTTTCATACCTGACTTCAAAGGAAAGATTCATACATTCAAACAGAAGAGAAAATATTTTTTTTAAATTTATTTTATTTAAAGTCGCATCAACGACAAGGTTATTAGCGACTGCAACAATACATGTTATACTATAGTTAAAACAGGATTGAAATTACATATTGAAAATACATTTTTTGCAAGAATGAAACAGTAATTTACAATTGACAGACAAGCTTATAAATCGTTACACACTTTTAATAATTTACATAATGTGAATATTTTATCCTGAAAGTCACTGAAGTATAAAATATTTTCGAGATTATCAGTCTGTGGGATTGATTGGCATTCATTGATACATTTTGTACACGACTGAAGGATATGGACAATTGACAGCTGTTCGTTGCATGATTCACATTGTAAGGGAGCTGTGTGATTTAACAACTGTGAGTTAGCTTGGTGTATTCAAATCTGATTCGAGAAAGTGTTACGTGATCTTTGAGATTGGGTTTTTTGTTGGTTCTTAGTTTATGGAAATCATTAATCATTGTATGTACACTGCTTCTTTTGTACTCTTTCCAAGTCGTATTCCATTGTTTTTTATGATCCTGATTATGTAATTCCAAGTATCCTTCATGGGTCGACAATATTGTGGACATTTTTTCTTGACTTGAGATCCACGAGAAAAGTCGAGATTGGGCTTCAGTTTGTCATAATTGGGTCAACTTCCTGGGAAGGAGATCAGAAAATTAGCAGTATTTTTCCTTGTCTATTTAGAAGATAGCACAGTTCCTGGATATTAATAACCACTTCCGACTTCTGATTTATGTTGCAGATTTGGTGAACAACAGCAGCAGACTTCGTGTGAATAATACTGTTTTCATATGGGAACTGGTGAATTGTTTCTAGTGCAGACATGAGGGCGTACTTCTCGGCTGTAATAGAGATACAGTATTTGTGTAGTGGGTATTTACTCAACTTATCAGGGGTTCGAACAATTTGTTTGGTTGGCTGATCGCCTTATCCCAACTTAGATAAAAGTCACTGTAATTTTGGTGGTCGTTATACATTTTTTCAATTCTTTTATTCCATTCTTCGTTATTTAGGGGATTGTTGCATTGCTCATATCATAAAAATTCTAGCGGAATACAAGGTAACGTCCAAGGTGGAATTCGATAGTGTGTTTTACAGCTCTGATATATATATATATATATATATATATATATATATATATATATATATATATATATATATATATATTGATGTTAGTGAGAATTTGCTTAGTTCTCCAATAAAATAGTATGAGTCGCTAATGTCCACTATATAGGTGGAGATGAGGGGAAGACATCGTTGTGCAATAGAGGGTTTGTGGACGAGGTAGTCGTAAGGCATATTTGTTGCTTGTGATATCCCTTTGGTGAGCTAGTTTTGGCTCCTAAGCGTCAATGAGTATGCTACCAATTGGGGTAGTATGGTAACAACAGGTGTTAATACTAAAACCTTTGTTATGAATAACATCGAGTTTCCGAAGATCTTTCTTGCTGGTTGATTGGTAAATCTGAGAGCCATAATCAAGTTTGACCCTGACTAACGCCTTATAAGTGAGTAGTAGAGTGCTTTTGTTAGCTCCCCAATTGTTAGAGGTATTTAAGGATATTATGTCTTTTCTTGGAATCAGCCAGAATGTTCTGAATATGCGTCTTCCATGTTAATTTGGAGTCGAACTGAAGCCCTAGTATCCGCATGGTGTTAACGAATCTCAGAGGTTGTGAGCCAAGTTTAGGTGTTAGAGATTCATTTTATTTAGCGAAGAGCATACATTCAGTCTTTTTGACAGAGAATGAGCAGACGGATCCTCTGGACCAGTCGAATACTTTATTCAAAACGTTTTTACATAATCATTTGGGTCGATTAAAGATGTTTCCCTTTGCACAAAATTGTGACATCGTCTGCGTACTTTCTGGATATGTTTGGTGGTAGAATATCTTCGTCTATATCATTAATAAATGAGTAAAAACAAGGTAACACTTAATACAGAACCCTGAAGCCCGCCGTTTTTCAATAAATTCGTTATTGAAAGTACACCGTTTACTCTAACTTGAATTTTACGTTCGTGGGTAAACTTCTTGATAAAGTCAAATATATTTCCTTTAACCCCTTGTTCAATCTCGCGATCAAATTTGCCACCAAGGCGAAGCCCCTGAAAGCTTTCTTCCCGCACGGTCACCCACCATTAAGAACGTACTTTCACCAACCTTCTCAAAGTCGCTCTCAGTGCATGCCAGCACGCTGCTGCACATTAAAAATCTAACAAAAGGGCAATAAAACATTTGCCCTGTGTCTTCCGCGTAAACCGCCGTTCCCAAGGGCCCACGCCCGCCGAGAACATTGACCGCCGCTTCTCGGCGCCGCCACAGCTGGGGATTAAGCCCTCATTAGCCTAGGGCTGGGCCACCCCGGCGCGCGGCGCCCTTCACACCTCCATCGCTCGCTACCTGACAAGCCACCCAGAAATGTATACAAATATTTCTGGGAATTGCTTCGGTCCTCCCTCGCAAATACAACCCAGTTAATGCATCTCGCCGATAAAGGGATTTTCAAGTGCACTACCGACGCGCCGCCCCGCTCCTTGGCCACCTGAAAGCCAGATGCCTCAATTCCCGTGGGAAGGAAAATCTCAAACACAAACGGGCCGCCATCGCGGGCACCTCACGTGACACCGCCTTCGCTTCCGATCGCCGCCAATGTCACGTGACACTCCTCTCTCCGGGCTCGAAGGCGCACACGAATAGGGAGCCGATCGCGAGCACGTCAAACATTCCCGCCTTACCATAGGCCCAAGTCATTGCCACGTGACTCTTCCCTCCACAGTCTCAATCACCCTCAGATGAAATAAATACTGCGACTTCGCTCCCACACACAGACAATTGAGACAACAGACTAAAGAGAACCGACAGACAACCGACAGAGAGAATCAACAGAACTCAAACTACTATGCTCAAAACTTCTCAACAGACTGACCAACAAAACTCAACAGAGTCGGCTGTTCCTGCTTCACCTATCAAGGCGATTAGCACGGCCAATTCAAGCCTGCCTCAAATTCGTGCCACTCACGGGCCGCAGCCGCCAATTGGCCGAATTCACGGCAAACTACCACCAGCTCCGGTCATCTGAGTCCACGCCCATGCCAGTCCGCACCACCGAACTGCCTGGAGCCAACCTCAGCCCGGACAACGACACACTCAGCCGAGTGATTTTGGTTGGTGCCTTGCTACAAAACTGTAAGTAAGCACAACCCAAATGTACTTCAAGGCAGAAGAGCCGTCAGTAAAACTATAAACTTTCAAAGGTCCTCCGGCTCACCATTAACATTTGTATTTATGAAGTTGTTATGCAATTAAGTTTATTTATTCTCATTGCATATTTTTTTCATTCCCCTAAAGGCAAACAATCCCCTGAAACCCGTTCTGATCCCCGTATGTAGTCGCACTCGCAGCACGGCACCTCCCAGTGCTCCATCTGCTACACCCCTATTGTTTGTAGCGTATTCAGAATTCGTGTGATCCAAACCATATCGTACGCTTTCTCAATATCCAGATAAACAGCAATTACATGTTTGTTCATTAACGCCTCTTGGATGTAGGTGTCAACACTTAATAAATGTGACGTAGTACCAACGTGTACTAGTACGTGACGTAGTAGCTAAAACCAAACTCATTGTCACTTATGATCTTATGTCCAGGAACTATCTAAGTCTTTTATTGATTTCTAATATTTTTATCTCTAATATTTTACAGATATTGCATGTAAGTGAAATAGATCTATAACTGTCTGCTTTATGTGCTTCTTTCCCAGGTTTCAGGATGGGAACCACAAAACCTACTTTCCACATCATGGGAAAAACCTTTCTTTCCCATATGAATTTATATAATTTAAGTAATATTTCTTTGCCAATAGTGGGAAGGTTTTGATAATAATGTTTGTCATATTATCTGTACTGGTAGTAGAGTAGAGAAATCTTGCAGTTCACTCATGAATATAAGGTCATTAATGTGGTTTGGTGTACATTTATCTTCATATTGATGCAGTAAATCTTTATTTTCTTCGGCATTTTTATATACTTGAAAAGCTTCAGAGAAATTCAGGTTACTGGAGTTTCTAGCAAATGAGTTAGCTATTCTATTGGCAATTTCTTCACGTTGTGATAATATTTTATTGTCAGCTTCAATAAAGGGTATTCAGTTGTATCTTTTATTATGGATTGAGTTAATTTTTCTCCATGACTCTTTAACACAGTTGAGTGAACGGATGGATGATACAAGCTTCTTCCAGGAGTTTGCCTTACGTTATTTGATAATTATTCTGGTGAGCGCTCTTGTTCTTATATCAACGTCACGTGACTCTCCCCTTCACTGCTTTAATAACACACCCAATTAATAAATACTGCAACTTCGTTCCCACAAGATAGCAGAGCAGAGAAAGAGCAGACTGACAGAACAGACTAACTAACAGACTTCAAACAGAACTGACACTACCACTCATTCTTCAACTACTCATCTGTCAACAACGGGCGAGCGTATCAATTCTCGCTCCACGAGTGCATCACTACTCGCTAGGTCGACAGCTCGTGAACGAGTCGGCTTTTCCTGCTTCCCTTACCAAGACTTCATCAGTCAAGTGGCACAGCCAACAGGCCGCTACCTCTAAATTGGAGCCCCTCGCGTGCATCAGCCGCCACTTGGCCGAACTTAAGGCAAATTCCGCAACCCGGTCAACTGAGTCCGCGCTTATCCCAGTTCGCACCGCCGAATTGCCTGGAGCAACCTCAGCCAATTCCAGGCATCCACGCTCTCAGCCGAGAGATTTGGGTTGGTGTATGCAGTACAGCAAACTGTAAGTAAAATGAACTTCAAGAAAGAAGAATATTCAAAAACTTTATCAACTTTCATTGGTCCTCTGGTATACTTCTCACAAAATAACCTATTTGTATTTATGCAGGCATTAAACTTAAATGTATTATTATTGCATATTAACTATCATTCACCGTAAAGACAAACAATCCCCTAAAACCCGTTCTGAGCCCGTATGTAGCCGCACTCGCAGTACGGCATCTTCCACGTGTTGAATCTGATACAGAGAGTGAAGACAACACTTGGAAGATGGAGCTTGAGTCCCCATATTAACCCAATCTCAATCTGTTGACGTCCCTGCTCTTCAAAACCCACAATCAAACAACCCGAACCCCGCAAAGGACTTGATTAAGAAACGACCCATATCCTCATTATCAACAACCTCAGACTCGCCAATTGAAACCCCATCAGAACCTGATAAACATTTCATTAATGAACTCACTGCAATAGAAAAAGAGACGAATTATAAAAATAGAATAGACTAGACAGTGTATTGACTTCAATAGACTAGAAAGTATATTGAAGAATCTGAAAAACTGGACACACAACTGGCCCCTTCTAAAGGAAATATAATTTAATTCAAACAAGATATATCGCTTAAATTTTATTCAAATGTATAGTTTTCTTGAAGAAAACTAAAACCTACTGAGGTCATTGAAATAGCTCCAGAATTTACCCATGAAGTAACTCAATTGATCCAAATGTTAGAAAGAATATATCCAAAATTAAAGGATAGAAATATGAAGACACGATTTACAAATCTAAAAAAGAATAATTCAGAAAGACTGATACTACAATTAAAAATATATTTTGTATACCTAAGGAATAGAAATAATCCAACAATCTCCAGTGGAGGCTTAGCTATAATAAAAGCGCCTCTTCAAGCAGATGAAATTCAAATTAACACCAATATTGAATGTGAAGCAATCAAAATTAACATGGCAAGAAAATATTTATCTGTAATATCTACCTCCCCAATTATTATAATTTTTTCAGTTAATCAAATATTAAAAATCATAAATCAGCTACCTAAATCCTTTATTATGGTAGGTGATTTTAATAGTCGTAGCGTAGGGGACTTTATAAAGATGACAATAGAGGAAATATTATTTAAAAAAATATTAGAGGACCCAAATACATTGATTCTCAACAAAAATCAATTCACTCACCTTAATAATACACATAAAATGTTCAGTGCTATTGATCTAACTATATGGTCATCTTCTAAATGGGCATGGAATACTACAGAAGACTTACATGGAAGTGACCGTTTTCCCATTCTCATATCTTACCTTAATAATACCTTATTTCCATTAGTGTCTGCTTGCACTCTCTATCCTCCAAGATGGAAATTCCAAGATGCTAACTTTGACAGATACATGTAAATATTATCAACAAACATAAATGAAATTAACTTGTTAGAAGAAATGTAAATATTAAGAGACTGACTGATGTCATCCTCCAAACAGCTCAAACAGCGAAACAATTCCAAAATCTTCAGGAAAACCAGGAAACAACTCCCTTGGTCGAATGAAGACTGCAAAAATGCTCATAAATTATACAAACAAACTTTTAACAAATACAAGAGGCATCCAACCATTGTAAATCATATTGAATATAAAAGAACACGAGCAAAAGCAAGACGAATATACAAAGAAAATAAAAGGCAGTCTTGGATAGACTTCATCTGATCAATAAATCTCTAACCAACAGACAATTGGAAAAAATCAAATCTATCAATGGTTGCTACAAACAGCACATCCAACATAAATTTATGTTATACAACGACCGACTTAATTGATCTAACCACGAAATTGCGAACATTCTAGCTTCTACATTTGCTAATAAATCAAGCGACAGTAACTTTAACAATGAAGTTCAAATATACAAATCTAATTCGAATATAGTAATGGACAAAATTATTCAACAAAATTCCACAAGTAATTCTACATTCAATGATCCCGCAAAAGTACAAGAAGTTGGGATTGTGGTATCTCGTACTAGAAACTCAAGCCCATGACTTGATGGAATATACAATGTTTTTCTTTAAGACCTGCCGACAAATGCTATTGAATATCTAACTCAACTCTTCAATGAAATAATAACAACTGGTGAATTTCCTGACAAATGGAGATAATCTATAGTTATTCCGATTCTTAAACCTAACAAAGATCTAACCAACTCGAATAATTACACCCTCTGCAAATTACTGGAAAAAATTGTCAGTAGAAGACTTAAGTGGTAGCCCGAATATTATAATAAAATTTCACCATTCCAAAGTGGTTTCAGACGAAATCGTTCTACAACTGTTCATCTAGTAAACATTAATAGTGATATTTGTTATGCCTTTATAACAGACCAACATCTTGTGACTGTTAGTTTAGACGTGGAAAAGGCTTATGACGGTATGGAGAGATCGAATCATCAAAATTCTCTACGAAATGGGGATAGAGGCCAAATACTAACTTTTATAACCCAGTTCAAGAAGTATAGATCATAAGAAGTTAAATTAAAGAATTTTTTTATCGAACAAATATACAATTAACAACGAAGAGCCTCAAGAATCTGTGCTTAATGTACTACTATTCTTAATTACCATAAATGATATCACTAATCATGTCCATCAACCAGTGGAAGTATACTTGTATGCAGATGCAGATCACTATATGCAGATGATATCACTTCTCTTCTATCAGTTTTTTCAAAAATATTAGAGAGACTTTTTTACGTACGAATGGAAACCTTTCTCACTAAACACGACGCGCTTTCAGATTGCCAACATGGATTTAGAAAATCAAAATCAACGGAAACGGCTATATTTTCTTTTCTTAAAGATGTCGCCTCATCATTGGATCAAAACGAGGCACCTATTGGATTATTTTTAGATCTCTCAAAAGCTTTTGACGTCATTGATCATGATATTTTACTTTCCAAATTACCTTGATATGGAATTCGTGGTATTGCTCTAGATTGGTTATGTTCGTACCTTAAACAACGATCTCAGAGTTGAAATACCTTACTGGAATGATGGATCATTACGTACGCACCTTTCCGACTCTTTGCCCATTGCATGTGGAGTTCCTCAAGGATCGATTTTAGGCCCTATTCTGTTCCTACTTTACGTAAACGATATGCCCTCGACGATTCGAAACGGAAGAACGGTTCTCTTTGCGGATGTTACGAACATCCTTTGCAATAAAGAAACCGTAAATAGTACAATATCAGATGTTTCAAATTGGTTCCGAAATAACAAATTAATAGTAAACGAAAAGAAAACGGTTTTAATACAGTTTTCCATTTCAAATAAACAATTCTGTGCTCCATTGAAAATGAACAGTGTACCATTGACTCATGTTAATGCAACAAAATTTTTAGGTCTCTCAATTCAGTGAAACCTTAAATGGAACGTCCATTTAAATGAATTGAACACAAAATTAAGTTCATTATGCTACGCGTTCAGAATTCTTACAAATTCAGTCAGCCTTCATACTGCTCGTTGTGTATACTTCGCGAATGTTCATTCCCGCCTGAGATATGGTATAATATTCTGGGGAAATACATCTTATAGCTCCCAGACTTTTAGATTACAAAAACGAATTGTACGAATAATAACCAAATCCCACCCACGTGATTCTTGTAAGCCTATCTTCATTAATCTGGGAATTCTACCATTACCGTGTCTTTTTATTTACGAATCAGTGGTTTTTGTAAAAAATGACTTGCTTAAGGGCGGGAATATATTTTCAGAAAATGCCGAAGTCTATTACTATAACACTCGACGTAGAAATCATATTCATCAGGTGACAGTATCAACAGCTCATTACAAAAAGTTCACATACAATACATGTACATTATTTTACAACACTTTGCCAGATGACATTAAACGATTAAATTCAATAGAAAAGTTTAAATTCCAAGTGAAATCGTTTCTGCTGCATAACTGTTTTTATACAATTAGAGACTATACTGAGCATCACAAGAAAAGTAACATTAATTTTAACAATGATACATAATGCATTATTTACCATTTGGACTGTATAAATGAGTATAAACAACCTGTAACAACTATTGTACTACAGCTTCCGGGTCAATGACCCCATCTCGATCAGGTTTTTCGTCCAGTTTCCCTGATCCATTGAGCAAATGCTGAGATGGCCCCTTGTTTTGCTTCTGGACATAAATTTAACTTCATTTTCTGTGCACGTCTTCTAGAATTCAGTGGGAAATACAATTATTCAAATTATCGTTTCCATGTTGTCGCGGCAGGAAGTAATAAGAGCCAAAATTTATTGCTTATTTACTCTTGAAAATAGATTTTATTACATGGGAGTTTTTTGTTGTTTTTTCTTCCTTTCAAAATTCAAAATTTATTGCTTGTTTATCCTTGAAAATAGATTTTATTACATGGGAGTTTTTTTTCTCCCTTTCAAAAATTAAAAATTTAAGTAGTATATGACTTAGTGTAGGGATCACAGAATTTTGAAAATGTGCACACAATTCACTTTTCCCCATAGCACGTCATACGCAGTTTTTAACTGTTTTTTTGACGTAAAATAAATAAATAAAAAAAATAAACTATAACATTAAGGGGGAAAAATATCAAAACATCCCAAGAATTGCTCCAAATCACTTTAAATGAACTTTAACCTTGGTCCAATACGACAGGTTTCAAGATCTCTAAAACCAAATCTGAATGTAGTAACTAACATGGATACCACATATTAAGAACTTAAAAGCTAAATGACATCGAAGAATGAATATAATGAAAGCCATTTTATATACGAGTTCAATTTCGAGCATTCTTGTGAAATCCAATTAAGAATTTCTTCATTTCCGAAGCAAACTTATGTTTTTCATATGGTAGCAAAATATTATCCATTCGTGATAACCCAGTTTATAAGAATGTTTTCTCCAGAAAATATTACTAGTACACACAAAAAGTATGTTCCGAAATCAGTTTATTATCTCCTGAACAAGATCTTGAAGAAATTCACTTCACAGTTTTTACTGTTCGAACTACCATAATAGAAAAGAACCCTCCATGGATTCTTTCCCTAATAAATATCATCATCAGCTTCAATGATCTTCCGAAAAAAGAAATTAACACGTTAATTTACTAAGCTTACTTCAACGAAATCTGCAACAAATATATTGGATATACACACATCTTCACTGATGACTCCCGTAAAGAGATTGGTCAATTTTAAATGATTATTGCTCTATTTTTTACTGTGAAGCATATGCCATTCTTCTCGCCTTTAAATATTTGCAAGAACATACCGAAGACAAATTTGTTATTTTTACAGATTCCAAAAGTATCCTAGTAAGTTTGGTTAATACTGAAACCAGTAACGTATAGTAAACAAGGTTACCAGAAACTTTTTCCCCAGAGCAGGATATTTTTAATTTTTATAATCCACGATATATAGATAATGGTCTCAACAATTCCTCTAGACTTTGCGTTATTAAAAATGAAAGCTTCCGACTGTATAACTTCGGCCCCAAAATCACCTTTGTTATAATCCAAACAACAAGCTTAAACAAGATTTATATCGCAAAAAGCCTAATGCTCTATTATGCAGGCTATTTATTCGAGCAAATATGTAGATATTGAAAACAAAAAGTCCCTTCAATTAATTAAATTACTTTAAAATTATGCCAGTATTATTTTTAGTTCAACAGAACAAAAAGGCCATTCCAATTCAATTTAAAAGAGGCGAGAGGACAATGTTAAAAAACGACATGTCCTGCAAAAGGAGGGCAGATGGGAACCCTGATAGTAAATGAAATAGCTAACTTGTATTATGAGTTATTGCACATCAACAAGGAAACAATTCTCATTTGGATCCCATCGCACCGAGGTATTGCCGGTAATACATTAGTTGATGAAGCAGCAAAAAACTATTAATTCATGTACTGAATAGCATCCAGTTTCCCACAATGACATAAAAAGGAATATCAAAGAAACAATGATCTTTGGAATTCTGAATGGACCAAATCACCAAACCTATTACATCAGATCAGGAAAAGTATCTGTGATGACCACTTTCCTTACCTTCACAAGAGAAAATATCAAACTGTGCTGAAATTAACCTTTTCAATAAACAAATTTAAGTTGAAATTAACCTTTTCAATAAATAAATTTCAAAAAATCAATAATACATTCGATATCACTGTTGAAATCGTTACGCAACAGAAATGATTTTACTTGGGATTCAAACTTTTCTATCTAATTTAATCGTTTTATGTCATCTGACAAAGTGTTGTCAAATACTTTACATGTATTATATGTGATTTTTTTGTAATTAGCTGTTGATACTGTCACCTGATGGATATGATTACTACGTTGAGTGTTATAGTTATAGACATCAGGGTTTTCTGAAAGTATATTTCCACTCTTAAGCAAGTAATTTTTGAAAAAAAACACTTCTTTGTTAGTCAACAGAGAAGGTAATGGTAAAATTGTTGGATGAATAAAGGGAGGCTGCTTGTTCTCTCTCAGATACGACAGCAGGAAATTCGTAACTATTATTCTTCAATCCATATTTTTGATTCTTACCATAATATTTGTTACTTTCTTCCAATTATTCTAAACGGCCAAGCAATTACTAGGTTTTATGGGTTGGTACAAATGATGTTCTCTTCAAAAACACATGAATCTCAGATTCATAACGACAGTATTTATGTAGTTTATTAATTATTATTATTATTATTATTATTATTATTATTATTATTATTATTATTATTATTATCATTATTGCACAGTGTAGTATCTCAGTGACATTTTTTTGCCCTGAACTGCTCGAATGATGTAGCAAGAGTTCAACAAATGATATTTGGTATCTTGAATAAGGCTGATGAGAAGAGGAAGACTGTAATAGCGACTTGTCGGGAATAAGACTGGTCGGGAATGTTCATGGGCTGCGGTATTGGGTTTTTGCTAGTAATGAAGTGTGTAACGTAATTCAAAGATAGAAAGATACTTTCATTTAGTTGATCTTTAGACAGTTTTCCATTAAATATTTATTATTGTAGAATGTTTCTTAGTGTACATATGAGTAATTATTTCTTAGAATATAACAAGACATCTACGTAATATTTTTACAACACGTTTTGTAATTTTTGTTGTTAAAAAGATAAAAGGAGGTTTAGGTTAGGTCTCGTTATTTACATATTTTCCCAACAATACTAATGTAATAATGGAAATATTATGGAATTTTCATCATGAATCTCACAGATACAAGTATAGCAATACTGCAAGTTTTTAGGATAGTAATCGAGTATTAGTTATAAATTTCATAGGGTAATTGTTATTCAGTAAGCGCGTAGAACAATAAGGATAATTGCCAACATCTGGACCTGATTTACCTTTAAAAATTGTTTGTATTACAATATTTTGATACCAATTCTTTGCATTAATGCCCTTTGCTACAGGTTTTCATATTTCAATGTACTACACGAGTTCATACAGAGATCCCAGCGCTCAAGAAATAGCCCACAAATTGCGCTTCTCCCTGTAGAATTTCAAGCGGTTTTAACTGTTTTTACCCTAAATAAGCAAAAGCTCGTTGTGAGTTCTCTGCTTGGCCTTCAACATGGCGCCGGACGCGGCGCCGGGAAATGGACGTCGCACGCAAACAAAGGACGATCGCGGTCGCTACAGCCTTCTCGTCACCCGCGCGTGGCGGCAGGAAGCATGGTGGGTTGTTACACGGCAGATACCGACACAACTGCACCCATTCTTGATAAATTGTTCTAATTATCTGTATCTGCAGTAACGCATTGAAAAACGTTTCCGTTTGCGTCTGTTTATATGGCGAAGCCACAACCAACGTGAGAACTACAGCACTAGCAGACCGGGAGCGGTAGCTCAGTGCATGAACTGATGTCACTGCAGCGCCTCTGACCGGGAGGCCCTAGGTTCGAGTCCTGATGGCGGCAGGATTTTCGACACTAGCTTTTCAGCTAGATCGAATTCAGTCGCTGTCTGGAGGAGAATTCTAGCAGCCAGCTGCTCTGATCGTAAGTTTTCCGTGGTTTCTCCGATCAACACCAGGCGAATGCCGGAGCAGTACCCTACCAAACGGGCCACGGACCGCGCGCGATCTGTCCTTCCTCTTCCTTGTTCAATCCTCTCCCCACACACACACTTACACTAACATGCACTACACTACCACATATTCCGGGAGGCCGGTCGGGAGCTTAGAGCTTGTCTCGGCTGGAGCGGTGCCCCGCTGGTGGGAGAGTAGTGGTAGGGGGAACCCCACTGGATGGCGCCGGATCTCGCCATCCAGCGGGGAAAGATCACCGTGCATATCCCGAGAAAAAAACATGCACTACACTAACGGGACTAATGACAAAAGCAGTTGACGTGCCCGGAAATACGAAAAAATCAAATCAAATCAAGCGCTAGCAGCGTATAAGCGGCTCTGACCGTTCAATGCGCTGTTGCCTCACATTACTTTGCACATGGCACCATTTACGTGATAGATACATGACATATCAATACATCAACTGTAACGGTACGTCCTCCGAAATAATAATATAATAAAATAAAATACTGGTCATAGTATGCCGACCGCCGCCCCACCCGCTTAGGTGCGTGGCCGCGCCGTTCAAAAGGTTTTATGACAGTCCCTGGGTGCCGCGGACTCAATAGCCTCTCCACACTAAACGACAATTATCGAGGCCAAGCCCTACCACCGGTCTCTGCCAACCCCTCGTCATCACCCCCTCAGCCGAACTCGGAGACATATTTATGACCGCCAAAAGCATTGTGCTACCGAGACGCACCGGCGCGTGCCGCGTCGAGTCCCGCGCTCGCTGGGTATGCCTTGTGAGTCCGATCCACAGACGTGCTGCTTAAAAGAGCATCAAAATTCGTTTTGCTCAAGTGTTCACCCGGGAGAGAGGCACCAGGCAGGGCAATAAAGCAATAACGTCAATCAAAGAACGGCCTGGGCTAACCGTCGCCGGCACCCGAAAAGAAAGGAGTAAAACGCCGTGACCGAGGCGCGAAGGCGGGGAAACATGTGTCACCGTCTTCGGACGTGCCGCGCCAATATACCACCCTTTCGTTATGCGCACGTGGTCACCTGTGGACTCGCGAGACCTACTTTCGAGCATACAATGCCGCACATTGTCGATGCGAGCTCGCGAGCCATTGGCTCAAGTGCCGCCTCTTTAGCGAAGGGCGAGCGAATCGAAGACAGGCCCCCAGTCCGTGGAGAGGGAAGAGGTGCCTTCGTTCGTGGTAGCGCGCCGCCCAAAACGGACTTGTATCGAGAGATCGGTAAGAGACACTGGTATCTAGAAATCGGTGAGAGAGACTCGTATCGAGAGATCGGCAAGAGACACTTGTGTCTAGAGATCGGTGGGAGATACTTGCTCTACCGCGCGCCGCATAAACTTAATTAGTCACGTGAGCTGAAGTGATTACTCTCAAAACGTGCGCTATTTGACTTGGCGCTTCATACGAGATTTTTGCTCTGCGCAATGTCACATCATTGGTGAAATTCATTAGACTCGCTACCGGAAGGAACTTCCTCTCCGGAGACCGCAAGCCGAGCGCGGAATCACCATTGTTTACGATCGGCAACGAGACGTTGTGACCTGGGTCGCGTGTCATGAAATGTGGACGACGCCAGCGCAGCATTGGGTCCAGAGGGAGCGTGTTGCTGGTGGCTTCCGCCTGAGTACGCGCCACAGCCGCCCGACTCCAGCCCGGGAATGCATCACTCACCACTGCTGACATCACGCCTCAGAAGAGCACCAGATAAGTAGTTTTGTGCAGCCAGGTGACGCTCAGCCCTTGTTTCCCGCGTAAGTGCGGACGAACTTTAGATATTCGGAGCTGTAGCGGATGTGCCGGTAAACAGGCACGAGGGTAGCGGCCAAGTACTTGTGTTCAATTTTTGTATCAAATTTCATTTTAAAGTAAATAAGAGGCCGCCGATGTACAAAAAAAAACATGTAAATTCATTTGTAAAAATCATTGTTATGCCAATCATCATCATCATAATCATATTTTAGAATAAGTAAATATTTTCTTGAAATGCCCATCTGTGTATTATTGAGCATGCAAACCCCCGACCCACCGCCGACGGGTTACACAACACTTATTGACAGGTTATTACCCGTTTTGATATGTCCACAACCTTCGCCAAAACCGAACCTTATCGCTTCCACGACTTTGTGTGAGTCAGGGCACAACTTCCCAGAGTAACTGTGGAAGGTGGTGGTCAGATGAGCGGCAACGCTGAACCGTGACTGTGAGAAAGTAGACAAATGCTCACAAGCTGACTGCTGCAGAGCAGGTGACATGACGTGCCACAACACGTGGCGAGAGAACTCTTAGAGTCGCTTATACGTAGTCGATACGGTTCAATGTTAATTTCAGTGTTCCTTGTACGGTTGTTTAAAAAGTTCATCCCAGAACGTTTTGGCTGTGGAACAACAAATTCGGAGGTTGAGATGGCTCAATGCAAAACTGTAGCAACTGAAGAAGCTGCGACAGGCGATGGAGAAATTCAAGTACTGTGAGGAGCAGGGTTTTTGACATAGCCAGGTAGAATTCAGCCGCTGTCTGGAGGAGAATTCTAGCGACCGGTAGCTCTGACCGGTAGTTTTCCGTGGTTTCTCCGATCAACACTAGGAAAGCCGGAGTAGTACTCTAGCAAACGGGCCACGGCTCGCGAACGATCTTTCGTTCCTCTTCCTTGTGCTATCTTCTCCCCTTACACACACATACTAACATGCACTACACTGCCACACATGTCGGGAGACTGGCCGGGGACTTTGAACTTGTCTCTGCGGGGGCGGTATCCCACTGGTCTCGTTAGGGGGAAACCCCACTAGCCGACGGTAAGTCGGCACCGGATCTCGCCATCTACCGGGGGTTGATCACCGCCATCTCCCGAGGAAAAAACATGCTCTACAATTACGGGACTAATGACCTAAGCTGTTGACGCGCCCGGAATAACCAACCAAACTGAACAGTATTTTAAGACAGTTCGCGCACGACCTTTCCTTTCTTTCCCTTGTTCTCTTCTCTTACACTCTTCGTGCACTACACTTAACACACTTGGCGCGACACCAGTCGCGAGCTTAGATAAAGCTTGTGGCTGTGATAGGAACACCAATACCTCCCGCCATAATATGCACTACACTCACGGGGAAAATTACGGATGTACTTGATTCGCCCAGAAATAGGAAATACTTACAATGCTACATAATAATAATGTAATAAAATATTATTATATTCCGCGTCATTACAAAAGGAAACCAGAATCGGTGCCTTCTTGATTGATTACTTCTTACTTTCTCGCTACTGCTTACGCAGTATAGAGAAAGTATTGTAATATAGCGGGGAACAACGAAGAATTTTCGATAAAAAAAACTTTTGTTATCGGGCTCTAGAAACGAAATAGTGGATAAATCTTGTCCCTATATATAGTAAATTATTTCCTCTAGCACTTCCGTAGGAAGACTCCATGTTTTCTGCGTCCTTGATACAGAAAAGGCGATAGACGACTAAACCTCTGTATCTCCGTTTGTCTGTCTATATGTCATTCTGTTCATTTTGTGGTCAACGCTAGCGCTTAAACCGTGCAGCCGATTTTCTCCAAAATTGATATTCACCAATCGATCTGCATAACGTCGCGGGCCCTGAAATTTGAAACCAATATTTTAATTTTGCAGGTACTTTACATAAAGCCCCACGGATAATTTCAAAATTTAAAAAAAATATGAAACTATTTTTTTTTTTTTTTGAATTGTTGTCGGATAGCGAAACAGACACTTAAGAGTTTCGCATGTTTCATTTTTGTTTAAATTACTCTAAAATTACAAAAATTAATTTTTTTCGGCGACTTTTTACTGCAATTTTTTTGTGTAATTTTGCGCGAAATATAGGCAATTAAAAAAATTTACAAAATCCACTCCAAATTTTTTCCTTAAAATTTGATCTGCATATACAAGGGATGATGAAATAAATAGTGTGGGTCTCACTTTCGTCTATCGCTCCGTATTTTTGAAAAAATCTTAACTTTGCAAAAATCTTAACATTTCAAAACTACAAAATTGCATATTTTTGCTTGTGACAAATTTTGTTGAAACAAATTAGCTCTTTAAAACAATTCGAGGACAACTTTCTGAAAAATCGAGTAGTTTTTTTGTAATTTGCGCTTAAAATGTATGCAATTTTGACGCTGTCTTTGATACTGAATATTCGATTGATGGCAAAAGTCTGTCTGTCTGTCTATCCGCCCGTCCGACCATCTGTTGTCAACGCGCCTAAACCGTCGAGTTATTTTCTCAAAAATTGATATTCCCCAATCTATCTTGCTTATGTCGCGTCCCCTGTAAATCAAAGTCAATATTTTAATTTTGGGTATACTTTACGAAAAGCCCTTCAGACTTTTAAAAAAAATGACTTCAAATTTTTTTGATTAAAGTTTGTTGTCGGATAGTGTAAGGGAGGAGGTGCAGATCTCATTTTCATTGATGTTCCTGATTTTACGAAAATTGCAAATATTGAAAATCAGTTCGGCGTCCTGCAACTGTAATATTGAAGATATTATATGCCTTCATGTATTTTCACACACTTTTTTTATTGAATTTATTTACTTCAATTGTGTACATATAACAGCCCTAAAAGACGCCAAATACATGGCTGGAACATTAGAACCGTAAACTTGTGGTGTAACAACATATACTTTTGGGCATTATTTTTAACTGCCTTGCTATTTTATACTACATGATCTTGCAAGTGTTTTTAACCAGATTTTTTTCCACCCCGTGACTCGTTCACAGGCCCGAGTTAATTCGGCGTACGTCTAACCTCTTCACCAAAAAATGTAAAGAAACTAGAGGTGGCTCAAAAGCACATACTTTCTCGCAATATTATGTTAGTGTTATGTAATATTATGTCACAATTTCTGCCTTTCTTACATATGAAAAATCAATTTTTCTTGTGAATAAACAAAGTGAGACGAATAAATTTTTATTCAAAACTTTAAACGAAAATGTATTTCTGGCATTGAATTCAGTGTAAAAGCTATTCGGTGTATTGACGAACATATTTGATGCGTATTTTAGCCTTATAATATTCTGTGTAAGCACTATGCGAGAAAGTGAAAGAAAAGTTAATAAACGATCCACCAGCGGCGACGGCAACGGCAGTGGCTTATGCTACATACTAATTTTTACATTTTCGAAAAATTAAGCATTACAACGAACAAGAGACCTGCACCATTCCCTTAAACGTCCTTTGCGCTACAGTCTAAAATTGATCATAAAGTTTTGTGCCATTTTTAAGTAAAACTGGTTTAAAGAAAATAAAAATTACCTATGAACATGAGACCTGCGCCAGTCCAATAAACGTCCTTCACGCTATCCAATAGCAAAATTTAATATAAAACGTTGGAGCCATTTTTTTTTAAATTTTGAAAATGTCTCAGAGGCTTCATGAAAAGAAAAATTAAAATATAGGTTTCAAATTAAAGGGGACCACGACTTCAGCCATATCTATTGTAATAGGTATAATGTTCCCTCAATCACGACGCCCCCCCACGTTGGTGCACCACTGTAATGGGTACTAATGTTCTCTCTCTCTCTCTGCTCGTCACGTGCACTATCTTTGCCCTGCCTAGCTCTAACTTGCAATTGGGTGCCACAATACCTTCGCTTATCGGTTGCCCGTACCTCTGCTAGCCCGGATAATCATTCACAACCTACCTGGTCGTAGTCCGCGCGCTCATTCCATACGGAGTTAAGGTAAGGGTCCGTTCGTGCCTGGGTCAAATTCTATACAACTATTTAATAAAAACACATGAATTCAAGGCAATTATGAGCCATGTGGGATGCTCATACATTTAATTTCGGGTTTTTGTTTGCTTATATCCTATCCATAAACACAATCTGCCTCTCTGGTTTGCGAAAACGTGACAACACAAATACATAAACATACAGAAAAAAGAAATACAACCATGCACACTGAAAACATAATACGAAAATCTCATGCATACATCAGAATGCGCATTCTGTCGTGACCCCTATTTTTTTTGTTTTTATCTTATCCTTAACCTAATATCATGACTTGGTCTTCGACAGTATTTTTTCCTTACACTTGCGCGTGAACAAACAACAAACAAAAAAAAACAGTAATTGCACGATTCGTGCCACTTCCCTTTTTGCAGCGATGTCACTTCCTGTCAGCGCCCGTCGTTGCTAGTTGTAACGTGCATTTTTCATACACGCAGTTCCCGTTCAGCTGCCATCGGATCTCAGATGCACTCGTCCATTTAAAAATTACCAAATGTACTTCCGTTTAATGTTCCTTGCATTAATCGCGTCTTCCCTAAACGTTACTTCTATTTTCTTTCGCGACGTATTTAGATTTTGCGACGCTCCTGTTTCCTGCGCCTACCTTGCGTGAATACTGTCCATGCGGATTTTTTTCGTGAATTTCTAAATAAATTGAATTGAATTTTAGCTCAACCGAATTTAAACCATTGATGTTATACAACCGAAAATAACTCAAAAACGTTTGCTCGACACTTCCGCGAAATTTCTCCAAAAATGTAACACAGCATCCAAACGCGTGCGATCCTCATCAAACCCGAACTCTTTTCTGTCTGTAACACATTTTACATTGTTGGTCCACACAATCCAAGTGACTGTTTTTTTATGAAACACATGCCCATCACCATAAGAAAATGTTCGAAAACGTTTACATTTTCACTGTTTTCGGGCATCTTGCGTCTTATGATCAGTTTCATAATTTTACTAGCTTTCATTTTGTAATCGTCACATCACCGAATTCCCCTTTCCTGTTTTCCTTTTTCCAAAAACCTTTATTTTCCGTCATCTCAACTCGTGATTTACACTTACATTTTCAGTCGCTCCTTCAATTCTTTCTTAATCCGCTATGCTATGAAACTGGATAATAATTTATTCCGAGTCCTACATAAATTCCCCCGCGCCGTGACTAATTTTGCCCTGATCTAAATATTTTTCTCTATAATTTCTGAACGTTTGGCCAAAATCCACCCAGGCATTCACTGGATATTCAATAAAACTCGTCTTGTTGTATACTTTCAGAGGTACAACAATGGTCACCACGTCTTCAATCTTCGCCGTGTTATATATGCGATTTACACAATTTATGATATTTACGGAACCCGTGACTCTAATAACGTGATTCTTGGTTGAAAATGTTCCTAAATTTGGGTTCTATTCACTGTTCATAATGCCTATTTCCGCCCCTTTTGTTTTCTATTACTTTCCTAATAATAATTATTACGCGGCGCTGTTGTCTATTGTTTATTTCATTATTGGCTCCTCTTTGCTTATATAGACGTTCCGTGTTCCATGCATTCTTGCGGGCGAGTCTCTCAAATCATTACACTATCAAAATATCCATTTTGAAAAATATAGACTAAATGTTGCTTGAAGCGTTGTTCATAGACGGACGGACGTTTTGCCGTCATTCTATTTTTCGGTATCAAGGACCCACAAAAAATGGATTGTGGCTAAAGAGGTAGGTAGAGGAGGATGGTAGAGGATTTTTTTTTCCAAATGTATCCACTGTTTCGTTGCGAGGGCCCTGTAATACGAGTTTTTCTGCCTACAACTCGCCGTTTTTATTGGCGCAGCATTACATAACTTTCTCTCTCCCGCGGTAGCAGTGGCTGGAAATTAAAAACAAATGCTCTATGAGTGGCATCCAGGTTTTCACTAGATGTCGCTAAATAACCACAGTTAATAATGTTGCTTAACTGCAAGAATTGTCGGGGATTCGTCTTTTCTACTTGCAAATGTAAAGAAATAATCAAGTACTACCTTTTCAATCTTCAAGAGACGATGTTTCATTTCTAAAAAACGACATAAATTACACTCACTGCTTTGGAACTGACAAAAATTTGAATGAAATTGTTTGTTGAACATAACAAAATTACTGAAAAAACAACAACAAAATGCACCACAAAAAACATAACAAGCCCAAATAAAAAAATAATACACCAAAATAAGTTCAAAAACCTTCAGTTCATGAACTAGATCATAAGAAATGTAAGTAAATAAATATAAGTAAAATAAAACCTAAATACAAGATGATTTTAATTGATGCGCGGTTCGAGTAAGTTCGAACAACGCTATTAACAACCATATATCGTAGTATGTATACTATTTAAATACTGGCAGCTAAACTTGCTGACATTCCTGATTTCCCTGCCACTGTCACTTGCTCTCTTGCATAATTGCGAGGTTTAGTGCGCCTTCCTCGCGCGTCCCCACACGTGCGACCATGTGGAGCGAGTGTGCCCCGTGCGCGTGCGTTCGCGTGCCTCAACGATAATATGTAATGGATACTTTCACCGGTAGTTACACACTCTGTTTGCTCGACCCCTGCATGCACAACACGTACGCTTCGTGCGGTCATGAATACTCATGATACACACCCCGAGCCGGGATAACGCTCGGCTTTACAATGATAATTATTCTGGAAATTATTTCACCTATTACTGGTTTATGAAAATCGACAGGTCGTTTGCCGCTGAGAGTAATGTAATAGCCTTCAAAATCCGATGATGCAACTGCGTGGCACGTGCGGGTGATGCAAGCCTTCCGGTTTAACGATGTCATAACGACTCCTAAGCGAAACACTGGCGTTTGTTTCAATTTGGAAGAGAAAATTAGGGTGCAGGTAACTTAATGTGGCTCTTTGAATAGCTTAATTTAATTATTTAATGGACGCCGAATCTGTTGGATTTTAGAGACGATTTCCTCTATATGAGAACATTATTGTCTGACTAAATTCACCTCCAAGGTCCAGTTTCACCAAACAAGGAGTAAGAGTTGGAGACACCAGACAAGGAGTAAACTTGTTTTCTCGAGAGTAACTTCTTGGAGCGTTTTATTCGAAAGTAAATTACTTACACGGTAGTCAATTCGACAGAAACTTTACACGGCGAAAATCGTTCGTGTAAAGTAGGAAGTAAACTCAGTTTTCAACGTGCGTGTACCTCCGAAGTGTTGTTATGACTACGATTGCGAATGATGGTATTTGAAGATGATTCCAGCGACGATTTGTAGTATTATCCTCCCGTGCGAAAACAAACATTTTGTTTTCGTCATACGCAGTTTTTAACTGTTTTTTTGACGTAAATAAATAAATAAATAAATAAATAAATAAACATGGCTCGGGAGAGAACGGATTGGTTTGCCATTTATGTCGATCGAAATTTTGTCACGAGGTCCCATATGACCAGATCATCTGCATATCTCCTATTGAGAAGAATTGAAGCTGATTTGGAAACTAATAATTCTCATACTATATTAACAGAAAGTACCATTTACTATTTAAAATCATATTTAATTTTTAATTCAGTAAATAAAAATTAGGAAGTTGCTCGTATTTCACCTCTACATCTTGACATACAACGTTTCAGAGATCTGTTGGTCTCCATCTTCAGGTACATTTCTTTGAATAAAATATTTTAAAAAAATGAATCAATTATTATCACAGACAATCAATAGAATTTCATAATTTTCATACTAATTACGAAACTAAAAAAAATAAATACAATCAGTAGAATAATTTCATAAACTATTTTTTTCTGAATTGTAAGTATCTTGAAATTGTAGACAATCAGTTCAGAACCCAGAACAAAACAGTATGTGTCAATTAAAAATCTTTTAAACACTGGAGCAACGTAATTTATTTGTAAAGTACGTATTATTTTATTTGTTAAATGTTAATCAAGTACGTACCTTATAAACTGTAAAAGACTTAGTAAATTTATTTTCTACCCAAGTGAATATGAAATAAAGATAGTACTATGCGATAACAAAGGGAAAAGTAATAACTACAAGGACTGAAAGTACTACGAAATATTAAGAAATAAAGACACAAAAACTAAGAAATAAGCTAACTAACTAAAATTACCAAAACACCACACAAGACTAAAATCAAGACGCCCCCGAGTACTCCAAAACTGAAATGAATGATGGAATAAAAAATAACCAGAGGCACAGGCTCACAGCCTCTTGAATGGCTTTCGGCTGAATGAAAAACTGCGCGTTCAGTGAGTTCTCGGGGTAAATCGGGGAGCATGGTCTCTAGAGTAAAAAAACTCTCCAAGAGCGTGGTGAAGAGTAACTCGTAGAATAATGCATACTCTTAAGTAACTACTCTTAACTTTACTCGGCTGTTAGTGAAACCAGCCCTAAGTATTAAAATAATATTTTCCTCGTCTGTGATCATAATCAGGCATTTTTGGCTTTTCAACATTAGCTATAAATTTTGTCCTTTCATCCACAAACTTTAACGGGTAAAATATGTTTGACAAATCTAACAAATAAATATTCCTCTAGTAACTGTTCCTTCAATCTCCAGTTAATAATAACAATGACAATACCAATACCAGTAATAATAATAATAATAATAATAATAATAATAATAATAATAATAATAATAATAATAATATACAACTTAAACTACCCAAAAACGTTTTGAACATGGGACAGGGCGCAGTTTTGTTGCAAACAGCCCATTTCGTAAGAAAATTTTTACCTTAAGTCCAGATATAAGATGAAGTTCTTCTGTGGCCGAACCTGTCCCCAACTCAACTCTGGGGAAGGTGAGCATTTGTACCAGCAAAAACAGCTGAAAAAAGTAGGATAATAATAATAATAATAATAATAATAATAATAATAATAATAATAATAATACCAACAACAACAATAACAATAATTATATTTGTTATTGGTTTCAGTCAAAAGTTGCTTTTTATTGACGACACTACAAAGGAGCATAACACTCACTACTCAACAAAAAAACTTTTTTTCACTTGCCTAGGATTTTGCAACGAATGTACTGTACAACGAGTATGCTGAATCCAGATGTCATTAGTTTCATAGAATTGGCTCTAGATTTTGTGCTACGAACGTTATAATCAACGATGCTATCACAAAACTTGCAACATTTAACGCAAATATCTATCTTTATATATACTGTGACTTATACTCAGGCTGAGTGTGAAATGTACATGGATTTGGGGCTCTCCTTTTTGAAGATTTTGTAAAAAAATAACACAAAGTTGTAGTCACAGAACATTTATAATTGGAAGTTTCCTTGAGCAATTACCAAGATACAGAATGTAATTCCATAAATACCCATAACAAAAAGAACAAACATTGTACAATATAAAAAAACAAAAAATAACTCAAGAAAAAACAACAAGCTTTCCTCAAATATAAACAAAACTTTGTTTTGTTCTGGAGACAATCATTTTATCCATTTACTAGTTTTCTTATGACTAAAGCAAGAATTGAACATTAGCACTAATCAGACTTCAAAAAGTAAAGAATGACATGACAGTGATGTAATGTTTAATCAATATTATCACATTACTTATTGCACTATCAAACTGGTGCTTAAGCATTAAAACACAAATTGAATTATTAATTTTTTAAGGGCAGCATTCATTGCAGGTTATTTTTCTCTTAAATGACCCTTAAAGTTCATCTCACCTTGAGGACAAAAAATGAAGCAAGTGACTGTCTCTTCAGAACACTGTTCAGTCTCCGTGTCAACACCACAAAGACATTTAAACTAGAAAATAAACTACAAATGACTAACACATATTATCACCTCAGAGATCAACATGAACCTATTCTTAAAATTACAAGTGTTTAAATGTGCTGAAATAAATGTAGAAATGTAACACATTCTGACTCTTATATCATACTAAAGCTTCTTCATGATCAGTACAACATGATAAATCATCTAGTCTTGTACACTTTAAGAGAATGATACAAGCAAAGATGAAGCATAAATATTCATATTTAGGTCTCATAACATAACATTCGTAATTTTAATCAATGTATAATTTGCAATACATTAAAGTAACATAATAAATATAATAAAATTCTGTAATAACCTGGTTTTGTTCGGAAGAAAATAGTATGCACCAAGATTCGTCCAACAAGACTGCCCTACCCCAAGCTTTCAAATTGGGAAGGCTGCGCACACTTTGTTGCAGATCACCTGGTCTACGTGCCATTGCACAAGCCAACTCGGTTTGTACGTGCCAACATCTGCTTATCAAAAATAAGCGATAGCCTCTATTGTAGTGACTATTGCATCAGCACTAACATAAGCTTCTTGCACTCTAGTCTTCTTTTAAACATCTCTATTGAATGTTTATAGTTTCAATTAAACAGAAGCTGTGTCTTCCCAACACAGTACATTCTATCAACAGAAGCACTGATCACAATCTATAATGTATAAACAAAATGTACAGTAAAATACCTCTTTTCTCAAGATAACCTCACTCCACGACGTCTGATAAACGACAAACATCTCTCGCCTCTCTCTTGCCCCCGTGACGTCACAACAGACGGTAGGGAGACCCCCCCTACCTCCTCTACACCTCTCTTGCTGGAGAAGCTGGTGTCGTCAGCGGCGGCGGCGGCGAATTCGTATGTCGAATATTTGAATGGTCACAATACATTGTTGTTTTTAATTTTAAACAATGAATATCGCATTATTTTCAGGATATTCTGATTGAGCTTCATGTAATTAATATATTTTCTTTTGTTAGAGAACAATGAGTGTTTCAGGAAGACGTTGTTTGAACGACCTCAATGAATTCTGCTACATTTGTGAGGAATAAACGTAACAAAAAAACAGAAAAGAAATATTACAAAATTTATGGAAGAAACATATGAAGCATATTTTGGTATAAAACTGGGTGACCAAGATAAGTCGTGAGCTCCCCATACGGTCTTCAAAATTTGTGTGGGGTGTATTCATCAGTGAAAACTGGAAAACCTTCTTCTTCTTCTTCTTCTTCGGCATTTTCCCCTTAGGAGCTTGCCGTTTTCACCCTCCAC
This sequence comes from Teleogryllus occipitalis, assembly GCA_011170035.1. Classification (NCBI taxonomy): domain Eukaryota; kingdom Metazoa; phylum Arthropoda; class Insecta; order Orthoptera; family Gryllidae; genus Teleogryllus; species Teleogryllus occipitalis. The sequence goes on from BLKR01001095.1 coordinate 142,757, forward strand.
AACTCTCGATCCTCCCAATCTTGTGGTTTGAGGCCTCTATCCTTCATAGCTTCCTGAATGTATTTTTCCCATTCTAAAACTGGTCTTCCTCTTTTTCCGTCTCTCAGGTGGTTGCCATTTTAAGATCTTGTGTGGCCATCTGTTTTCTGACATTCTCTGAACATGTCCATACCACTGTAGTGCTCTATTTTCCAAGGTCTTCGTAATAGAACAAATTATATTCATCCTTCTCCATATTTCTTCATTTCGCACTCTGTCCTTGCGAGTAAGTTGTAGGCATCGTCTCATGTAGTCCATTTCCACTGTCCTTATCTTATCTCTTATTTTTTGTGTTTGTGGCCACATTTCTGCTCCATATAGTACTATATTTTCTACCACACAATGGAATATCCTTCTTTTGACGTCTTGGCGGATATTGTTATTCCATAATATGCCGTGTAAAGCTTTGGTTGCTTTCTTCCCCATAATTATTCTCGAGTTTATATCTGCAGCACATGTACCCGAGTTGTTTATTAAAGATCCAAGATATTTGAAGGTGTTACAGCTTTTAATTTTGTTACCATTCACGTCTATATCTGTTATTCCTTGTCCAATGCACATACATTCGGTTTTATTAAAATTTATTTCTAATCCCCATTTATTATATTCTTCTATTAACTTTCTTAGCATGTACACCATATCCTCTTCATCTTGGGCAAAGATTACCTGGTCATCAGCAAATAGAAGGGAGTGAAAGGTTTCGTCTCCAATTTTTATTCCCATGCCAGAACATTTTCTGTACCAGTTATAGAGGGCTTGTTCTAGGTAGATATTGAACAAAATGGGAGATAACCCACATCCTTGTTTTAGACCCTTGTTTATCAGAAAGCTTCCCGTTAACTTATCTCCAATTTTTATTTGGGCTTCGGTGTTTTTGTAAAGTTTTTTAACCAGATTGATCCACTTTTCTTTTATATCAACCTTTCTCATTGCTTCCCATATCTTTTTTCTTGGGACACTATCGTATGCTTTCTGGAGGTCTATAAAGGTTACATAAATATTCATATTTCTGCTTTTATGCTTCTCTATAACTTGTCTGATACAGTGGATGTTATCTAGGCATGATCGTCCTCGTCTAAAACCACTCTGCTCTTCACTCAGTACAGGTTTATCTTCTTCGATTTTTTTACTTAGAATACTAGAAAACAATCTTGCTGTTGACGGTATGACACTTATTCCCCTGTAATTCGCACATGATTGTTTGTCCCCTTTTTTAAATATAGAAGAGATGTAGGATATGTTCCATTCTGCAGGTGGATCCTCTCCTACTTCTATCTTATTGAACATTTTCTTTAGGTATTTGACAACCACATCTCCACCATATTTCAGGAGCTCCATTCTTACATTTCCAGGTCCTGGGGCTTTATTGGTTTTTGCTTTGCATAGTGCCTTTTTAATATCATCCTCAGTTATTTCAAAATTGCTTTCCTCCACATCTCTTATTTCTTCTTCTCCCTCACATTCTGGTCTGTTTTCTTGTAGAAGCATTGAGTAGTGGTGTATCCATTTTTGAGAGGGAATTCTTTGTACTATGCTTTTACACTGATTATTTCTTCTAATTTTATTTATAATTTTCCAGGCTTCTGATGATTTATTGTATCCTACAGTTCCATCGATGTATGTACATAACCTGTCCCAATGTTCATTTTTTTCCATTTTTACACCTGTTTTAACTTTTTGTCGAATCAAAACATATTTCTCTCTTGACTCTGGTGTTTTATCATTTAACCATTTCATATATGCCTTCTTCTTCTCTTGAATCATTTCTTCTAAATTCTCAGAAAACTTTTCTGTATATTTTCTTTTTCTTTCTTCTTCCCCAAGTGCTTCCTTAGCTGCTTCCAAAATACTATCCTTCAAGTGTTGGTACATTTCTGTGGGATTGCCATCCTTTTCCAAATTTAATTTGTTTCTCAGTCTATTTTGGTAGAGCATTTTGACACTATACTGATTCAAGAGGTCTGTCTTGAATATAGATTCCTTGTTCTCTATAAGCTCATTGTCTATTTTTGGAGCGGTTTTCTTTACATTCGTATAACATAGCTTTCCCACTACCATGTGATGGTTGCTGGCACATTCAGGTTGTCTATAAACCCGCACATCCTTTAATAATGTTTGTCTTATCCTCCTCATTATCATTAAATCTATAATAGACTTACGTTGTCTTGTGGGTTCTTCCCATGTAAATTTATGTATGTCCTTATGTTGAAACATAGTATTTGTTACAACACATTCTTGCTCCCTACATAGATCAATAAGTCTGTTGCCATTGTCGTTTACCACATCTTCTCCAAAAGGGCCAACTATCTCTTTTTCGTGGTGTCCAACTCTACAATTCAAATCTCCAATGACAATTAGTTCAACTTGCTTGCTCACTTCTTCTATAATATCACCAAGCTCACTAAAGAAAGCATCTTTTTCTTCACTTAAAGCGTTGTCATTAACTCCATATACTCCTATGATAGTTGTACATTGGTTGTGAATATTAAGTTCGACTTTGATCAATCTTTCACTTATTTGTTCAAAATTTGTTACATGTTTTCTGTATTTATTATTAATAAGTATCGAGACGCCGGATTTTGCATGTTGTGATTTTGGTACTCCACTCCAAATGTGATAGTAGTTTCCTAGCACTTCTTCTCCGTACCCCTTCTTCTTAGTTTCTGTTAGGACCACAATATCCAGTTTCAATTTATCTATTTCTGCCACAACTTCTGTCTGGGTCTCAAACCTTGCACATTCCATGTACCGATTGAGATTGTCCTTTTCCGTAGCCAAAGTCGTCTCCGGTTGACTGTCCGTATCCGAGGCTTTTGTATTGGGGAGAATGCACCTCAGAGAGCTTTTACAAAGAATGGGTTGCAGGCCCATTGCTCCAACCCTCCTCCTTTACCCGGGCTTGGGACCGGCAACGGCGGCTACTGAGCTACTCAATCCACTCAGCGCCCACCGTAGGCGGAGTTAACTGGAAAACCGAAGAGTTTAAAATGTGGTGTGACTAGAGCCCACAAATTAACACGATGATTGTTATTTTTGTGCTGTAAACGTAATAGGGCTTAGTCGTTTAAAAAAAAAGAATTGGGAGTTCCCTGATTTGGAATCTGCAAAGCGACGTGTACCACACGGACCTGATGTTCCCATATCAGTGTTCACCACACTACCTAGAATTTCTGTGCCCGAAAATGAGGATGCATTGGTTCTGGATTGTAATTCAGGAGTTCGCAGTGACAGTGAATACGATAGAAATGTTGCTACAAAAGAACAATTTTCTCAAGAAGAGCTCAGTGATTTAATACGTGACTCCTTTTTCTTCCAAACGAGCAGCTGACCTTTTAGCATCCACACTAAAAGAAAAGAAATGTCTGACACCTGAAGCGAAAATAACATTTTACAGAAAAAGAAAGGCAAACTCCTACCATTTTTCATTGAAAATTGAGACTTCGTACACTGTTCTAACATTCCTGGACAACTTGTTAATATGGATGTTTCAGAATAACGACACGAAGACTGGCTGCTTTTCATAGGCAGTTGCACTCGAAGTTCAAAATGTGTTTTACTGCACAATGGAAAATGCTATCCATCAATCCCAATCGGTTACTCAAAATAAATTAAAGAAGAATATGATAATATCAAAATGGTCTTTCAGTACCTCTGCTATCAAGACCACCAATGGTCTATATGCATAAATTTAGAAATGGTCAACTTTTTACTTGGACAAGAAAATGGATTCACAAAGTAGCCATGTTTTCTCAGCTTGAGGGATTGTCGAGCAATGGGTCAGGCTGAAAAAAAATTGCATAGCTGCCAAGGGAAAATATCACAAACGTTGCAGCAAATATCGTTATTGGGCGCCGAAGAAAAGATCATTCTCCCTTCCCTGCACATAAAGTTGGGTTTAATGAAGAAATTTATGAGAGCGATAATCAAGGATGGCGATTGCTTCAAATGTAGATTTTCCCTGGACTGGGTTCGGAAAAATTAAAAGCTAGCGTATTTGATGGATCTCAAATTCGGAAATTTATAAATGATCCAAATTTCATAAGCCCCATGTCTGATACAAAATCTTCTGCCTGGCACAGCATTGTCATGGTTGTCAAGAACTTTTCACGTAATTATACAGCCGCAAATTATGCAGAACTGGTGCAAGACTTGCTTTTATACTTTAAAAATTTGTGCGCAACTTTGAACATTAAGATATACGATCTCCGTTGCAATCTTGAGAAAGTTACCCGAAAATCTTGGTAATACGAGAGAGGAACAAGGAGAGCTATTTCATCAAGAAATAAAAATGACGAAATAAAGATATCAGGGCAGACGGGATATAAATATGATAGCAGACTACTGCTGTAGCCTTCAAAGAGATTGTCCTGATTTGCTACATAAAAGGAAATCATACTGTGTTTTTTCAAACAATTAATTGTAATTTGTTTTGAGCCGTAAAAAGAAATACAATGCATATATTACTACTATGTATTTCAATGGTTTGTTTTTTTTTATAAATAGCTGTCCTTGGCCCGTTTGGTAGGGTAATGCCCGTTGCCAAATGCGCCGTCCTTGGCCCGTTTGGTAGGGTGTTGATCAGAGAAACCACTACCGATAACTACTGATCAGAGCAGCCGGCCGCTAGAATTCTCCTCCAGACAGCGACTGAATTCAATCTAGCTGAAAAGTTAATGTCGAAAATCCTGCCACCGTCAGGACTCGAACCTAGGACCTCCCGATGAGAGGCACTGCAGTGACATCAGTTGATGCACTGAGCTACCGCTCCCGGTGCAAGGAGAGAGAATACGGCGAAGAAGAGGAAGGAAATATCGCGCGCGGCGTGTGACCAGCTTTTTAGGGTACTCCTCCAGCATTCGCCTGCTGTTAATTGGAGAAACATTGGAAATCTGACGATAAGAGTAGCCATTCGCTACAATTCTCGTTCAGACAGGGGCTAAATTCGACCTAGCTATGTAGGTAGAGTCGAAAGTCCCCTACCGTTGAAACTCGAGCTCTAGAAAGTCGTAGGCAGATTTGCTGCAGACACAGTGACGGTGACTCTGATATCATCAGTCGTACTACGTTTCATGATTTGAAGAATGTTTTCATGTTCATATTAATGTGTAATTTCAGAAGATAATCGACCATTGGATACCGTATCACAAACACGAACGTTCTTAACATGGATCACACGGTATTCTGTACTCTGTGATCCAGAACTATCTATTCTGTACTCTACGTTACTCTATGAAACTATTTATTCTGTATCCTATTATCCAGAACTCGACTTATAGAAAACCTTAGACTGTATTTGGAACAGAGGCTGCTGCATGAGTACCGTAACGATATACGTACACGCGCAACACATTTCAACATTATTTAATTTCTATTAATCTTAATTAGCTTAAATGGGAAAGATGTTTACTGTATCCCTTCAATGTACTACGTCAGTCACAACGATTATCTGACATATCTCGAAATAAGATGCTTAAGTATCATTCACACAACGGCAAGAGGCAATACACTATTGTGTGTCAAATTCAAAGCACTGCGCACAACCAACTCAATTTCGGACGCGCATTGTAATATGTTCATGTGGACTTTTTTGTTTAGAATGAACACTTTGACGTTTCCTCCCAGATCATTATATATTTTAAAGTTATATGCTAGCTGGGTTACAATAATTTGAGTAAATTTCATCATGAGTTTAAGGAGAAAATGCATGTGATAAGTTTTCTTTAAACAAAACGCGATTGTTTGGGAAACGTGTCTGTTTCTTCGTGGATTATGAATTTTTTCTAGGCCTTTCATCCACCCGACAGTTACCTTTACATCCCGATGAGTCGGATATTCGACCATACATGAGAAACCAACACACTCGCGGGCTCCTCTCATCTGCGGTCAGCAGAAAGCGAGGCCCTCCGCGACAACATATACATGAGATACAAAGACACAAACAACCATACCCAAGGCGGGTCTCGAGCTCGCGAACCGTTCGGACCGAAGCGCTGAGTCGGTACCCGCTCTTAGCCGCACCGGCCACCCAGGGACCGGTCATCCAGGGCCTCCAGCCGGATCTCGCCATCCAGCGGAGGAAGATCACCGCTATCTCCCGAGGAAAAACATGCACTACACTTACGGGATTAATGACTTAAGGTGTTGACGCGCCCAGAATCACTAACAACCAACCAACCAAGCCATGGACGTCGGCGATGATCGGTAATTTTGAAGCAAGAGTGGAATGTGATTCCGGCGATTTCGCGCCTCTCTCCCAAGGGAAGCGAGCTTCTCCAAGAGAGTTCAACGCCCTTTCGCGAGGGCTGCAGGAGGAAATGGCCCCTGCGCGCGGGCGGTGATCGACCTCGCCGAGGCATCCGGCGCGCGGAAGCGGCGCCTGCCGGCGAGAGCCTCCGCCTCCCGACGCGGCGCCGATCGCGCTGGAAATAGCTGCGCGATCAGCAGGATGCTGGCGAAGCCGATCATTTGTGAAGCAGCTCGGGGAGAGGGCGATGGAGTAATTTGTGGAGTTCGCAATAGCGCAAGGTCGTTGAGGAAATGTTTTGTTGGCGAGAAACGTCGTAATGGTGCTGATGGTGAGGGAGTTATGGAATGGAACTGGTGGAGGTGGAGAGTGTGGTAGTGGTGGGGGAAGCGGGGGTAGTTGAAGAGGAGGTGGTGGAGGAGGAAGAGGGAGGTGATGATAGTGGAAGTGGTGAGGGAGTCAGTTGTAGGTTGGTAGTGGGGGAGTTGGAGGAGCTGGTGGTGGTGGTGGAAGTAGCGATGGAGGTGGTGGTGGAGCTGGTGGGTGGGAGTTGGTGGTGGAGGAATTGGTGAAAGGGAGTGGGTATTGGTGGGGCTGGAGCTGGTGGTGGTGTTTGTGGGAGAGTTGTTGTTGGTACTGGTGGTTGAGGTGATGGCGGAGGTAGTGGATGGTAGTCGGAGGTGTGGGAGTGATAGTGTTGGTGGAGGAGGGGTGGGTAAGATGAGAGGAGTGGTTGGGATGGTTGTGGTTGTAATAGTGGTGTTGGTGATGGTGGAAGTTGGTGACGGGGAGGTGGGGGTAATGTTGGTTGGGAAAGATAGTGGAGGGGTGGGATTGTAGTGATGAGATGATGGTGCTGGAGATGAGGTGGTAGTGGAGAAATGGTTGTCATGTGGAGGGAGTGGAAGTTAGTATGGTGGTGAGCATCCAGGAGGGTACAGTAAAACCGTGACTTTTCACTTCACCATGCCTATGTCAATGGTAGTAGGGTTTAGAGCAGAAACAAATATAGCGTATGTTTGTGCGCTATAACGCTGATATTGGGGTTATTATAACTGATAAAATATTTTATCATAAAATGAAAAATTGTCTTTTTTCATTTGAAGGATGCAATTTTAGAAAATGTTGACAAAATAATTATATCAGATAAAGCAATCCAAATAAGAATGCAAGAAGCGTTAGAAAGAGTGGGGAAGTGCTCAATTAAGTATGCAAATTCTTGTCAAATAGAACAAATTTAAGAATTCGTAAAGAACTGAGGTGCCTCTGGGAGCCCCGTGGCGGTCTCCTATGATAGGCCGCAGATCGAGCCGACAGCGAGTAGTCGGTTAAGGGGTAGCAGATATCTCAAGTCTCTATGTTGCTTCTCGGTGTCTTTAGTCTCCTCTGAAGTCAATCAATGCCAAATGAACGAATGCTTGAACGGGGCAATCCTAGTTTTGAATCCCGTCGACGTGGCAGAATTTTCTACACTAGATAGTTAGGTCGAATTCAGTCAGTCTGGAGGAGAATACGAGCGGCAGAGTGCTCTGATCGGTAGTTTTACGTGGTTTCTCCGAAAAATATCAGGCGAATGTATTCCAGGCCTGTACCCTAACAAACAGGCCAAGGATCGAACGCGATATTTTCTTCCCCTTCCTTGCCCTCACCCCTTCCTTAAACACACTTTGCATGCACTATCTTAACGCACATGCCGGGAGAGCGGTCGGGAGTTTAGAGATTGTCTCGGGGTTGGTTATTTAGAAAGGGTTGCTTGGATATATATATATATATATATATATATATATATATATATATATATATGGTGCTGATGGTGAGGGAGTTATGCAAAGGAATTGGTGGAGGTGGAGAGTGTGGTAGTGGTGGTGGAAGTTCTATATATCTATAATATATATATATATATATATATATATATATATATATACTATATATATATTATAGATATATAGAAACCTTGACAATAATAAGCTATTACAATGTTCAGAAAGATACGCAATTAGAAGGCATGTGAAGCTACTGCAAATACTTGAACGCCTTGTGTCATTATTAGTGTTCACCAAGGATCAAAAAAAGATTTTTACTGCTCGTTCTGAAGATTTTGAAACTGAGTAACCTTGATGTAAAATACTGTTATCTCACCTCTTTATCGGACATTTATCGCTTAACTTAACCCTTCGGAAGTCGCTTGCCGTTTCATACCAGCAGTGGTCTTTTGGGGACACCAGGGATCCCATTCTTTTTTAATACTAGGAGAACTAACAATTACTGATATTTTTCTATTTATTTTTCGTGATGTTCAATTTACTTGAATAAATGTTTTTGGTTTTTAAAATCTAAAGTATATAAATGGATTTTAATTATTTCAAACGCAATTTAGTCTAAGTAACGATCTTAATTACCTTCTTACGGTAACCATTACAGCTATTGTTTTCATGTAAGAAAAACCTGAACATTAATACTAATTTTATTAGGTGTTATCACTAACCTATTATTCTTCACCAGCGTTACAAATAATTCAATTTTATGTAATACCACAGACGAATTTGAACAAGCGTGTGGATTGCAAAAGTTTCCCGTCACAAGGGTTGCATTCCATTTTAAGCATATTAAGCGCGCAACAGATTTTCTTTTCTTGAAAGGAACAAGCTGTTGAAAGTTACTGTGAATTACGGAAGAGAATAACAATTCAATTTTATTAAACAGTTAACACAAATGGTCTGGTAATGCTCAAAGTTTCCATGTGACTACTTAAGGATTACGTAAACGACTGATCTAGTGTTACTAGAACTGCACATACTTTCTTGTGTTATTTGTAACACTTGTGTAACATTACAAAGCTAGATGAACCTGCGATAGTATTTTTAACCCGTAAAAATATGAAGTATTCACAAAAATTAAGAAAACAGTGAAATCTAGAGCCCACTACATCAAAATCAACCAGGAAATATCTATTCTGGTGAAAATTCTGTGCGTTTTAAAATTACAATTAAGCGTTTCAAAAGAACAGACAGACGGGCGAAAAAATACGCATTTCTTGTCAAGAACTCACAAAATAACAGTTTGAACTATACAACGTTTAGAAGGAACGTTGTTGGTATGGCAGCAAGAAAGATCAACTTTATTGGTAACAGATGCCAACAAACTTGTTTTGTTTGTTGAAAACTCAGCATCTTTTTCAGAAACATTAGCTCCTCTTTTACTCATTCAAAACTCATCCATACCATGGCTACCAAACCAAACACCAGTTATGTACCTTGGACTAATAATCAAAACAAACTTAACCTGTAAAGCACATACTACAAACACAGTAAAAAAAACATATTCAAAAATTATAAAACTCTATCCCTTATTAAATTATAAATCTTCACTTAGCGTTGAATGCGGTAAAATAATCTATAAAGCAGTAATCAGACCCTCACTAACGCAAGCCCCTTTTGGATAAAAGCAGCCCATTGCCCCATTAACAAACTTCAAATTATACAAAATAAGTACCTCAGAAAAAATACTAAAGCTACATGGTTTATAAGCAATGAACAATTACATAGATAATTAAAAATAGAATCAATTCAAGACTATAGTATCAAAATTTCAAAAAACTTTTATGATATACTACCAGAATTCCCAGCTACAACAACTTACCATCTAGGTAAGAATTTCAGACAACCACACTCACGCTATTCTGCGGACATTTTCAAACCTCCTTAAATATCAGAAAATATAATCTTTGTCTGTTTATCCCCCCTCTCTCTCTCACCCCCCCACACACTAAAAACATAACATGCCAAGCTCATTTTTCTTTTTATTATATTGACATTTAGACCTAAGAATGGTTCACCCTACAGTTACTGAAATCATGTATAAACGCCCTTGAAAGGCAGAAATTCCGAACAAGAAGTAATAAAATAAAAAAAGAAGCATTACATAACCTCTCTTCCTCGAAGTATACAAGAGAGTAAAACATTAAAAAACTGTAACGCAGAAACTGATTTGCCTATTTAAAACTGATTACTCCTATTTTTCCAGTACGAATTAAAATCTTGCGAAGGGACGGAAAATTTTACCGTTACAGGGCACGTGTTATATTGCTTCAAGTGGCGTCACCCCAATGACTAAGTGTGATGTTCGCACTTGTGACCTTCACACATTCAACAATACTTGTCTCAAGAGAAATACGATCTCAGACAAATGATATTCCTTTCAAAGAGTATCAGGCTCGAAGAGTATTAATATAATTCTTATTTAGACATATTGGATATAAGAGACGCGATAAAAACGCCGTTGAAAATTAATTTTCATGACGTAGTTAGTTTTAAAAAATGCTTCATTTTTATATGCCAAATAAAAAACTGATTCACTACAATATCATTAATTCAGTTCAATTAATTATTTTTAGTAATTTCCTTACATGATTAACTTACAACAAATTGCTGTGAGCACTTACAGCTCAAATATAAACAAGCCTAACTACAAATCATTTTCGACGGAACAAATAGTACTCATGGCGTTGGGTTAGTTGGCCTTGAACTGTTTGAAGACTGTTGCCTCAAAAGAAACATCAATTGGATCACTTCCCTTGATAGCTGAAGGACCAGTGCATTTACGAGGCGAATACATACGACTTTCTTCTACAATTATATTCACAGGGAAACGTTTCTATTATTTGGAAGAATCAGTAGGATAGCCTTATACAGTTACAACAATATACAATTAAAATTAAATGAACATTATATAAGGTTGCAATGATGCAGCTAAATTGCCTCATAAAAATGTTTTCATTAGTTGTGAACATTGTAGGCATTTGTGATTTTGAAGTGATTAAAGACAATCAATAAAATTGACATTTAATGTGAAAAACAAATTGGAACGTAGTTGATATGTAACGAAACACAAGTATATACACGTTGAACATTAACCGTTTCACTTGAACTGAAAGTAAGGTACTGACATACAATAGGATGCATTGCCGCGTGTGGACGCACTGACATCAGCTGCTGCGCCCACCGGGAGACGTACGGCGCTGACGTCGCGTGGTGAAGACCCTTGACCCTGCGTGCGCTGACGTCACGCGTCGTCGAAAGTCGCGTGGAGTGAAGGCCCTTGGCTCTGCGTGCGCTGACGTCACGCATCGTCGAAAGCCGCGTGGGGTGAAGGCCCTTAGCCCTACGTGTGCTGACGTCACGCGTCGTCGAAAGTCGCGTGGAGTGAAGGCCCTTGGCTCTGCGTGCGCTGACGTCACGCATCGTCGAAAGCCGCGTGGGGTGAAGGCCCTTAGCCCTACGTGTGCTGACGTTACGCATCGTTGAAGGTCGCGTGGAGTGAAGGCCCTTGGCTCTGCGTGCGCTGACGTCACGCATCGCCGGAGGTCGCGTGGAGTGAAGGCTCTGGGCACTGCGTGCTCGGGAGGGCGTGGAATCTGAGCCACCTTTCCATCGCCACTGTAAAACATGTCTGGTGGTATGGTATTTGAAGCAGCACGTAGTGATGATATCACAATTGGCTGATCGTGCCCACAAATACAAAGTACTGAACATCAAGGTGGTTGCAGTGGTTGCGCAATATATTGTGGTGATTCACACATAGTCTGTGCTTAAAATTATAAGTTTAGGAATGGTGTGGTGCTTGATTTACTGATTAAATGTGGAATACGTCGCTTTACATATTGCCGAGGCAAGCGGCATGATACACTATGCAAATGAATTAATCACTGATTATGATGCAATAGTTCGCCCACACAGCACAGTTTACGCGATGAAGCAGTTTACGCTCGATGCGTAATACTCACAGTCTGAAATTAGTATAACTGCATTAAGTTGAATAGCACCACGTTACGGTATTAGTTAAAAACAAAGTCAAAAGTGCTATATTTTAACTAATACAAGATTTCAGAGCCTCGCATTGACGCATCTAATGCGGATGAGTGCTGGAGGACGACTGCAGGTTTTCTGTTGGTAACAGCGTAGAGAGGGCACTGTCTTCCCGCTGTTGAAGTATCTGGGCTAATCAGATTCCATCTTTCATCAAGTCTTTAATTGTGAAATTAAGAGACATGTTTGAAGAATTGTAATTTTTCGTTTAGTTAACTAAATATTCTCATTAATTTCATGAAATGTCGTTGAATATCTCTATGTTAATAGCACTTGAGCAATTAAAATTCCACTGTGGAATTAAATATTCACATCTACCAATCAGAATTCAGAAATGGAGTAAAATCGTCTAATTAAGAAACTATAACACAGACCTAGCTTAGATAATTGCCGTTGGCCATGAAACATGAACAAAAAAGTATATATTACGGACCTACAGCAAACTACATGTAAACAACGAATGAATAGAACTAAATTGAGGAAATAAGAGAGCAATCTATTGCAGATATACGAGAAACGTGTTTTTCATGTTTTCTTTTTATCTCAGTATCTATTGCTTTTATCAGATTGGAAACATTCGAGAGACGGGGAAAATTGGTTAAGATATAAGGTAATTTTAGCCATCTATTCTGACGCCAAATTCAAATAGAAATGAATAAAGACATTTTTGAAATGGATTTTCGACGTGACAACGGTAGAGTAGTGGCTCAGTTTCACCCTAGAATGTATCTCATAATATTCGATAAGATATATTTTTTTCAGATTTTTAAACAATGTGAATGGTAGTGAAAAAATTATAACCAGTTTTTTTCAGTTTAAAAATTTGAAATTCGCGCCTAAATGTAATTGGAAAAAAAGGTTTAACCGATATTTAAACGCAAATTTAAACGGGATATATGAACTCGAAATCTTAAAATTAAAACCAAATTTATCTCTTCAAACATTTGAAATTCGCTCTAAAATGTGATAATTTTTTTCACCAATGTTTAAACAATTTATATTTAAATTATTGAAAAGTCTCACAAACAAAAGTCTGATTTATAACTTTCTGCTGACAAACGTTTGTCTTTATTTGGAAAGTATTTACATTATCGGAATACAATCATCCAACCCCTTTTGATTTTAGATGTATGCATTGTTTCTAATATAAATCAAATTATTCGGTTTTAGGTATATTAATAATTTAGGTTCATAATATAAATCAAATTACAAACTTGTAGATTTATTCATTATTGACAATTAGACTATCATAGGAAATTAATCATTGCCACAGTCTTCTTCAATAACTGCGATCAGGCGTACCTTTATGAATGAACACTCCACTCACAATTTCTAACGATTTAACAATTTTCGCCCTGTAACGAGCGTGTGCCAAATAATAAATGATCGCAGCTCTGAAGGAGCAGCATCCCAGGCTGGGACTCCGTTCGCACGTTCACAAAAATGTTTCACCGATATTCGCATGGTGGAAAGAGATAAGTGGTCTCATCCGATGAACCGATTTTTGTTCGTTCTGCGCAGCGCCAGTTTGCGACGCGAACAACGTGACAACAAAACGTTGAAAAGCGTGACGCGCGTGACGCACGTTATGCACTTCGGCTGAAAGTGAGACTAGAGGTTGGCTGATTGTCGCATGGAGGGCAAGAAGTGTTGAGAAATATTTTCAGTGGCGTAAAGTGACAAGTTTCAAAGGTGGCCAAACCGGTAGCGGTAGCTCAGTGCATCAACTGATGTCACTGCAGCGCCTCTAACCGGGAGGTCCTAGGTTCGAGTCCTGACGGCGGCAGGATTTTCGATACTAGCTTGTCAGCTAGGTCGATTTCAGCTGCTGTCTGGAGGAGAATTCTAGTGGCCGGCTAATCTGATCGGTAGTTTTCCGTGGTTTCTCCGATCAACACCAGGCGAATGCCGGAGCAGTACCCTAACAAACGGGCCACGGACCGCGCGCGATCTGTCCTTCCTCTTCCTTGTCCTATCCTCTCCCCTTACACACACACTTACACTAACATGCACTACACTACCACATATTCCCGGTGACTGGTCGGGAGCTTAGAGCTTGTCCCGGCTGGGGCGGTGCCCCGTTGGTGGGAGAGTCTTGGTTAGGGGGAAACCCCACTAGCCGACGGTAGGTCGGCGCCGGATCTCGCCATCCAGCAGGGGAAGATCACCGCCATCTCCCGAGAAAAACATGCACTACACTAACGGGACTAATGACCGAAGTAGTTGACGCGCCCGGAAACACGAAAAATCAATCAATCAATCAAAAGTGGCTAACCAAAACTAATAGGATGAAGGTGTAATAGAAATAAAAAATGCAATATTCGAAAAAAAAGTGCTTATCTGTTTGTGTTTCAATGACTTTCAACTGTGATGATTTGGGCATTTTAAATTCACGCTAATATTATGAAACTGGTGCATGAAGCTCATTGGCTCAAGTTGGATGCCCACCCATCTCTTTCCATCATGGATAGTACGATTGAGTTTGGTTCATAGATGATGTAACACATAAAAGATTTCGAGTTCATATGTCGTGATTGAATATATATTTAAATATTGGTAAAAACGTTTTTTCCAATCACACTTGAACGCGGATTTTAAATTTTTGAACTGATAAAATTGGTTTTAACTTTCTTTCACTATCGTCCACATTGTTTAAAAATCTGAAAAAAAGATATGTTATAGAATATTATAAGATACATTCTAGAGGGAAAACTGAAACAGTACTCCAACGTTATCACGTCGAAAATCCATATCAAAAATTTAATTTTTTTAATTTGAATTTGGCGTCAGAATTGATGGACAAAATATCTTAAAATTCAACCAATTTCCCCGTCTCTCCAATTTCCTTCAGCCTAATACATGAAATAGAAGGTGAGAAAAAAAAACACGAAAAACACGTTTCTCGTTGTATCTCTGCAACTGATTGCTCTAGGAGCCTGATTTTTTTGTGAATTTACGGCTCTTTCTAAGGAGCATCACGATTGTAGATTTTGGTTTGGGGGCAGTTTTCACCACCTTATTCGGCTATACCCTTTATCATTAATTCTTCTGGAACAATTTCGTTTTTTAAAAACAGTATACACGGAGTATACTGTGAATATAGTTTGTTATTTACCGTGTTTTATACCGCGTTTTCTTTGTTTATATACGGTATACAAGGAGTATACCGTGTATTTAGTTTGTTATACTGGTTACTGAAAGTGCATTGGCATTTCTATAACAATTTTCAATTACTTTTTTCGGAACTTTACAAGCTTAATTTTTCCCGTCTTAACATACGGACAGTTTTCCCAAAGACAGTATTATTTTTGATATTTGTAAGGTTAATTTTTTGAGTAGTTGGATACTTTTTTCGTTTTCTTTCTCTAGATTAACGTAGTTTTTTCTTAATCTAATATAATCATTTCTTCATTCCGAATTTTTAGTTATACGCCATTTTATAAATTTATTTCTTGTTTCATTACGTAAAATTCGACATTCTTTGTCATAACGTACCTTGTCTCTATTTCTGTCTCATTTATTATGAAACGGTATTTGTAAGTCATTAAATTTTTTCACTGCGTTGACGATTTCCAAACGAAGCGCGTCCAGTTCAATGGTGCCTGAGTTGGGTGTTCGTGTTGGAGTCGGGGTTTAGTAGGGTGATGTCTAGTAAATTCTGGAGGTAATCGTTCTCATGGCGCCATTTCAGTTTTAATTCCGCCTCACATTTGGGCTGCCTGTCGCTTTCGACCTCTTGCTTTGCCATTGGCCAATTTCAAAACGTATATCTACAGAAACAGGGTGATGATCGGAGTAGCTCCATTTAGTATCGAAAACATCGACAGGATTATTAAGAATAATTCTTTTCAAAAATAATAGAAAAATGTTAAACTATTCCGGATTCTTTTTATGTATTTGTACTTACTCCATAGATATAAATTTTGTAAATGTTTTGTAATTTTTAGATCTGTTTTACAAAATCGTTTACGCATGGCGTTTGCGGCACGTCGGAAATAAAATCTATTTTTAATAGCAACGTACTTTCCAGAAAATGCAGATAGAAAAATCTTCTGCAGTTTTCCGTTACCTGTCGCTAGAATTTAGCGCAGGAAAAGTGAAAAATAATGCCCATCCCTATCTATGCAACTCGGGCAGAATAAACGCGAGGTAGCTTTAAAACTCCCCAGGGAGGATGTACACAGAGCAGCACAAGAGGGCTGTAAGCAAAGCGGACAGCATCTGCATATGCATCAGCGCTCTGTTTCCTGCTTTTACACGAGCAGCCGGGCTAATTATAGCTGTTCAATTTGCTGCTTTTCCTCCCCTGCGGGACGTTTCGCCTCCCCTCCCTCCCCCTTCCCTCGTCCTCCCTCGCGCGCCTCCCCCAGCGTCCTCGACCCGTCCTCGCCAACTCAAGCCGCTTCCCACTCCCCTCAGGCTCGCCCGGACGCCCGCCCCCCGCTTCTCTCCCTTCACACTCACGGCATTCAAACGACCTGCGTTCTTTCAGGACTCGGAGCAGTTTTGCCCGTCCGTGAGTGCCCGCTTCCCACTCCCAATTGGCTCACCCGGACGCCCGCCCCCACTTCTCTCCCTTCACACTCACGGCATCCGAACGACCTGCGTTATTTCAGGACTCGGAGCAGTTTTACCCGTCCCTGAGTGCCCGCTTCCCACTCCCAATTGGCTCACCCGCACGCCCGTCCCGCTTCTCTCCCTTGATACTCACGGCATCCAAACGACCTGCGTTCTCTCAGGACTCGGAGCAGTTTTACCCGTCTATGAGTGCCCGCTTCCCACTCCCCTCTGGCTCGCCCGGACGTCCGCCCCCGCTTCACTCCCTTCACACTCACGGCATCGAAACGACCTGCCTTCTTTCAGGACTCGGAGCAGTTTTACCCGTCTATGAGTGCCCGCTTCACACTCCCTATTGGCTCTCTCGAACGTCCGCCCCCGCTTCACTCCCTTCACACTCACAGCATCCAAATTACCTGCGTATTTTCGGGACTCGGAGCAGTTTTGTCCGTCCGTGATTGCCCGCATCGAGTCTAACCTGTGTGAAACTGGTTAGCACTAGGTCCCTACCATCGTCATTAGCCTCACTACAGTATCCAAAGGAGCATGCATACTTTGAGAATACGGGAACATTTTATCCGTATGTGACTGCCTCTACCCTAACCTGGGGAAACAGGTTAGTACTCTCACCTCTTTAAACTCAACCTATTTCGTAATCACTCTCAATAGAGTGTCCAGAGGAACCTATATGCTTTCAGGATACGGGTGTTTTAACCGTTCGTGACTGCGTGTCTCGTTTTTAACATGTGGGAAACTCGTTAGCTCTCCTATCTCTTTAACTCGGTGTTCATTACCATTACCCTTACTAATTACCAAAGATACACAAGCTCGAGATAGAGACAGTTTCACCCGTCCTTGATTGCGGGACTTGGGTTGAACCAGTAGGAAACCGGTTATTACTTCAATATCTTTTAAATCCTATTCGCCATAACCCAAACACACACGCTCAGGATACAGGGCAGTGTTAAAACTCCGTGAGTGGGTGCCCACGTATTGAAGGCGCCCGCAGATTGCAGTTTTACCGTGTCTCGTTTTCCCAAGTTCGTGCTTGTATTACCACCTTCTGTTAAGATCGCCAGTTGCGCAACTTTATGAAATAGATGGATTTGTCAGAGTAAAATAAAGGTTATATATAACCGTAGCTAAGTTACATAATTTTTTAATATTTAAAAATATTCTGTAATCCTAACAGACGGGTTTCTGAAAATTAGAATACGCATTTCTTCTTGTGTTTAGCATTTATTTCATGTTATTGCAGCATACATGCAGTACAGGGTACAGTACAATTTTCTGTCAGTGTTGTAGGATTGCAGTTATTTAAGGGAGTCTACGTTGATATTGAAGTTACCTTTTAATACTAATTTATTGTTTATTTCGGGTAACCAATCAAGATTTACAGTGTACCAGAGATAATGCATATAAGAGTTTCCTCGCAAAACTCCTATGCTGGGGTGGAATTTCTTCAATCATTAAGGGATGAGCCATTTGAAGAGAGGAATTGTAAGTCCTTTGGGATGAGTGAGGCTTATTTTACACACTGCTTCTCCGGCATTCACCTTCAAGTGATCACAGAAACCACCAATCAAAAACTTCGACCTAGGAATACTATCCCAAGGGGCACCCCCAACTCACGATGTTTATTTGACAGATGAAGATTCGTAACATGCGGGTAGAATCGTCAGCCCTGCCTGCCGCCTACGGAGCTGCGGGTTGCTAGCGAAAAGCAGCTCCGGTGGTACAATGGTTAGGTAATCGAACCCAATTTTTCCGGTACAAACCCAATGAATGCTAAGGATTTTTTAAGGGGGAAAATCTGTGTACGCTTTTCTACGCAGGAGAAGTAAAGTGGTTACTTCATATTGAATATTTACTGCACGTGAAAGAGCCTCAAACCTAAAAGAAGCCTCTGAGCTAAATTTAAAGTATCCTGTTTCGTCACCCGAATGATAGCTTCTTTCTCCGCTAGATGGCAAAAGGAGCGTAGTGGAATTCGCGTGGTCAGACGGAAGCGCAAGCATAATTTTTGTCTGAAACTCGCCACGTAAAATGAGGCATCATTGATTGATTGATTGGCTAATAATGCTGGATGCGTCAACTGCTAAGGTTATTTTTCCCGCAATTGTACAGCATGCTTTTGTATTGCGGAAAGTGGCGGTGTGCTTCCCGCGCCGGGTGGCGAGATACGGCGCCGACCTACCCGTCGATTTGCTGGGTTTTCCCAACCCAGTATCTCCCCCAGAAGGGCACCGTCCGAGTTGTGAGAGTGTATGTGTAAGGGATGAGGTTAGGACAAGGGAGATAACGCAGTCCGTACCCCTTGACTTTTTTAGGGTACGGCTCCCGGCATTCGCCTAGTGTTGATCGAATAAAATCACAGAAAGCCATCGATCAGAGCAGCTGGTCTCTACAATTCTACTCCTGGCAGCGGCTGAACTAGTCCTAACGACTGTGAGTCGAAAATCGTGCCACTGTTGGGACTCGTATATAATACCTCCTGGTCAGAGGTACTGCAGCGACATCAATTGATGCCTTGAGGTACCAAAGCTGATGAGGCATTATTGAATTAAATTGAACACATCAGTTACAGAGTCGCAATATATATTCCGCTAAGGAAAGTACACTTTTTTTGTAATTTTAAAGACAATATAAAGTTCCAAAAATTTGCTTTAAAATAAGGCTACATAATTAATCCACAGAAGCACACGAAACAGATTTAAGACGAAAAATTGATTGATTGAGACGAATTGTTATTGACATGAATGGGTTAGGAGTTGTACATGCAACCTGCAACACATGTTGCGCTGCAGCCCATTGCCTTCCAAACGATGTCTCCCAGATTTTGAAAGAGATATATTTGAGTTATTCCACGTCTAATAGAACAAATTCGACGAAAAAATGAAGTTGATATTTTTGATTTTTATGTACATTTTGTGTATCTATTCTGACAGCAACTTCCGGAGCTACACAATAGCATAAACATTCTCCTACTAGTTATTTTCTAATTTCTTTAGTCTCGACTCGCTTTTCGGTCTTGCCAGCATGGCAGCTATCGTCTACTAAAGTACATTTTTTAAAAAAATATTTCTCAATTTTTCGGTTTCCTAATAGTAGAACTGAAATATTACTTTAAGAATCTTTAGATCAGTAAAACCTCGTCCCATAAGGATATTTTTGTTGAAAACTTTGGAGCGGATTTTCAAAAAATGGGCATAAGTGTTACTGTAAATACCCAATTTCAAGCCCATTATCACATAAATCTTATGAGTTTTCGAAAAACGTCTTTTGAAATAATTTGAAGCTCCACTCAAAATTTCAAAATTTTTTTACAGATTGCTGGAAACGTACATATTAAGGGTGTGAGGGATATTTGAAAAAATACAGCAAAATTGATTTTTTGTCATCTTAAACAGTGCAATTAGCACTAACCGTACGAAATATTAAACAATAAATTTGCAATCGATTTTGAGGAAATGGCGTTTGAGCGTTTGCGAAAATGCGAAATTTGAACTCGTTTTCACGGAAAACTTTTGAGTTTTCCAGAAATTTCATTGACATAATTTCTTCATTGCCATAAAGCACACAGCATGTACTCATAAATGCAACAATTTGAACAAATCGTCGCTAATGTAAATATTAGCGAGGGACATGTCAAAAATTATATTTTTTGTTTTTTTATAAAAAGCAACAACAAAAATAGAGCAATATGGCGATTATCTCATGGCGTCATCTCATCACAGATCATCAATATGGCGTCAACCCACTTATCACTATTCCTAGGAAAAGTTTAATGAAAAAATTGGAGCTGTTTTTGAAAAAATATTTTTATATATTTTTAAATTTTTTTAAATTACACATATTGCACACAATATTGCGCGAAAACTACTAACATTTTAAAAAAATGTACATCCTTAAATCAAACAAATAATTATGGAAAACAAATTTTATTTGAATGAAAAATCTCTATCTACAATTTTGTAGTTGTCGGATGTCATCGAAAAAATTCAAAATTTTGCAATTTTTGAGAACTCAGAGTTAACAGTGAAAATCGGGCATATGCCATCTTCATAAAGGTATTTAACTCTATTCTTACAAGAAATATAAAGAAAAAATATGGATCCATTGTTTAGGAAATTTTGAAAAAACCTCAAAGGGTTCGTGTAAAGTACCCTCAAAAAGGTTTTTCAAAATCGCAGAGCTTTGATTCAGGCCTCATCGATAGGGGTTTGTTTAGTTTGGAAAGAATCCTACGTATAATTGAGGCGCTAGTGTCTTTCACATACCCCAAACAGACAGACAGACGGACCGACGTTTTGCGTGACAACTGGGTTTATCCTCTTTTCCGTTATCAGGACCCGGCAATAAAAGTTTTTCTGCCGAAAATTCGCCGTTTTTTGTGCGGAATTACATAACTTTCTCTCAACTGCGTAAGTGGTAGCAAGAGAGTCAAAACATTACGCGTGTTTTTTAATCTATTTTCGTAAAAGTCGTATACTTTCAGATTTATTCGAAGCCCTAGAACTTCACACTGAGGACTACTGGACCCCATCAACATTTTAAATTCACACCGAGTAGAAATTTCTGACGACAGCCACATTGAGCTTTACGAAAATTTGAATTCACCATTATCTTGCCCTCATGTTACTCAGTCTCAATTGGTGCCAATACTTCGCCGAGAATAGATGTTAATTCGGCGGTGGTACAACTAGGGTCTATTGGAACCAAGTGTGTAGTATCTTATAACTCGTAAACAAATAATAATAATAATAATAATAATAATAATAATAATAATATCATTTCCCACCAATTATGTATGGATGATCTCAAGCTCTTTGCTAAAGGGTCAGAACAACTTCACAGCATGCTGACATTAATAGAAAGCTTCAGCAGCTCTGTTTGTATGGATCTTGGTTTGGAGAAGTGCGCAGTTGTTCACGTGAAGAGAGGTCACGTCCAGAATACAGAGAATGAACCTCATTTGATGGAAGATTGAGAATTCAAGAACTCTTCAATGGCGATGAATATAAGTATCTGGGCCTCCAGCAGCTCCTAGGAACTGCAGATGAAAAAATAAGAAAACAAGTGGAAAGAAAGGTTTTCTCTCGTGTGACGAAAATCTGCAAGTCCTGTATTAATTCGAGAAACCAATTTACAGGAATTAACACCTGGTCTCTTTCAGCAGCATCACATATATTTGGAGTTGTCAAGTGGTCTGAGACATCTTTGCAAGCTTTCGACAGAAAAGTCAGAACACTTCTATCAAAATATCGGATGCATCATCCTCGAAGTTCTAGCGAAAGGCTGTATCTTTCAAGACATCATGGGGGCCGTGGACTGTTAAGTCTTGAAGTTATGTGCCGCCAGCAAGAAGAACAGCTCAGAAATTAGTTCATCAACAACGAATCCATGACGGCCATTTGTGCACAAGATCATGGCTATACACCTCTGAAGCTGCTCCAGGAAGATCGCAATCCAAGAGTTCCGAAACCTGTGGACTGAATTGAGCAGTGGAGATCAAAGGAACTCCATGGCAGGTTTGCTACTGCTCTTCAAAGTAACTCCATAGATGTGAAGAGATCGACTGAATGGTTGAGAACCGCTGGGCTTTTTGGTGAGATGGAAGGATTTGTACTGGCCATTCAAGATCAGGTAGTAGCCACTAATAACTACAGGCTATATATTATGAAAGAGAACATCAGTGACAAGTGTTGCCTGTGTAAGAAGGCCACCGAATCTACCCAACATACCTGCAGTGGATGCTCTCAGTTGGCACAAACAGATTATTTACAACGTCATAATAATGTAGTCAAAATCATCCACCAAGCTCTTGCCAAAAGATCGGACCTGATAAAGGAAAGCCTGCCTTACTACGCAAATATCTTGTGGCTGAAGATTGGAGGATTGTGAAAGAAAAACTCCATCTAAATAGTGGGACATCAGAACCATGCAGAAGGCCGTGTTCCTGGCAACCACCAACATTGTGCGCAAGGTTCTCTCCCTAAATCATTGAAGCGGAACCTGAGTGCACTGGAGCAAGAATTTCTCACCGTCTGTCTCACCATATGTGTTGACGTTCTGTCCTTGAGTTATACTTGAAAACTCCAGAAGAGCGTGAAATTTTGAAATATGAAATATAAATAATATTAATAATATAGGATTTCTATTCTTAAAAGTATTTTTTCAAATTTTTATTTCATCGAGTTTATATAGAAATGTTCATTAAAAAGAGTGCGTATTTTTTTAATAAAATATGTATTTATTCAAAAATTTATTTACAGAGGAATAAAATGCACATGCCAAATTATTAAATGAAACAAACCAGAAATGTTTATATTACGTTCATTGGAGAAATAAGCATTATTTCTTAACGCCAGCTTGTTTGAAAAATTTTATGCGACATAAATTCCAAAATAATGAAGTTACTTCCTAATAAAACCATTTAAGACTTTTAGTTGGTCTCAGAACAAATTCAAGAAGTTTCAATCAACTAAGGTCAAAAACGGTGTTCGATTTGACGTCGATTGACTCATTTACGATTCTTGTGAGATACGAGTTATGTTTCGTAATCTGCAACACAATACACTTTTAACGTTCTATATTTTTAATGGTACCACCCCTGTATCACAGGGAATAAACTTTTCCAGTTGAGTTCCATTAAGAAGTTATTTTCACTTTCAAAACAATTGTTTAAAACTACGAAATTTTCACATAGGTCGTACTACTAATATTGATCTGTTCCTTCAAAATATCTTGCATTTGACGCTTGGGAGGATAGGTATAGGCTTTCTTATGGAATTTCAATTCGTTCTCGCCAGCCCCCTTCCCTGGCCCCCTGCGCAGGCCGCGTGCGCCGTGCGGTCCGCGTGCGCCTCTGAGTCACGCGTGATGCGATCTGGGACGGAGGCGGAGGTGGTAAAGTAGCGACAAGTAATGAGCGCGGGGCGATGCTATCGCGAGGAAGGTGGCTCTCGGGGGTGGAAGCGGAGGCGGAGGCGGAGGTGGCGCTGGGGTGGCTGTTGGCGATAATGACGGTCGGCTGGATACGTAGCCACAGAATTTCTGTACTACACAGAAAGGAAAGTAAAGGGCGATTCCTTTGATCTTCAGTGAGCCACCGCGCAGCGCAGACCGCTATCTTGAAATTGTGCAAAGGAACCTCAAGAACAGAATAGATACTACACAGAAAGGAAATTAGAGGGTGGCTCCTGTGATCTTCAGTGAGCCACCGCGCAGCGCAGACCGCCATCTTGAAATTGTGCAAAGGAACCTCAAGAACAAAATAGATACTACACAGAAAGGAAAGTAGAGGATGGCTCCTTTGATCTTCAGTGAGCCACCGCGCAGCGCAGACCGCCATCTTGAAATTGTGCAAAGGAACCTCAAGAACAGAATAGGTACTACACAGAAAGGAAAGTAGAGGGTGGCTCCTTTGATCTTCAGTGAGCCACCGCGCAGCGCAGACCGCCATCTTGAAATTTTGCAAAGGAACCACAAGTACAGAATAGATACTACACAGAAAGGAAAGTAGAGGGCGGCTCCTTTGATCTTCAGTGAGTCACAGAGCAGTGCGGACCGCCATCTTGAAACTGTGCAAAAGAACTACAAGAGACAGCTCAAACGCCATTTTCTCCAAAATCGCTACAAATTTTTTCTTCTAACTTTTCCAACGGGTAGTGCTAATTGCCCTGTTAAAAATGACATGAAATTCATCTTGGTGAATATTCTTGTTTTTTTTTTAATTACACAAATGCAATATTTTTAAATATCCCTCACGCCGTTAATCTGCGCATTTCCAGCAATTTGTAAATACTATTGCATTTGTGAGTTAATGTGCTTTAAATGACTTCAAATGAAGTTTTTCAAAAACTCAAAAATGTTGTGTGAAAAAGAGCTTCAATTGCGCTTTTTTTTAGTAATGCTTAAATTATATTTTCTTGAAAACGGCTCGCATTTTTTTAATGAAAATTGTTTTTTAGGATGAGGTTTTCCTCTTCTTTATTATTATTAAAGTAATATTTCAGTTCTTCTGTTGGGAAACCGAAGAACTGAGAAAATTTCAACAACAAAAAATGTACATTGGGCGGAGTTAGATGACAGCTGGCTAGAGTATGTAGCAAGTCCGATAAACTGGCTCACACTAAAGAAAATAGAAAACTGATATGATAATGTCTGGGCTATTATATAGCACTAGTAGTGATGTAATTATAATTCTATACTTTTTTCTTTCTATTTTTTATCAATATTTGCCCATGTTCGATAACAATATTTGCCTATACCAAGCAAATGTCCCCTCGGGTTACGTATGTTTCTGCCAGTTATACACACACCAAATACAACGAGTATAACGGAAATAAAAGGCACCTTCACCTCCCAAAATATGCCGGGTCGTACCGCTGTTTCCACACTTTCAGTATGGCGACCGTGCTCATCATATCGGCGCACGGATTGAAGGTAGTTTTCCTTTCTGTGTACTACTCGCGCAACTTTTCTTGAACGATGAATTGAGGAAATGCGGGCGGAGTGGGGGTATTAGTTACAAAGTTAAGAGTATTTACAGTAACGCCAACCTCTGAAAAATCAAAGCAAACCTGCTACGTGTGCGGCCAGGTCATCGCTCTGGGTAGGCAACAGCAGGGACACCAGTTAGAAGTTTTTGGTGTCTCCCTTGAAGGACCTGTACCTACCTCAGACATTTCTTTCGATATTGATAATAAACTGAACAGAAGTTCATTACTATGAAAGCATCTAGCTTTGACTAGCTTCTGTTTCGCGTCAAGGAAGTTTTAATGCTTGGGGTGTGGTCATCAGTGCTCGCTGCGAGCTTTTGCCTTCAACTGTTTATTGCTCAAGGAAAGCAAGGTCATCGTTCAAGAAAAGTTGCGCGAGTAGTAGTGCCCATTCTGTGCCACAGCGTGAGGACCCAGCCGGTGGCGCGGCGCAGCGGCGAGGTGGCGAGACATCGTCCTCAGAGACGGCCTTCATGTGGAGGATTCCGACGGCCACACGGATCACTAGCAAGAGGCATTTGCGACCATTTTCGTCTTGCTAGGTAGGAAAAGATGGTACTATTTGTATTGAATCATTTAAATTATAATAAACGGATTCCAACTAATGCCTGTGACTAAGGTAGGGGAACTCTACGCGTATCCGTAAAACATTTCAATGCAACACAATTACAAGAAATATATTCGATTTCGGGACAAATAAATATGCTTATGATTTTGAAAACAATATTTCATAAGGTAAATTGAAAGGAGCGAATACTACATTACCCTCATTTTGTGTTTAATCAAAATATTGTGTTTCACTGAAACAATCCAGGGTTCACTTGTCTTCATCTGATTTAACGAACCATTTTCGTATTATGATAACAATTATATTCAAAATACATTAGAAAGATGCTCGAACTCACTCTCGAAGTATCGAGGTATCGATTATCGTTAATTTCTCTAAATGATTATATTTGTATCCAGAAACAACACTTCCTTATATTTTAATAATAAACAAGTACAAAACCACCGAAACGTAAGACTTTCTTGTGTGATAAATACCAAAAATTAATCTACAATCATAATGACATACTACACTGGAGAAACAACACCAATCTCGGCAAATGGTCGGCAACTACAATTTCTCGGTTTCGAGTCCGTTCCAAGACAAATTAGAAATATATCGGAGGGACAAAGTGAGATTTAAGAAT
This sequence comes from Teleogryllus occipitalis, assembly GCA_011170035.1. NCBI lineage: Eukaryota > Metazoa > Arthropoda > Insecta > Orthoptera > Gryllidae > Teleogryllus > Teleogryllus occipitalis. Next base: position 169,158 of record BLKR01001095.1, read on the forward strand.
GCAAGACTAATAAAGAATAATAATTATTCATATTTTTGTGATACTAGAGAAAGTACAATTTAACTAATGTAATTTAAATGTTCTTTTAGAATAGTACTTGTAATAATCGCGGACGTGTTGCGGAAACAGGGTAGTTCTGAGAGTTTTTTTGAGGGGGGCAGTTGAGGTACATGCAGGTAAATGATGGGAGATAGTAGCACTAATGGGGAACGTTTGATGAAATGAAGGGCAACTTCTGAGTGACAGGTGGGTCTCAAATTACTTCTTAACCACTATTCTATAAAAATACATATTTTTTGGATTTTTTAATACATTTGTAGAGATTTAGTTCTTTGGAGTTCTCTCCGTTGCATAAGGGGTACAAAAGTGCAGTAAAACAAAACATATATAAATATCATTGAGGGAAAAAGGCAAAATATTTACTCACGATCAAATTCAAGGGAATGTTTTATTTTCTATAAAACTTAATCTCAACACTTAGCAATATTAGAAAATTTACTCTTACACCACTGGATCTATAAAGCTGTAATGCGCAGTTGAGAGTCTGGCCGTTCGAAGTTGGGTTTTACTATGAAGTAATTTCCACTTCACATTTTCACAACGATATACAAAGTTCAGGGTTTTCACTCGAGTTTAGCAAGTCATTATTAATAGAAAGCAATGCAAAATAAACCAAATGAAGGAGTAGAAGAATTGAGACCCTATTGGAATCCTGGATCATTACAGAGATTCTTCTAAACTAATCTAGTGGGTATGAACATTCTACTTTTTCTAAACCTTGCCTCATTTATGGTTTCAAACGACTTATTCCTAAATGTGTGGTAATGTACTTCAAGTCAGTATAAGTGCTTTGGTAAGCGATGAGGTGAGTCCAATAATGAGAAATGAAAGATCGCGCACAGCAGATGACTATTGTTTAGGTCTTTACTCGTCCATTCGTCTCATGTACACCGTCTGATTGTGTTTTTATGATCTGATCAGAAAAACACAAAAAAATTACCAAATAAATCAGCCGGATTCAAAATTCTCTTCCAGACAAATTTTCACATAACGTTTAAATTCAACCCAGCAATCTAGTTGGTAAGGCAAATTCACCACCGCGCTAAGACCATCCGGTCAATGACGTTGCAAACGCCGTTTAACTGTCACAGCCGGTGAACTTAATGGAATTAGGGAAGTGTTTTAATGGAACCCATTTCATTTGTCTACATTTTGGATTCATTCGGATGTACTTAAGATACTACGAAGGTCACTTCAAAAGTAATGGACATGAATTTTTTAATTCATTTTCTTTTCTATGTCTTTGTTCTTTACATATTTCGTAGAATCATTTTTCTTGCTTGAATTGAAATTGAGTTCAATCTGTTTCCTCAAGTGGTGTTCCTTCGTAGCACTCATTTAAGACGGCTGCTGCACTAGATATTTGTCGGAAGCAACGTGTAGTGATATAATTCCTGTGCTCTGAGAATGAGACAGTGGCAAACATTCACAAGAGGTTAAAAAACGATTATCGAAGATGATGCTGTTGATCGCAGCCAGTGGGCTACCACACTATCTGGTGAATCAGGGAAGCGAAGACTCAGGACCTCCCCCGCACGGGCAGACCGCGCTCTTCACATTCTCCTGAAACGTGCAGCGCAATCACAAACCTCATTTTGGCTGAAAACCGTGTAACCGTGAAAGAATTATCAACAAAGAATTGTCAATTGTGTGTACAAGAGAAGCGAGTAGATGCAGACCTACTGTGCGGGTTTACACGCCCTGGTTCCAAAGCGGCGTAAGGCAATAGAAAGAGACGGAGATAATGTGAAAGGGTGACTTTTATTCCTCAAAGAAGGGTCAACATTGTGTAAAAGTATCACAGGTATGGAAAATAAATTGTTGTGCATTACGTTTCGAGTGGCTCCCAAACTCAGTTGCGGATTGCTTGATTTTTTCGTGTTTCCGGGCGCGTCAACTGCTTTGGTCATTACTCCCGTAAGTTTAGTGCATGTTTTTCCTGGTGAGATAGCGGTGATCTTCCCTCGTTGGATGGCGAGATCCGGCGCCGACCTACCTTCGTCTCGTGGGTATTCTCACTAACCAGGACTCTCCCACTAGTAGGGCACCGCCCCAGCCGGGACAAGTTCTAAGCTCCCGACCGGTCGCCCGGAATATGTGGTAGTGTAGTGCATGTAAGTGTGTGTATGTAAGGGGTGCGGATAAGACAAGAAAGAGGAAGGAAAGATCGCGCGTGGTCTGTGGCCAGTTTGTTAGGGTACAGCTCCGGCATTCGCCTGGTGTTGATCGGAGAAACCACGGAAAACTACCGATCAGAGCAGCCGGCCACTAGAATTCTCCTCCAGACAGCGACTGGATTCGACCTAGCTGACAAGGTGGTGTCGAAAATCCTGCCTTGAACCTAGTACCTCCCGGTCAGAGGCGCTGCAGTGACATCAGTTGATGCACTGAGCCACCGCTCCCACTCCCCCAGTTGGGAGACGAAGGAGGCGTAGCGGCGTGGCGGCGGGCGAGGGGCGGGGGGCGGGGGCGAGGGCTGCGCGTGGGCGTAATTGCAGGAAGGCTGCGCGTGCGGCAGCGATAAGGCGCCAGAGAATCTATTAGCGCACGCGGCGTAGCGGACGCGCGCCCCATCAATTACCGCGCGCTAATGCCGCGCGGCGGTGGCGCTCGCGGCGGACGCGGCCACAGTCTCGGCTTCCAAAAATGTTCCTTTATAGTACACTAGCATAGCCCAGGCTTTCTTCATATTCAACCCTTGCAATTGAGGGAAAAGATCAATTTTCTATAAACCATGGTGTTTAATATTATTATTTTTAGCGTAAGTTGGTTCAAATTTTAATAAAATAATATAACTTTCTTTCATTTTATTTTACAACATATTGTTATTAGATGAAAAAGTTTCACATCTTATGCATTGCTATTGACCTCTAGCGAATAAATTAGGTATCAGTTTTGAAGCAACATTACTGATCTCTGGTGGAATATATTAGGAACTATGTGCTCTAAGCGAGATGCGAAAAATGGTCGCGGTTCATCTACAAACATATTATTTAAATTATTTAGTTTCCGCATTTGGGTTAAGTTAGTCTTTCCCAAATTTTGCAAGGACACTGCGACAATCCTGAAGAAGAGCCTGTAAAAATGTCATATCTATTTATGAGCTATTTTTTATGGAATCGCTGTCTGTTACACGTCGTTGAATTCACTTTTATTAGCATAAAACGATGATGTAATAGTGGGTATTAATACACGAGTGTGATATTACAATACGAGCAAGGAACGAGCGAGTATCGTAAACTTCACACGAGTGTATTAATACCCATCACTTCGAGTTTCATACGATACTTTTTCTATGACTTTTATAAGTTAAAGTTTTACATTCAATCGTTTCCTGGGCAGCTGACAGGCAGGATTCTTCAAAGATGACCTAGCGGACAACTACCCTATCACACGCAGGTGGCTTTCGTTTATCAGTCAACCTGCGAGAGAATACAAAAGTTGCGGCAATAATTCCGAGGTCACCAATTTCGCTTTTTCTCTTATTTCTAGAGGTTTCAACTCATTCTCTGGTTCACTAGGCATTTCAAACTAAAGAATTGGCAGGTTTTAAGGACAAATACACGGCAGCAACATATAACACAAAATAACTTGCGTTCTGATCTTAACGTTAGTCAAATGTTCCCTCTACCACCACCACTGTGCTAGTCAAATAGGATCAAAGTGAAATTACGATCCAATTTATTTTAAATAATATTCCACGTACGAATTACTACTAATAATAAAAATTAAAACTGGCAAACATAAAGTAATATTAAATGCAATTTTAATGTACACAATCGAACAAAACGTTTACTAAAACGATTCCCAATAATTAATGAAGTGTCCATACATGTAGTCAAAGATTTCTTCCGGGCTGAAGGGCCGTGGTCCATTGGAAAACATATTTTCAGACGTTTCGTCCACGCCCCTTCAGCCCGGAAGAAATCATTGACTACAACTCCGGCCGTGAAAGCCTACACTGTTTTATTGTCCATACATGGTTTGTAAACTTCTGTGTGATTGGTCAAAACCTGTATCACAATGAAATCTGAATCGTAACGAATATCATTACGTAACGGGTTGGAGCCATGAAATGACAGATTTATACAATGAGAGTAGAAAAAAGGTTTTAGAATATTTGATGCGGATAGGGCGCGTTTCCAGCGATATTACATACTTTAGGAAGGAAAATAAGACTCCTGATTTTCCTTGTGCCATATTCCTGAAGGAATATTTACGACCAAATGGAAGTGAGGAGTTTGCACATCTTTTCGAGTAGGAACATTCCCTGCCTTTATTAAGCGTTTGTTGCGACCTTTCCTGATACAGCGCTAGTGTCTTTCGCCGCGTGGTCGTCGGGTCAGTGGGCAACCTCTCTTCTCTTTCTGTTCAACGATGTGTCGGATCGGACGTTCCTCCTCTTCGGCCGTTGGAGGAGCTCCGGATGCCGTCTAGATTTCAACGGAAATACGTTTTGGGGTCCCCTCGTATCGAAAAAGTGTTTGTTTTAAACGTCCGTCCGTCCGTCCGTCCGTCCGTCCGTCCGTCCGTCTGTCCGCCTCTACGTCCATCCGTTCGTCTATGAATATAACTAGCGCCTAAACCACGTGTACAATCTTTTCCAAATTGAAGAAAGCCCTGTCGAACTGGCTCTAGTTCTTTTTTTAAGAGTTTCTTATCAATGAGTGAGGGTCAGAGACTTACTCGAGCGTTCTCCTCCCTCGTGGTAAGGTGATTCTGTTCCATCTTCTAGAATTTTTGTTATTGAGGTTTTTGAACCTTTAGTGACATTTTCGCCCTTCGAAGCTCTTTGGTTGTTTACGAAAACTCTCAAAATCGTCACCGCGCGTCATCCCTTCGTGGAAACGTTCCCATCTTTCTCTTACAACCATGCTTGTATTGACATAAATACGCTGCAATCTTACTTAAATATCAGTCAATTTAGATAACAGTTATGCACTTGTAGCAACATAGTGACTGTTCAAACAGTTCATTGACCACGTCCACGGTGCAGAAATGACCACGTCCTTTTGGACGTGGTCATTTCTGCACCGCGGAAAGGACTGCAATCAGAGAAAAGGTTACAAAATAAATAAGCGCAAAATAAATAACCTTTATCCTAAAACCGAAAACTTTCAGAAAGCGATTGCATTATATTGCCTAATACATGTATTATTAGTTCTTAAATATATAGTTTTTTGAGCCTCTTGGGTGGCTTAAAGATTAGCTATCCTTGGTGCGGTCACCAGTTTGATTCCCGTTCCGTCTAGGAAAAAACTGAGCTGTAGCTCACTAATGCAATTTCTATAACTATGCGACGAAAGGAAAGCTCAGGGTGGCCAAGTATTCTTGATAGTTTTGGTAATACGTCATGCTCGCTATGTCTCCCTTAGCCCCAGGCGTGGATAATAAACAAAATCACGTTCCAGGCCTGCCAACGCAACCAGCTGGCAAATGTGTATTAATGAAAGTCTAAAAGAGAGTATAAATAAAATGTTCCTTCAAGTACAATGCAATTCTGAGTTCTGCCGTTGTTTCCCTTCTCCCATTGGTATCACCCGGGTATGCAGTGGCATTGGAATGAGTCTTGAGAGTTGAAATGATGTCTCATTGAAATGATGTTTCAGCGTTCTGCCATGAAACCCCATTGGAATGATGTTTCAGAGTTCTGCTATGAAACCCCATTGGAATGATGTTTCAGAGTTCTGCTGTGAAACCCCGTCACCTCTCGCTGACGCTAGCCGTTCATTGAATGTGGTTAGTTGGTTGGTTAGTGATTCCGGCGACGTCAACAGCTTAGGTCATTAGTCCCGTAAGTGTCGCGCATGTTTTTCCTCGGGAGGAGGCAGATATCTTCCCCCGCTAGATGGCGAGATCCGGCGCCGACTAACGTTTTCCCCCAACCAGGACTCTCCCCCCCCCAGCGGGGCACCGCCGTAGCCGCGAAAAGCTTTAAGCTCCCGACCGGTCTCCAGGCATGTGTGGTAGTGTAGTGCCTGTTAGTGTAAGTGTGGGGTGTAAGGGGAGAGGATACGATAAGGAAGATGAAGGAAAGATCGCGCGCGGTCCGTGACCCATTTGGTAGGGTACTGCTCCGGCATTCGTCTGGTTTGATCGGAGAAACCACGGAAAACTACCGATCAGAGCAGCCGGCCGCTAGAATTCTCCTCTCTAAGACAGCGACTGAATTCGACCTAGCTGAAAAGCTAGTATCGAAAATCCTGCCGCCATCGGGACTCGAACCTAGGACATATCTGTGAGAGGCGCTGCACTGACTGTTGCACTGAGCTACCAGTTGATACACTGGAGCTATCGCTCCAGGTTTATGGGATGAGATAGCGAATGTGGTGGGTGACAGTTAACAGGATGTAAGAGTACGTGGTGTTTGAGTCTGTTTTACTTAGATGAGTCATATCCGTGATGGAGGTGGCGAGGAAAGAAATTGGAACCAAATTCCTTCATATAATCCCGAAAAAGAATAAATGTTCCGATAATCCAATCCTTGTTCATGTTCTTTTAACTGCTCTTGCTGTACGTATTAGCAGCTCAGCAGCCTGCGGCAGAAAGAGTAAAAAATGTATTGTAACAATCTAAGATCCCCACGAACAATTTAGATGCAAAGAACAAACATAACAAGGAATGGCATGAGTAGGAGATGGAAAACAGAAGAAAGCGGTGTCGCGCACTAATAATTTTTTTATAAATTAAAGAAGACGCGACAAAATCCCGATTTGGACAGTACAAATCAATAGCATTCATTTAGAGGAACATTTCAAAAGTTATTCGAAGCGAATCGCATCAGGGGTTTAAAAGATATGAGTGATTTTGAAAGTACACTTTAGACGATATAACTAGAGATTTTTACAGCCATTGTTATCATAAGAAAGGTAATGTAAAGAAGCGGTTTTTCCTAAAAATTAAGAGAACGCGTAAAGCGATTGAAATGAAACTTTCGGGATTAACAAAGAAAATCACGCGGAAAATTATGACATTACTCGCAACTCTGAAAAATATCGAGGAGCTGCAGTAGAGATGCCAATTGAAATTGTATATTTGGAATTTTTACGAGAGAACAATGATGCGTTGCGAGCGACGGAAATAAAGCAATTTTGGCGTTAATAAACATGAGGAGATCGTATAAGAAATAGTAATAAGATATAAATTGATAATTAAAAGTAGTAATAAAGAGAAATAGCCTGGAAAGGACAGAATTAAGTAAAATGGTATGATATTTTTGGTAAAGACACGTAAGCGATCGGTAAATGTTCCAGAAAAAAAGTTGAAGACACAACGCAACAATGACAAGAAGATGATGCGTAGCAAGCTCGAAGTCAGACGTGGGGAAGAACGCTCCGAAAAAAGATAAAAATTTTAGTATGCAATTGTGCGAGAAACACGGTGAACATGAATGGATATAGTGAGTTTAGGCAATGATGTTCGTAATAACAATGCGTAACGCGGAAATATTTTATGTGTCGCAGTATATTCAACAATAGGACATTTTGGAGGAAATGTAGCACGCGATAGACAGATAATCGCGTTATTAGTTGCGTAATGGAAATAGGATGATAGGGGAATGAAAGGACATGCTAAGAAGATATTAGCGAGTTCAAGAAAATTTTGGTAATGTGTGGGGATGGAGAAATGCTGCGGGAGGATGGATTTGGAGGATGCTGCGTAATATACATCGAGGACGGCGCGCAACAATGGTTTGCTGCGGATTACAGCGTTTTCGGCAAAAGGGAAGTTATGAAACTTTGTTTTTTTTGTTATGAAATTCACATTTTGAAGGAGAAGAAAGATTAAAATTAGTTTCTGTACAAGATCAAGTTCTGTCTTAACGTAAAATAGATTCAATAGATATACAGGCAGAATGCGCATTCGGGTGTGAATGAGTTTATTTATAATTGTCAGTATGAATGGAAATATTTTGGATTTTGTGTCATGTAATTTAAGTGTATTATATCGTTGATGTGTTTATGTGTTTATTTTGTTTGTCGTTAAGTGTTTTATGTGAGTCATGGGAGAGCAACGACCCCAGTTTGTGTATATATATATATATATATATATATATATATATATATATATATATATATATATATATATATATATATATATATATATTTCAACTGAAATAACGACTAGCACAGGAATTACAGAAAATAAATGGCGAACATCACTTGGTTCGACATTAAATTAAACGAACGTAGTTTAATTGTTACATGTAGCTAGTTAATGACCTACGCCCACGTGCCCGAATAGTTGTTAGATCCTGTACAGGTCAGCCACAACCTCACACCCAGATTTTATGTGTAAGTAAGAAAATATCGGAAGTTCTGGGGGGGGGGGGGCAGCTAGTCGACAGGCAACCTTGGAGGTGGAAGCCGAGTATAACCAGGGCAATTGATAAGAGCGGGTTTTGGTTATTATTTTGGCGTTATAACGCCGGGCGATTATAAAGATTATAGTTGATCTAGAGCAGGTAGTGGTTCATTACATATTTTGGTGCGCCTAACGAGGGGCGATTATAGTTGTTTTATAGATATGAGGAGGACGGTTCATTACAGTATCCAGAGCTTTTCCAAAACAATGTTTACATTTTGCCTGAAGATAGTATCTCACAATGTAATACGGATGTAGAGCGCAGCACGAGCTAAATCAGTCTATGCATTTGGTTTCATTAAGTGTGAAATAGAAACGCAATAAAACGTAATCACAATGGACAAAATGAGCAAAAAGATTCCATTGAATTGTACACATCTGTGTATGCACAAACATGAAGTGAAGGGAACGTGCCCTAACTTTGAACAATTTCCTTGTTGAAAATAATTATAAAACTTCAGATCATTACGCAATGAATTGTTTTTCTATTTGGCATATATTTTATTCTTTTAAAGTGATATGTAAACAGACTTCCAGTTCTTTATCAATTGCAAAATCAATGGATATCATGAAGATCAAGATTTTTCATTGATGCTCTTACCTAGGAAAATCCAGCATCCAGACAAGGGAACTTAAAATTATATTCACGACCGTGTGAAATGAGTCAGACAATGACTGAAACTAATTCGCATATAATGAAGTAATTCATCTATGTCACAATATTCAGAGTTTGTTTGTATAGTAATCAGTAGTGAAACAGTGTCCAGTATAAAAAAATACAAGGAGGTCCATTAACACATCCTGTATCTTTCACATCCCTTGTTCGAATAGATATTCAAATAAGTAATGAAGATTTATATCGCAAACTACTGCAAAATACGTTTATTACCAACAAAATTTACATTACAGTGAGATTAGCGTGGTTGAGACGTGTACTTCATAAACATACCCCTGCCTTCAATTTACGAAGAAAATTTAAAAAGATTTACTCCAACCTCTCCTGTGGACATTCGTCCTATATTGTTGTACGAGTATATTAAAAGAGGTTAAAATGGACTAGTTTCTCATTGATCCACTTTCAACTATTTTTTCATGATAAAAAAATGCTACGGATGCAAAAATGCAGTTCACTATGCCCTCCTTGTGCCAATTTGTATAGGTGGAAACTCATCTCAATTTCTATCTGGCTCCAACGAATATTGAATGGAAGATGGCCCATACCACAACGAAAAGTAATTTTTTATTGTTCTGGGTCTACATGGACTCTCCAGTGACATTCATTCATCAACTAAAGGCTCAGAGAAATAATTGGTGCTTTAGAAAATGCTTAAAAAATATTTTCATAACGCCTTTTCTGTTGAGGACATGGCTAATAATACGCGAAATATAAAGTCTGTGCAAACTACTATACATTCTATCTTTAAAAGTTCCTCGAACTCTGATTACATGATACTAATTTTATGTTTTTGCACCGAAATCGCCAATATTTGAGAACCACCAATATTTATTTTACACGATCACATACATTTAGTATTATTAGCGTATTTTAGTATTATTAGTAGTATTTTTAGCGATGAAACGGTTTACAAAAGAACTTTTCTTTAAAATAAGCATGTTTCTACGAAACAGCTAGAAAGTTTAATTACATGACTAAACAATAACACAAGTAGTATAAACATTTTTAATTTAGTAGAAATGTACCTTGCTTAAATGTACTTCAGAAATGGGATGAGTAATAACTTTAACTTTGGAGTAATAAATTAGTAATAAATGAGTAATAAATTCCATTCCATTCTAGAATAGAAAACAAAACAGTTTTCAACTATTCTAATATACACAATTACATACCGGATCTGAGTGGTAACGTATTGATGAAAAAATAATTCTAAAATTGTATTACCAATGTATAAAGAACAGTATATAAAATTGTTTAACATGATCATATGTGACCAGAAATTGATATCGTAACGATGAACATAAAAGTTCATTGCAATTAGTGAGAGTTTGTCAGTAATGATGAACTTGAACCCAACTGACTTGCTTGGCTCAGAACCCACAGAGGCAGAAACAGAAACCAGTGATATGGAGGAGCTGCACTCGATGAGATTGTTGCGGGGGCTGGAGTCTTCCTGCGTTGTGGTTGCGACACATACCGCACAATACACGACAGTCTGAGCAAATGCTCTAGGTCCCCGGACACGATGACCAGGCAATGCGTGCCGTCGTGGTCTAATTTAGCAACGCGATCACGCGAGTAACACGAAAACATGCCAGTGCTGATGGGCAGCTTGAAGCCCTAGTTAATGGCGAAATGGGCAGCCTGTAGCCCTGGTTGATACCGTTAATGCCGTTGCGGCATGATGAGTGGCCAGGCACAAGTGCAAACGCCAGCGTACCACAAGTCAGATTCCACACTGACGCGACTGTCTGTGTGAACCTGAGCAAACGATCTTCCATGACCGACGACAGAAATGTCGAGATCTGTCTCTGAACGAATCCGAAGCTCTCTTGAAGGGGCGCAGAGAGGCTACCGCGAGGCGCACGCGTTTGAGGCGGTCTGAGATGGAGGGGAGGGGGGCCTTTGGGGGGAGAACAAGCTCGCACAACCACCATAGCACAATCATCGAACCAAATGGAATGTCAAGGAATAACAAGGTCACATAGGATCATGTTAAACAATTTTATATACTGTTCTTTATACATTGCTAATACAATTTTAGAATTATTTTTTCATCTATAAGTTACCACTCAGATCCGGTATGTAATTGTATATATTAGAATTGTTGAAAACTGTTTTGTTTTCTCTTTTCTATCCTAGAATGGAATGGAATTTAGTACTCATTTATTACTAATTTATTACCCCAAAATTAAAGCTATTACTCATCCCATTTCTGAAATAAACGTGGTTGGGCTGGCTTGATTATCAAGCATTGTCTCCCTTTTCTAATTTTGTTAGTTTAGCTTTCAAGGTGATCAGTTATCTCCCCTACCCTTCATACCTTTTTTTGTAAAGTATTTCATACATCTATCTATAGCATTAGTAATTCCTCGGCAAGCGAGAAGCTGTTCGTCCGACCACATCAGGCCCATTATTTCGTCGGTTTTGAATTCACGCCGTTTTCATTGTTTTCGCTAACCTCGTCTCCTGGAATTCCTTGGTTCTTATTCTTCAATTATTTCTGCATATAAATGACGAGATTTTATCGAAGTATTCATTCGTACGCTCCATAATTTATAATTTATGTTGTTTTGAATTTCAACTTTTCCAAAAGATATATTAATTGCTTCGGCCATTGTCTTCATCTTGATCATTAAACCACGTTCTGCTACTGGTTGGGTGAAATATTGACTATTGATGAACTCTAGAGTAACAGTAAACAAATAGTTAGAATTTTATTTCAATATGAATTCGTCCAATATGAATTCGTCCATTCGTCAATATTCCACGATACCCAATACGTAGCAGAGGTCAGTCGGGAGCTCAAAGCTCGTCTCGACTGGCAGCGGTGTCCGCTGGGAATGAATAAATGAATGCCTTATTTTACGCGGCGAGACTCAGCCCATGAGGCTTGCTCTTCCGTCTGACCACGCAAATTTCGATACACTCCTTTCACCAATCATGGGAGAAAGAAGGTATTACTTGGGCGACGAAACAGGCAATTTGAATTTGGCTCAGAGGCTTCATTTAGGCTTGAGGATCTTTTACATGCAGTAAATCTACCCATCATGGGACAGCCGGCTTTACTTCCCCTCGGAAGGAAGGCGTACGAAGGATTTTTTCGCCCTTAAAAATCCACGGTTTGAATCTGCACACTTGGGTATATCAGTCCGAGACGCTAACCGTTACACCATCGCCGCTAATCGCCGTCATCGCCGGAAAGTACCTAGAGGGAGCACTCCCTACGATACGGCGTGTTGGTCGGCGGTGGATCGCACGTTCAAGTGGGCACGTTCAATTCCTCACGGGATATAACGTGCACTACACACACGTGACTAATGACCATAGTAGTGGACGCGCTCGAAAACTAAATATTCGATCATCTCGCACTAGCCACTGAATTTTGCGAAGCGAGGTGGTGTCTTCGCTTCGAAGAAGGAAATATCGTCGGGTAGGAGAGGAGGCGACCGCGCTGAGCGGGAAAATTATTTTGCAAGAGGCAGACGCAATCGTACAGTCCAAAGTATCCGCGAAACCCCCTATTCCGCCTCGCGAAAAAGAAGAAAAATATATAACGAGTAAATAGGCGCATGAGAAAGTTTCTTTTAACTTCCCAAGGAATTCTTTGCATGCGGGGAACTGAACAGAACAAAAATAATAAAAGGAACGTGAGAACTCGCTCAATACAAAGAAAAGGGCACAATAGCTGACAGACGTGAGATTCCTTTCATTCTCGCGGACCCAATGAATTCTTCAATACTCGCAAGCAAATAACAACGGGCGCAGTGGCCGTTGAAAAGACTTATTTGGTCTTCTCTTTTCTTTTTTCGTCTGTCTTGATGCCGAACGGAGCACTGAAAGAAAAAATCTGACGGAGAAAATGTAGATGGTGGTAGAACCACGGGACACGAGAAAGAAGATCCTGTATCCGCTACCTAATGATTGAAATAACAGTTAAAAGCAGTTGCATTTCCGAGCCCGTTGTTCAGTATAAAACTAAAAATAATTCTGTTGCCATAGAAGGTGATCAGACTTTTGATGAAATTTTGCTGTTTGATATCGAATGCCAATATTGTGATAATAGCTGAACCTGTGCAATTACATCGCACAGGAGAGATGTAGAAACGCTATCACAAAAAATACTGCATTTCATCACGTGTAAGTTTGAAATGATACGCATATTTTGAAACAAACTCAAATTATTTAACAGTAGCACGCAGAAACAGTACAAAGAAAATTTGTAGATCATTTTCTAAGTAGATACTCAATCATCATTTATCAAAGCATTTTCTCATATAAAAAGTCAAGGAATACAAAGTAGTAGTACATTATGAAACGATGATGTAATGATGGATATTAATACACAAGTGTGATATTACGATACGACCGAAGAACGAGCGAGTATTTTTTTACGACTTGCGGTAACTTTTATAAGTTCAACTTTGACATTGAATCATTTCGTGGCAGTAGACGAGCAGGATTCAGCCAAGTCCACCTAGCGGAAAGCTACCCTACCTGGCGCAGGTGGCTTTGGTTTGCCAGTCCGCCTTCGAGCAAGTACAAAATTTGCGGCTATGATTCGGAGGTCACCATTTTCTCTTACTTCTGGAGGCGCCAACTTATTCTGTGATTCACTAGGCATTTCAAACTAAAGAATTAACACGTTTTTTAAGGAGAAACACACGACAGCAACATATAACACAAAATAACTTGCGTTCTGATCTTTTCGTCAGTCAAATGTTCCCTTTACCACTACCACTGCGCTAGTCAAATAGAATCAAAGCGAAATTACGATTCAATTTATTTTGAATGATCTTCCACTTAAGAATTACTAATAATAAAATAAATAAAAGTTGACAAACATAATATAATATTAAAGGCAATTATAGTGTAAACAATCGAACAAAAAATTTACTAGAACGATTTTCAATTATTACTGAAGTGTCAATACTTGGTTTGGATTCATGAAGTATCACTACTTGTAGTGTGATTGGTCTAGAATCTGTATCATAATCAAATCTGTATCGTAATGAGTACGTACCATTGTGCAACGGGTTGCAGCCATCAAATGACGGAATTGTACTATTGGAATATATAAAGAATTATTGTAGCACTTAGAGACGGCTTAGAAATTATCTATTACTAAGACGGGACATTTTTTTAAACCTTGCAGGTCAAGACTCAAAACCTGCGAAGCTCTTTGATCTAAACAAAAATAGAACGAAGTAATTTTTTGTGATGTTATCAATAATTAAGATTTATATTAATTTAAATAGAAGTAAAATATTTAGTACATTCATAATTATGTTATCAAAACTACCTGTGTGCATTTTACCGTACTTTTGCTACGTACTCTAGGTTTGTCAATGTTAGCTCTGTTGCTCCTTGTTAGTTCATTTAATTTTCACGAAGAGAGCAACGAATTTACTCGCGAGATACATGAAAATGACTTGATTTTAGTCGTTGCTGACATATGTCTGCATTACCTGAGTGACGTTCCGTGTTTGCATTTACTCGTGCTTTTACATCTCTTGAAACGAGCGAAAAAAAGATTGTGTCGTTTTCAGCGCACAACGAAAATAAGGGAGACGGCGAAACCCCTCACGGTAGGCTGAGCGAAAAAATTAACAAGCGACAGAGATAAAGCCGCGACGTCGGGGAGGTGGGGGCGGGGGGTGGAGGGGGCGGGTCGCGGGGTGCGTGTGCAGAGGGAGGGAACAGGAGACAGGCGAGCGGAGCGATTGCGGTGTGGTGGCAGCTTTTGTGGAAGTGGTAAGTGGGTGAATATGAGGCGGGGAGAGGACCAGTGTGGTAGGGGGTCCTGACAGTGGTAGCGGCAGCGGCAGCAAAGTGGCAGCGGAGGGACGGGGTGGGGGTAGGGGAAGTGGGGTGCGTTGGTGGGGAGGTGCGGGGAGAGGGTGGGTAGCAATTTCACGGTAGAGATGAGGATGAGGCGCGCGGGGGCGGGCCGGAGGCGGAGAAGAGGCGGGGCGGAGGCGGGGCGGTGGCTTTTTGATTGATTGATTGATTTTTTCGTGTTTCCAGGCGCGTCAACTGCTCTGGTCATTAGTCCCATTAGTGTAGTGCATTTTTTTCTCGGGAGATGGCGGTGATCTTCCCCCGCTGGATGGAGAGATCCGGCGCAGACCTACCGTCGGCTAGTGGGGTTTCCACCTAACCAGGACTCTCCCACCAGCGGGGCACCGCCCCAGCCGGGACAAGCTCTAAGCTCCCGACCGGTTTCCCGGGATATGTGGTACTGTAGTGAATGTTAGTGTAAGTGTGTGTGTAGGGGGGAGGGGATAGAACAAGGAAGAGGAAGGAAAGATCTCACGCGGTCCGTAGCCCATTTGTTAAGGTACTGCTGCGGCATTCGCATGGTGTTGATCGGAGAAACCACGGAAAACTACCGATCAGAGCAGCCGGCCGCTAGAATTCTCCTTCAGACAACGACTGGGGGCGGTGGCGGGGCGGAGGCGGGACGGAGGCGGAAATGGGACGGTGGCGGGGTGAAGGCGGGGCGGAGGCCAGGCGAAGGCGAGCGGAGGCGGGGCGGGGCGGAGGTGTGGCGGAGGCGGGGTGGAGGCAGAGGTGGAGCGACCTTGGGCTGGAGAGGTGAGAGGAAGGGAAGGAATTAGGGCGGGACGCAGGCGGGGTAATGGGAGGTGAAGGCGGCATCGAAGGCGGGGTTCTGGCGGCGGCGCTGCCAGGCGGGGAGGCCCCCTTTTTGGGCGGGGGGGCGGGGCGGGTTGGGCGTGAGCACGCGCGCACTCCGTGTGGAGCGGGGCCCTGTCAAGGGCAGGCGCGCCCGCCCTGCGGCCTCACGTGCCTCTTCCGCCCCAGGGCCTCGCCCTGCTGCGCCCCGCTGCTGTTCTGCGCGCGCACGTGCTCTTGGGGCGGCGGGCGACGAGGACGCCCACTTGCTCTTGCGACGACAATTCAAGTTGATTATTGACTTGTGTATCACCGATGGAAACCATCCCTCTCGTGTTTGAACGTTGTGCTCGGGTCAGCCTTCCTCTGATTCAATCACATTATTTTCTTATACTATCGTCGAAATGGCGCAGAATTTACAATTGTATTTTGTCTGTTTGTACTTTGGTGTCCGGGAGACGCCGCGTCCAAGGCACAGGTGCCAACGTATTGCATCTGTTTACTTCGATTCATACCCCGAATTATATTCGGGGAATGAATGGTACATGTATATATTCTGTCGAATTCTTTTTATTCACTTTCATAAAAACGTCTCTTTCTCAACGGTGCTTCTATCACTTTCAGTCAATTTCGAATCCTCGTATCTGAAATCAGGTATTCTACTTTTGCATTACACTTGTTTCAAAAGGCAATGTAAAAGTGGACAAGCCTTCTCTTTAAATATCATGACCCTCCTTATCACATTCAACACAATTCGAACATATATTGTAGAGTGATTTAATGATCAATAAATTGTATCCATCTTAATTTCTGTTCACTCAAGGAAACATACTATTTCGCGACAAGATGCCTTGGCGCGAGAGGTCCATGGCGATGGACAAACTTGTCTACCGATTGTGCTAACGATGTTTCTAAAACCTCTCATGATGTTTCTCAGAACTACATTATCTATGCCGAACGATTAAGATTAATTTCTACGTTCGCGTATACGTACGTATATACGGAGTAATATACGTAGTATAGAAAAGTAAATGTAATGATGATGTAAATGCAGCGGAAAATCGATTTCGAGATTTTAACGAAAATACATGTTTTGGGGTCCCCTGATTCCGAAAAAGTGTGTTTTTCAAAACGTCTGCCTGTCTGTCTATCTGCCTGTCTCTCTGCCCGTCTGTCTGCCTGTCTGTCTATCAGTCTCTCTGTCTGTCCGTCCGTCTGTCCTCCTGCCCGTCCGTCCGTCCTTCTGTGAACACTACTAGCACCTAAAACATGCGTACGATTTTTTCCAAATTGAAGAAACCCCTGTTGATCTGACTATTTGAAACTTTGAAATTTTGAAAAACATTCTTTAAAATTTGGGGGTACTTTACATGAAGCAACCCAGACATATTCAGAATTTTCTCAAAAACAGCTCCAAAGTTTTTCTTCAAATTTCTTGTAAGAATAGAATAAAATACACTTATAAAGGTGACGTAGGTCTGATATACACGGTTAACTCTGAATTTTCGATAATTGTAAAAGTTTGAATTTTTTCGGCGTCTTCCCACAACTATAAAATTGAAACTAGAAATTTTTCCCTCAAATGAAATTTGTAGATCATTAATAGTTACTTCATTAAGCTTGTGTATATTTTTTGTTGAAAATTTTAGTAGTCTTCGTGCAATACTGCGTGCAATATTTGCAATTTTAAAAAATAACAAAAACAATCTCAAAAACGGCTTCAAATATTTTCCTTTTATTTTTGTTAGGGGTAGGTCCAAATGTCCCCTATACGATGACATCAATGCCATATATCTCTATTCGTTGGTGTTTTCAAAAATTACAAAAATGTAAATTTTTTGACCTGTGTCTCACGTCGGTAATATTTACATTACAGACGATTTCTTCATAGTATTATATTCACGAGTGCAAGTTCTTTAAATAATGTCAAATAAAGTTTCTAGAAAACTTTAAAGTTTTTTTGTGAAAATGAGCTCAAAATTCCACATTTTCAAAAACACTCAAATGCCATTTTCTCAAAAATGGCTACAAACTTTTTCTGCAAATTATTCCAGTGGTTAGTGCTAATAGCACTCTTTAATAAGACGTAAAGTTCAAATTAAAAATTATAAAGTCAAGATTTTGTCATAAATTTCCATTTTTTCTCCAAAATTGTGGTACTGATAGTACCAAGGACACCCTATCCGATGACATAGACACAATATTGCTCTATTCTTTTGTTTTTTCAAAAATTACAAAAACTTAATTGTTTTGACTTGTCTCTCACGTCGGAAACATTTACACTAGAGGCAATTTCATCACTTTATTAGATTTATGAGTATATTTGCTGTAAATAATGTCAAATAAAGTTTCTCAAAAACTCAACAGTTTTGTATAAAAATGGGCTCTAAATTCCGTATTTTCAGAAATGCTTAGACGCCGTTTTCTCAAACATGGCTCTATTTTTTCTTCACATTTTTTCAATAGTTAGTGCTAAATGCACTGTTTAATATGTCGTTAAGTTCATTTTTCTGTATCCTTTTGTTTTTTTAAATTTTACACAAATGTAATTTGTTTGAAATATCTCTCACGTCATTAATATGCACATTTCCATTGTATACATTATTGAATTTGTTAGTAAAAAATGTACTTCAAATGACTTGAAAATGAAGTTTGTCGAAAACTCAATAGATTTCTGTGAAAAAAGCTTCAAATTTCGCATCTACAGTAACGTTTTATCCCCATTTTCTTAAAAGCGACTTCAAATTTTTCACTAAAAATTGCTATTTAGTACGACGTTATAGCCTTCTTTAACATACTTAAAATGTAATTTAGGTTCTACTATTTGAAAAACGAAAAGTTGTGAAAATTTAAAAAAAAAATATTATGGCCGCAGTAGATGGAGGCAGGCAAGGAGATACCATTCTGTACAGAGGCAGTCCTCACCAAGGAAATTAGAAAACTTGACTTCGAGAAAGTCTGTGCCATTCTGTAGCACCTCTAGTTTTTATGAGTGATTAAGTGTGATTTGAAAATAAGAGTTGTGTGTCATCAGCTGTTCGCCAACATACGTAAGCAAGAACCAATCAGCTGATTCTCCCTTGCAAGGTGTTGCATGCTCAGTGGGTGTTATCAGTGAAGTGGTTTTCTTTTATTCAGAATTATTATTCTGATTGTTTTCTTCACTTTTTATTCCATTGTGCTACTTTGTGTTTACGTATTGTGCTTTGCGTGGTGATCAAATTAATTAATTAACATGGCCCACCAACCTTCGGAGAAGACGGTGAAAACTCACCTCATCAAACTAAATAATGCTATTAATGCTCTCGAATTATTTATTAATTAGTTTAAGTCCAGATGCTGAATTGTATCAAAAGCTGTTGATGAAATCTAACAAATTAGATAAATTGCATGTCAAGGCACAAAATCTTGTCGAGGACTTAGAACCTGAATCCGATTTATTTCGTCTGAAGAAATATTTGACAAATATGATGAGGTTAGTGCAAAGGCAAAAGTTGCCAGAATGCAACATAAGAATTTAGTATTCGAATCTCACCCATCTTCTCCTGCACTTGCATGTATATCAGAAGCCTTCAGTGCTAATTCTTTCTCATTTAAGTTACCAGAGATAAAACTTCCAATGTTCTCTGGAGATATATTAAAATGAACAAAGTTTAGGCACATCTTTCAAAATGCTGTTATTGATGCCAAATATATGACAGATTCTAGTAAGTTCTGTTATTTAATGGGTTGCTCAAAAGATGATGCGAAGGGTATTCTGCCTAATTTTGAAGTGTCAGATTCTAGATTTTCTGTTGCTCGGCAAATGTTAAAGAATCGCTTTGATCGCCCAAGAATAGTTGTCTCAGCATCAACACAGAGGCCTTAGTGTCATGCCCTCCGCCTCCCCCAATCTACAAAGGGTGATAATAAAAGAAAAAAACTTCCCTCTGGTCTGGTTACCCAAAATGCAAATTAGAGCACTTTCATAGTGATTGTCCCGAATTTTTGAATATATCAAAGAAGGATAGGTTGGCATTTGTTGAGACAAATAATAGATGTGTCAGGTGTCTAAGATTTAAAACAGGTAGGCATACTAATTGCCGATCTGGATGGCCGAGGTGGCTAAGAGCGAGTATCGACTCAGCGCTTCGGTCCGAAGGGTCGCGGGTTCGAGTCCCGCCTTGGGCATGGTTGTTTGTCCTTTGACTTCGTATGTGTTGTCGCGGAGGGCCTCGCGTTCTGCTGACCCCAGATCAGAGGAGTCCGCAAGTGTGTTGGTCTAGTGTATGGTCGAATATGCGTCCCGTCGGGACGTAAAGGGTAACCGGCTACTGGCTGTATAAAAGCCCTAAAAAAAGGCATACTAATTGCAATAAGTATTGTTCTATTTGTGAAAGATATTATCAGTTGTTACATAATAATAAAAACTCATCAAAGGTGCCTCAGCCAGCTGATGTGTCAGCTGCTAGCACTATAAGTGCTGGCTGTGGAGTGTTACTGCCTAGGCTGTGGAGTGCTTGCTAAACTTGGTTTCACCCCTGAAGGAGAATCCTGCCATTTACATGCTCTTCTTAACAGTGGGAGTGCTATCAATTTAACTACTTGGCAGACTGTTAAAACTGTCAAGTTTCCCACGAGGGAATTTAATATCAATATTGTTATAATAGGTTGTGATCTCATGCCTGCTAATCACGTTGTCCAATTGAAGGTTCAGTCTTGCCAGGACAACAATCCCTGATCTAAAACTATTGATTTCTTCGTTGTACCAGATTTTCCCACGTCTCTTAAAGTGACTTTTGGCTCTTGGTCGCTATTCCGTGATGCATCTTTTGCATATCCCTTTTTTAATTAATCTAAAATCATGTCCTACGCAGTGCGCACATATTTTTTGACACCTTACTTCCTAATAATAGGAAAAGATGTGACGGGAATTTTCCCACTTTGCAGGAAACCCGTTTAGGTTGGGTCACTGCAGGACGGACAGACAGGCAGACAGATGGACAGTTTTGCCATCAATCGGTTTTTCAGTTTCAAAGACCCACAAAACATGGATTCAGGCTGCACCACATGTTAGAGGGTTTGGTGTTCTAAATTTATCAGCTTGATTTATCCATATTTTTCGTTATCAGTGCCCGGAATAATATTTTTTCTGCTGAAAATTCGCCATTTTCCCCACTGCTTTACATAATTTTCTCCCAACAGCGTAAGCGATAGGATTACTAAGGGAATCCTTAATGCTTAATATAAAAACAATGAAACAATTTCAATTTTAAATGGAAAATGCAAATAGTTGATTTATTGTATTTACTCATACCGCTCATACGGACGGAATTCACATATTCCGTGCGTCGCTGCTTACAACAGTGACGACATGACATGAAGGCTCGAAGGTAGAGGTTGTTGTATTTAAATATTTGCCGCTCGGGCGTTGTGTTATTGAATATAGTATGTGACGAACTGTTGTATTTTATATCCGTGAATAATACAGCGTGTGTTTTATATATTCCTGAAGATTGTTTTTACTAAAACAATTAATTTATGACAATGTGTGAGAGCGTATTTTTTTCTTCTTTAACGGTGTGCGTGTTACTTTTTGAAAAAAAAAACAACATTTTCTTTGTTTTTCTTTAGAGACTTTTTGTTACTGGACATCAGTTTTTTTCTACTTGTACCAATTTCCGTACATTCTTGCTAGAAATTGTGGCAAACTATTTAGAAAGTTAGAAAAAATATCTATAATCTACTTTTATAAGTGACAAGCAAATCGTATTATTCCATAAATTTGCACACAGAAAATATATTAAATATTCTTTTTTCATCATTCTAGCTTATTTCATGAAGTCATCATTTTGACATTTCATTTTCAAACATGGTATAAGAGTTACAATATGATTACATTTCCGAGTAAATGTATTATTCAACGGTATAATTCACCTAAGTAGAAGATGTGTTCTTATCTTTATATAATGCCCTAAACCTGTAATGAAGTAGTATCTCCTTCCTTATAAAATCCTTTATTCTCTGGTTTAAAAGAAACAAGGCGTTTCTCACTCGCACATGCTCGCTGTTTGCCTGTAGATTCCACGAGAGCGCGCTCGACTCGCTCAAGACGCTTCGTCCGGACGAGTCTATTTTCCGCGACGTCGCTGCATTCTATTCCCGGCCATTTATTGCCCAAGTTCGTAGTAAAGCAATAAATGGAATCCAATAAATCATGTGGTCACGAGCGGCGGCTGTGGGTGTAGCAACGCCGAGGGGCGCGAGCGCGGCGAAAGGGACGGCCGAGGGCCTGGGAATCGCTCCGGAAAACCCAAGGCGAAAAGAGAGAGCGAAGGGGTGTAGTTAGGGGGCCAAGGGGCGGTGCGCCCGAGTGACATCACTTTAGGGGGGGACAAAAATTATGAATTTTAATAGTTCTTAATTATATAATTTTAAGGATTAATTAAAAAATTATATATATATATATATATATATATATATATATATATATATACATTAATTTAATGGTTATACAATTAAATAATATATACTAAGAAAGAAAAGAAAATTCATCAAAAGTAAAACGCGAAACTATACGCGGTGACTCTCAATTCTTCATGGGTCCAAGAGCCTTGATTTCGGCGATTTTCTTATCGTTAATCTTGATAAAATAATTACCAATTATATTTAATATCGTGCATATATACTTGTATTTTTATTAAATAATGTATGAACTATTGAGATATATATTTTTATATTTAATTTAGGGGGGATGACACCATTAGTTTTGCCCCGGGTGATACCAATTTAAGCTACGCCACTGGACAGCGGGGATGCTGAAATAACGGACTCGTTGGGCAATTGTTACGTCCCAAAAGTAATTTCAGATAGTAATTACAAAGTTAATGAAACAATGTAAGATTGATGCATGAGAAATCTAAATCTAAACCTTGGTGGTCGATTTGTTGATTGAAAAAATATACTTGTGAGTGCCTCGATATGTATAAAGGAATATTTTGAAAAATGCACAAGTTATTAAGTTGAAAACATCTTGGATTTTATTTGAAGCAGTGCAAGTAATGCGATAGTGCTTTGATTAAGTGCAATGAAAGATTATTCTAAAGGAATATTAGGTAAAAGCGTCATAATTGTCTTCGCACCTCTATTATTAATGAAATTCCGTGGAGTTATGACAGCTCTCTACAAAACGAGCAGCGCAGAGATGCAACTGGTGGAAGCAAAGTTGGTAGAGGAGATACATTTTTGATAATGCGGAGGGAACTCAGTTCTAATGGCGTTTTGGAACCGTGTGATTGATTGATTGATTGATTTTTTGTGTTTCCGGACGCGTCAACTGCTTTGTTCATTTGTCCCGTTAGTGTAGTGCATTGTTTTTCGGGAGATGGCGGTGATCTTCCCCTGTTGGATGAGGAGATCCGGCGCCAACCTACCGTTGGCTAGTGGGGTTTCCCCATAATCAGGACACTCCCATCAGCGGGGCACCGCCCCAGCCGGGACAAGCTCTAAGCTCTCCACCGGTCTCTCGGAATATGTGGTAGTGTAGTGCATGTCAGTGAAAGTGTGTGTGTGTGTGTGTGTGTAAGAGGAGAAGATAGGACAAGGAAGAGGAAGGAAAGATCGCGCGCGGTCCGTGACCCGTTTGTTAGGGTACTGCTCGGGCATTCGTCTGGTGTTGATCGGAGAAGCCACATAGAACAGTGCGTCTTTAACCCTAAGGACGAGAATTATTTTTCGTAAAAAAAGTTAAATATTTTTACTTTTTCTAATTCTATTACTTTAGTTTAAGCCCCAAAAAATGTTAAAAAAAATATTCCACGTATCTGTGAGGAGTAGGGGTGTGTGACGTATTCGTCACACTCGTCCTTTAGGGGTGATAACTATACTGGGATTAACTATACTGGGGATATTAACTATACGGGTGATAACTATACTGGTAATTTTTTTCTATTGTGCTTTGGAATATTCCTCGTTCCATCTTCATCATTTGTTCATGTGATGGTAAATTGCAATCTTTAGGAATCCTGTTTTTCCTAATAGTCCCAGTCCCTGAGTACCCTCGTTATTTCAAATGCTTGAGAAGGTTGAAACTTGTGAATAAGTTGTCTGTAATTATATGATACGGACAATGATGTATATGATATAGATCGCTCACTAGCCCGCCATATTTGAAGCCGAGATTGCGCGTGGCAGCCATGACAGTTGTTGGCAAAAGGCTTTTATGAAAAGGTTATGCTGTATTATCAACGATCTAAATTATCCTATTATATTCTAGCTCGTATATTAAGCACCCACAAGACAGACTAAAACTGCATATTTCTGCTGTCTAAACACATCGAAAACTTTGATATTTAAGAAAGTTAATGAAAAATAATAATTTTTTGCTTAATTATTGTCTGAGTAAAACAAAACCCATATGTGAAAGAAAAACCATGTTAGGATTTATGAGAAAGGACAATAAATATATTTCATACAATGTAAAAAATAAGCTGCTATTTGCATTTTTTTAAATGACTGATCTCTTAAAAGTAATTATTTTAGTCTGGGTTTGACGCACATATATCTCGTCTATGATTGCACATGTAATTATACGAAAAATGTTAATAAATATAAAAAATATTGATACAAAAGTATGTACAATACAGTGTTCTTAGGTGTATCAACCAGTGGTACCCACAGGAGACTTTTACCTAAAGCAGGAAGGTTCAAAATGTTCTGAACATAACCTCTCTCTCGGGGTTGGTGTCCAATCCTTCCTCATCCACACAATCCACTTTTTGAGAAAATCCTCGTTTTTAAGAGGAAAGCTAAAAACTCAAGGTTAACTATAAAATTAAATGTCGCTTTTGTAGAATATTCTAAGAAAAACTCAAGCAGTATTTCAAAGTCGTATCTTTGGTACATAGCAATGAAAGTAATTCCATATTCTATTTTTAACCTGTGTAGTTGTACGCAGCACATGAAACAGGCATGCTAATGAATGCTCACACGCAGAATGCATAACAGAAAAACTCCAAATATTGGCAGAAACAGTACCTATATCACAACGATAACACACGCACAAGAGTATGTTTTGCCAACAACTGTCATGGCGAAGCTGACTTCACTTTGCCCTATCCATAGAGTATATACGTGAGTCATCTATATCTTATACATCATTGGATACGGATAACTCCTTTTACGATCTGGCAATTCATCTAAAAATGAAATCAAGGGGGCTGCAGCTTTGCCAAAAATCTTTTAATATTCAGGGTTTGTCACTGGCGTATTTTTACCCTGGTAGACTTCAAAATTTATCAAGTACCCGTAGAATGTATTCAGACACCATATTTTGTACCCGAATCGTATTGGTTTACCACGAATAAATTGCTTGCAAGGATGTGGGCCAAAGTACTTCACCATGGATTCATCGTAATCAAGAAATTCACATTCAAGAAAGTTATCAATAAATCGTTTCTTGAGAAGATTTATGAGTGGTCGAAGCTTGAATAATCTGTCGTTATTGTCAATATTAGAATTATCAGAAACGTGAAAGTATTTTGCAATGAATAAAAATCTGTCCCTCCGCATACATTCAGAAACTAATACATTCTTCATGTCTGGCTTCGTATCCCAGTAACTTTTCTTTCCTGGCAAAACATTATAACCAGAAAGGATCAGAATACCTAGAAAAGCTTTTATCTCTTCTGTAGTAACATTCATATTATTTTCATTTTTAGACAAAGCATATTTATTGGACTCTGTGAGGAAAAGGGAAATCACTTCATCATCTAAAAATATCTTCAAAATTTCAACGGGAGTCATATTTTTGTATTTGTCGTCATAATCTTCAGGAAATAGCCCATCTGTTTTTATTGAATCAACTAAATCTCCATCTATCCACGCACGTTCCCTATTTGTGGAATATCCCGAGAAGTCGTGTACCGGGCCTCCAATGCGAATTCCATTAGACAAAACTGCTTCAGCTTCACTCACCAATTGATTGCCGCACAAATTATTCAGCAGACCTCCTGTGTCCTCATCACCACTGTCTTCGTCAGTTAGCTCATTCGCAGGCGGTGGTGCAATGAAAATATCCTCTACTTCTATATTATCATCACCACAACCATGACCTGGAATGTCTTCTTCTAGTAACTGAATTACCTCAGCTACAGTCAGTCTGTCGCTAAAACGGTCATTATTCCTAATAAATGAAAAATATATTATAAAAACTTCCGATTTTTGGCAGTGCAATTGAATGAAATGCAAAAGTATGAAAAACTGTGGAGATGCGTGAAAAGCAATGGAGAAGGACGAGTGTGACGTATACGTCACGGTGACTTTTCACGCCTCCACAGCGTCCCGTAATAAAAATAAAAACAATTAAATATTTTTATTCCTTTCATAACAATCTGTGAGAGAAATACAACTGACATAAACTGAACTAATAGCAGTACAGGCTATTAATTCAACTTACCAATGCGCTGGGTTCATCGCAAAAAAATCACAATTTTTGAACAGCGAGAAAAAAATATTACAACACCTTTCTCGGACAAGATCGCACAATCAACTGACGAACCAGACCCCTCTGCGACAAGAACACACCGGCACGTGCTGTTATATCGACATGCACCGACCGGAAATAATTCAAGTTATAACTTGTTTGCTGTGACGTATATGTCACACTCGTCCTTGGAGGGTTAAAAGTCAAACCAACTAGCAACGAGCAGAATTCAACGCGGAAATAGAAGAAAACTAGTTCTTACTGTGGGACGAGTTATCAAAGCTAGAAAAAGACAAGCAGAACGCGATGCAACTGCGACACACCATCGAAACAAAATCAAATGAACAAATAGGGGAACTCAAGGAATGGAAGTAATGAATGTGTTGGAGGAAGTGGTAAACACTGCGCAAGGATTGTCGGGAAGTGCCAAGAACCACTGTATAAAAGTGGAAGTGTGATTGGATGGAAGGGACGAAATTTCATACCACCAAAACCGCAATCGAGACGTATCCTGTAGCGCCGACGGGGCGAGCGGTCGGTGGCGCCGGGGTCGCGCAGGGTGGCTTGGCGCCGGCGGCGGCGGCAGGGGCGGCGACGGGCCGCTGAGCTAGCACCCGACATCTGGCGGCGGCGGCGGCGGCGGCGGCGGCGGCGGCGGCCACGACTGCGGAGCTCAAAAATGTGGCTCATGGAAATGAAACCGGCGTGTATCCGAAACTTAGTTTACATGCCCAATATTGGCGCAGTGCCATTTGCCAACGGGTCCGCGGTTCGGCTCCGTGCCTGGCGAGCGCAATAACGTTTGCCCCTCGCTTATTGGGGGATGTAATTCAGAGCGGCGCACCCCGCGCGGGGCCCGCCGCCGACGTCACTCGGCCCGCGCGGCGCCGCCATGTTTGCGCTGGTCGGCGCCCGCTGCCCTTCAGGTGGCCGCGGGGGCGTGTGTGCTCTGCGGGCCAATGACGGGAGGCCAAGGAATTTACAGCGCGATATATCGCGCGTTGCAGGCCGACTGACGTGGAAAAGTTGCGATCGTAGTCAGTGAAGAGGGTAAACGTGAATAAATTCTTTCGTGAAATGCCGAGCTCATCAAACGTTTCCACATTTGGTTTATGTTGCTTCTGTTGAGGACTCTCAACCTCGTGTGCGCTATTGTGCTTATTTTCTCTTTGAAACCACAATGAGTTCGTAACATTATCTACTTAGTATGATTACCATATACGCGACCAGAGACAAACACAAGAAAATAATCATATTTATTTTTTCCTTGGTATGTCGGTTTCTGTTTGAAAGCTTCAAGAATCATTTTAGGGCCGGAAACTATCGTGGAATGCAACCTTGGTTAAAATATTTTGTTTTATTTGTTGCAGTATTACATAAAAGTGTGCATGCTGCGTTTTGCAAAGAATTTTATACATTTTTTCTCCTGCAGGTAAGTAATATTTTAAAATATTATTTGTGTGTACTATTAATTCAATCATACAATCATCCAAAATATATTGGAACTCTTCAAGTATGCATTAGATGAAAATACTTGATATATTTTCAATTATGTAATCAGAAACCAAGATACTGATAACAGGTACTATTTTTTATTGCACTTTTGAAAGTAGTGCCCTTCAAATTATTACTTTTGAACCGAAAAGAACGAGATCAATTAGAATTAAAAGTCCAATGACTTACGTCTTTCACGGAGGTATTTTCAATAACTTTACAGTTTTTCCTTCTTACTCCAGGAATCAGAACAAAAGAAATATTTTGTATTTTAAATATCATGAAATAAATGATATTGTATCCTTTTTCTCCTCAGCACCACGCTAGAACATCAGCGTGGTTTCTTTTCTCTTGGAAACTACCATCGGCCCCACTTCCGAATCCCCCCGCGCACCCTTGCGAGCTCCTAGGCGCGATGCAGGCGGCGGCGGCACCCTCTGGCGGGCGCTTTACGTGCGCGAACAAGCGCTCATTACGCGTCCAGAGCGCGCGCACAGCGCGTCAGATCGCCTGTCGTCGCCGCAGCTTCCGACGACGCGACGCTTCTCCACTTCCCTTGACGAACCTCCCCCCCACCAGCCGTCACGCCCACCTCTACTGCCACCGCCCACGCAGGCTTCAGAGCCCCCGCATGCCCAGGACTCGCTCGCGCCCTCGCCCTCGCTCTGGCACTCGCCCTCGCCCCCACCCTCGCCCTCGCCCCTGCCCTCGTCCCTGCCCTCACCCCTGCCCTCACCCTCGACCCTGCCCTCGCCCTCGACCCTGCCCTCGCCCTCGCCATCCCCCTGGCTCTCGCCCTCGCACTCGTCCTCGCTCTGGCACTCACACTCGCACTCTAAGTGGTACTCCCACTCGTACCCCCACTCGTACCCCCACTCGTACCCCCACTCGTACCCCCACTCGTACCCCCACTCGTACCCCCACTCGTACCCCCACTCGTACTCCCCACTCGTACCTCTACTGTACTTCCCACTTCAGGCTCCCACTGTACTCCCACTTCGTACTTCCCACTGTACTTCCCACTGTACTCCACTCTCAGGCCCCACTGTACCCTACTGTGGCCCTTACTGTACTCCCACTGTTCCCACTTCTCGTACTCCCACTCAGGCCTCCCACTGTACTCCTTACTGTACTCCCACTCGTACTCCCACTGTACTCCCACTCTGTAATTTACTGTAAACTCCCACTGTACTCCCACCCTCGTATTCCCACTTCGTACTTCCCACTTCGTACTTCTACTGTATTTCCCACTTCGTACTCCTACTCGTAGCCTCCCACTGTACTCCCACTCGTACTCCCACTGTGCTCCCACTCGTACCCCACTGTACTCCCACCACCCCACTCGTACTCCCACTCGTACTCCCACTCGTACTCCCACTCGTACTCCCACTGTACTCCCACTTCGTATTCTACTGTACTCCCACTCGTACTCCCACTCGTACTCCCACTACTCCCACTCGTACTCCCACTCGTACTCCCACTCGTACTCCCACTCGTACTCCCACTCGTACTCCCACTCGTACTCCCACTCGTACTCCCACTTGCAGTCCCCCTCGCAAGCCGCCTCTCATCATCGCTGCTCTTGAAATATTCACTCTAAGAGCCTGTTTCGGCCTCACGTCGTCAACTAATCCATTCGTATGTTGAGTGCGTCTATTGTCACTTTCGCAACAACATGGCACACTCACACAATTTCTCTTCTTCCCCTCTCTCCACTTCCCACAGCAATGGTCCGAGGATGAAACACCCCAATCGTTCCCCCACCGACATCCTAACCACCAATTGTATTGCCAACGTTGCTATCTCGCCTATCGTCGCGACTACTTCATCACTACCACCACTTCGCTGGTGGATCGCGTCGCTTGGGCGAACGAGACCAGCGTCACCGGTCCCTTTCCTTGCGCCCTGCCTCCCTCCCCCCGCCTGTTGCCGAAGCCTGGTGTAAGCGCGGGGTCTCGAGCGGTCGAGGCGGGCTTTGTCCTGGCACCTCGTATCGTTTGCAAACGCCTTCCTTCTAACAAGAGCTGTTTATCTGTGATATAACAAGAGCCAGCGTAGTCCCGCGCGGACCGCTAGGTGCAGGTAATGGCTCTTCTGACGCCGCCGCCCCCGGCCGCCCCGCCCGCGTCTGCCCAAAGCCCCGGCGAGCAACTGCCGGCTTTGTAATGTCGTAAAGGGGAAGTCTTTCGACGCCGCGCCCCCGACTTTTATATCGTCGGTGCATCGGTCGTAAATCAGGCCGCGTTCGGCG
Source organism: Teleogryllus occipitalis (assembly GCA_011170035.1). NCBI lineage: Eukaryota > Metazoa > Arthropoda > Insecta > Orthoptera > Gryllidae > Teleogryllus > Teleogryllus occipitalis. The sequence continues at coordinate 199,101 of BLKR01001095.1, forward strand.
CCACGAGGTGGGGTGAGGAGGGGGCTGCTAGGAAGGCGATGGAGGTGGCGCGGGGGGGATGGTCGCATGGGTGCCTGTGAGGATGGCTGGAATACAAGGCGGCTGGCCAGCGATGGCACGTACAATGACGGGATTGTGGGTCAGTGCAGGCAGTGTTGGGATCGGTGGGGTCGGTGGGGTCGGTGGGGAATGGTGAGGACGGTGGAGGACGGTGGGGTCGTAGTGGGGCTAGAGCTGGGGCTCGTGGTGGGGACGGTGAGGATGGTGGTGCCCAGGTCGGTGGGGTCGGTGGTGGGGACGGTGAGGACGGTGGCTCAGTGGTAGGGTCGGTGGGGTCAGTGGGGTCGGTGGGGACGGCAGGAGTGTGGACGGTGGGGTCGGTGGTCGGTGGGGTCAATGGTGGGGACGGTGTGGGGAGGACGGTGAGGTCGGTGGGCTCAGGGTCGCCGGGGACGGTGAGTAATGGTGGGGTCGGTGGGTCGGGTGGGGTCGGTGGGTTCGTGTGGGGTCACCGGTGGGGACGGTGAGGGACGCAGGGGGCCGGTGGTGGGGCCGCAAAGGGGTCGGTGGGGTCGGTGGTCAGGTGCAGGTGTGGGATGGTGCAGAGTGTCGGTAGGGTCGGTGGTGGGATGGGGTGAGGACGTCTTGCGGGGCCTGGGTGGGCCGGTGGACGGTGGGGTCGCAGGTGGGGTCGAGAGTGATGTGGCCTGAAACCAAATGATACGGTGGACGATGAGGATTTGGTGAGGTCGGTGGGGTCGGTGGGGCCGGTGGGGACGGTGAGGACGGTGGGGTCGGTGGCTCCAGAGGTCGGTGGGGGTCGGTGGGGACGGTGGGTTCGGTGGGGCCGGTGAGGTCGGTGGGGTCGGTGGGGTCGGTGGGGTCGGTGGGGACGGTGGGGTCGGTGGGGACGGTGGGGTCGGTGGGGTCGGTGGGACGGTGGGGTCGGTGGGGTCGGTGGGGTCGGTGGGGTCCGTGGGGACGGTGGGGACGGTGGGGTCGGTGTGGTCGGTGGGGCCGGGGCAACAGGGTTGGGGTCGGGGTTGTCGAAGGATCGTCAGGGAGGGTGGAGGCGACGGTGACGGAGACGGTGTTGACGGCGCGGGCAGCAACGGAAACATGGGCGGCAAAGAGGGAGGAACGACCTGGCAGCGGATGTACTGATGGATTGATGTACTAAAGCCACGGTCGCGGTCGCGAAATCGAATGGGAGGCGATGAAGGATTCGAATGAAAAAGCTGCATGGTGGAAACGACAGGAGGGGACGAAGTGTGAGACCTAGGGGCGGAGCGAAAATTGAGAGCAAACATTGAATTGCGGTGGGTTGGAGAGAGCTACAATAGTAATATATACACCCAGGGCGTTATAAGGGTACTAATGATCGAGCGGCAACAAAAGGCCTTTTTGTCGCCGGTCGAATATTAGAATCATTTATCGCCCGTGTTTTTAATTTTAATAATACAAATTTCCTTATTTACTAATTAACTAGATTAATTAACTTGTTTACTAGTTAACTGGACTCGCTTTGTCTTTTCATATTTCCTTTCCATAATCCTCTCTCATAATGCCCTCTATAAGAGAACATGTTGCATCTTTCTACTGTTTTCATATTTTCCTAGTAATCACGATCGTCTCGATGCTGGTAAGTTATATAGTGTATCGGTATCGAAGTAAATAACATACAACATTTTTGTAAAAAATAAAGGTTTTCTGATTAAGTTAATACTGAGGGGAAAATTATAACCTGAAAGAGGTTTTAAAATACCTATAATATTTTGCATTGCATATACATCTTTGAAGTTCACAAGTAATACCTAAACTTTTTATACAAGTATTTGTTAAACTTTGCTGCTTGTGACAATGAATTCTTTTAATTTTGCATCAGTTACACAATTTCCTATATTTATTTTATTTATTTCTATTATAATTTACAACCGCTCTGAAACGTCTTATCGGAATTCACAACGTTATTTATTTATATTTATTTAGTCAAAAACAGTAAAAAAACTGTATGTGACGTATGGGGGAGAAAATCGTCTGCGCATGCTTTCTTGAGTTTCAGAATCCCTTCCCAACAATTTAACTCTTAATAGTTGAAAGATGAAAACAATAATAATAATAATAATAATAATAATAATAATAATAATATTTTTAAATAAGCGAGATATTAACATTTCAAAAGCTAGATACTTTTGTTTCCGAGTTACAGAAAACTTATTTGCAACGGTAAACGAACTGCAGATTTGATTTTTCTGTATTGCTAACTAAATAGAAACTCACCCTAAGCTCTACTACCACTATCAGCAAAAGGAAATCTCAACAAAACGTGCGCATAGTGAAGTTACATTTACGTCCAGAACCAGATCAAGGGGCCATCTCAGCATTTGCTCAGGATCAGGGATCAGGGAAACGACAAAAACCCGATCGAGATGGGGGTCATTGACAGGGACGGTGAAGTACATTACTTGTTACAGGCATTTTAAGTATTTAAAAAAAATATACAATACAAATGTAAACTAATTCATTATACTATATCATTGTTTTAAGTAAACATTATTTTTCGTTTAGACGATCAGTATAGTCTCTAATTGAATAGAAACAGTTATGCAGCAGAAAAGAATTTACTTTTAACTTAAATTTGTGTACCAATTTTAATTGTTTAATTTCATCTGGCTATGCGTTGTAAAGTAATGTACATGTATTGTATGTGGATTTCTTGTAGTGAGCTGCTGGTACTAACATTTGATAATTATGAATTAGAGCGTTAATTCAGTTATCATTGTTCAAATATTGTATGTGTGAAGAAACATACGAATAAATCTGATTAAATAGTGTCTGAAATCAAAATAATTTGTTCTAATGCTACAATATTCCCTGTCGCCTTTCAAAATTCTCTTTCATTTCTTATAATGACTTTTCACTTATGAACGTTTTCTTGCGTGAATTTGTATACGTCACTATGTAAGTCAGAACGAGCATGTGCTTTGTAACTAACCAGCGGTTCTACGACTGTAAAACGTTCCTGAGTTATTGGTAATGAAGTTATATTATGATATTGCAACTTCTATCCTACTAACTTCATCCGTCATTTGAATAACATCGTATCAAGTACAATATCGAGTGTGTGTGTATATATATATATATATATATATATATATATATATATATATATATATATATATATATATATATTATAGCAGTGCCCGTTCTAAGTAAAGATTCAAAAAGGGATTACTCTAAAAGAGGTTTTGTTATGCCTGCTGGTAGGAGGTTAAGATTACAAAACCTCAATTACACAAGTGTTTTTGTATTTTATTTTTCTTTAAGAAAATTTCCTGCAGGAGTAAGCTTGTTACAGCAAACTGGAAATAAGAAAGGAGAGTTACCATGGACGGGGCTTGAGCAGTGACGGATCTAGCCAAAATGCATAATTTTTGCACAGGGAACAGCAGCAAATCCTGGGTAGTCTGTACAGCAAACGTCCTAAACACGCTAGCCTGCTCAGGGAATACCCTCTCAATGATTACTAATTTCCAAAATGAGCGGGAGTTTCCTAGATTAAAAGTACTAAATCATTAGCTTTTAGTCGTGGTAACGTTTTTTTTTATTTAACCCTTTGCTGCAAGGTATGGAGGTAGCGTGCAGGGACCGAATACCGAAATTATAGTTGTAATACCAATATAAAAATACCTTTACCTCTGATATTACTTTATTCGAAATATTTTCAAAAATACCGGTAGACGACGTCAAATACCAGTATTTTAAAGGTATTTTACCTTTATCCAATATCTATCCAGGGAAAATACCTCTATTTTAAACTGTTATATCAGTATTTTCATGAGAATTTACTGGTAATCCAGTAGAATCACACCGATATTTTGGGGGATTTTTATTGTGATCGTTACCGCTGATACGGTTCTGAGGAACAACTATTGACACTGCAGAATTTCTGACCGGGAGATCCTTGGGTTCGAGTTTCAACTATTGCAAATTTTCGACACTAGCCATATTCTAACTAGGTCGAATTCCGCCGTTGGTTGGAAAAGAATTCTATGCTGCGGGAGATAAAAAAATGATATTGACAGTTAGGCGGCGTCCCTACGTTTCCATTTTTTTAAAATTTATTTCTCCTCGTTTGACATTTCTGTCTCTTGAGGAGTTTGAAAATAGTATATTTTATATCATAACATTTTGGATAAAGCCATCCATAGCAAGGATTATTCATTCCTAATCGTGAATTTTGTCTAAGTTTCGAAAGTTTGTTCAGGCTTCAAGGTTTGGTGTGAGGTGTAAAGTTGAACGTTAAGATAGTGTAAGGAAGGATGTAAACATCAAGTTACGGTTGTCTCAGTCTAATTTTTGGGAACCTTGATTTAATACGGGGCCATGAAGCGCGACGGCCCAGGTTAAATATTGTGGAACAGGGTGAATAGTAAAGATTTTTATAGGAATGGTCGGCTATTTTACTTATCTGTTCGTCTAGTTGCAATATATTTAGCTCGCAATGAATTTGGGAATTTGGAATAAACCATGGTGTCTTGAGGGTCTTTCTTAGGAACTTATCTTGGAATGCAACTAACTTTTGGAGGTTACTAGGTGCTACGCCACCCCATCCTGGGCATGCGGAGGTTAGAGTGGGTTGAATAATTGATTTGTACAGTAATATTCCGCTTTCTATACTAACGGCAGATCGAGAGTTAATGAAGGGGAACATTTTTGATGTTTTGACCAAGGCTATATAAGCAGTTGCGCAGATGTAGGGTTTCCACCTTAGTCTTTTGTCCAATAATACTCCTAGGTACTTCACCGGTGAAGAGGTCCATGGGATGAGATTCCCCTTGATGTTAAGTTCGGGGGCATTTTTCGGTCGGCATAATGTGTATATCTTTGCTTTGCGTTTAATATGTTTTAGCTTTATTCTCCAATTCTGAGTTCATTTAATATAATTGTTAAGATCGTTTTGAATATTCTCCTTCGCTATTATGATATCGCTATGAGAGGAGAATAGTGTAATATCAACAGCGCATAAAGCAATGCTGGAGTCGCCTTAGATTGGAATGTCATGACTCAAAATGTTAAATAGTAAGGGAGAGAGAACTGAACCCTGTGCTACTCCTGCGGCAATAGTGTGAGGGGTAGATGTGTCTGTGTTGTCTTTAACTACAAACTATCTGCTCGTGAGGACACGTTTCCATGGCAACGGCATGCACTGGGCCAATCGCGAGTCAGTTACGACAGCATCCGCCGACCCGCATTGCCGATGAATTGTATACATCACCACCCCGTGCAGAATCGAAGGCATGAACCTGGGCGCCACGCTCCGTCCTGGACCGGAATGAAACATAAGCCCTGATAGATTGTAAACGTTGAGTAGTATTTTCTGTGAAAATTATCTTTTCAAACAGGAAACTCTTTCAACCACACAGCTTGGCGAGAGCTCAGTGCATTTTATTCAGTAATGAGCATCGTGACTCTCTTTAAGTGTCCTTCACGGACATTGTTTTTCCGAGGTGTTTTGTAAAAGAACCGAAATATTTTAGTTCAAGTTCATTGCAGTGTTTCTACAGTGATTTAAGGTTTTAATGTTGCCTCCAAATCATTGTAACTTTAATGCGATTGAATATATTTGGGCTCACATGAAGAGGTCGATAGGGGAAAGAAACAAAACTTGCACGATTTCCGAGTTTCAGAAACGTGTTTAAGAAACTATTCACCATATCACTTCTGACATCTGGAAAAAATTTATTGAACGTATAGAAAGAATAATCAAAGAAGCTGCCGCTCTATAAATGAGGATATGACGGATGGTAATATTGAAATATTTCATGAATTCACTACGAGACTCCTCTGATACGATTCCTACGATAAAGAAGTGAGGACTGCTAATACAGCAGCTGATATTGCATGTACAGTGCTGCTGATGTTGCAAGGTGTTGGTAGTAAATAATTGGCAAAATTTTCTACCTTTCAGAAGAGAGAATATGCTTTTGTTGATGCTGATTTTATTGGATGAATTATCATTTTTTCCTGAGAAACTTTTTCGTGAATTGCCATATTGTATTGTTTGTGTATTGAGAGACTGGATGCGTTTATGATACTGGTTGTTTTTATGATTCCTTAATGCTTTTTTCAAGATATTCCTGAGAATGTTTAGTTAATTTTGACGGTATTACTTTTTTGAGGGCCCTTAATCTTCTGGTTTGATTTTTAATATTTATTATTTCTGCGAAAAGGTTGATGTAATTTGCTTACTTCCTAGCCTTTGTTTTAAATTCCGAGTTTTGTGCTGTCGTTTGGATGATGGAATATATTTACTGATTGGTCAATTTCAAGACGTGTGTGTAGTATTTTAATTTTTGGGATTAATGAATTTAATTGTGATTGAAAATTAGGTCAATTGATTTTACAAATTTGTACTTTGTGAAATGAAGCATAAGGAGGCGGAATTTAGTGAAAGTTTATGAATATGGGAATATGGTCTGAATCTTACTCAAATATTGTGGAAGTGTGTAATTTAAGGGATGAGTTTTTTTTTCCAACGGAGATTGAAGCGTTGTGCTTGGTAAGCTAATTGATTTTAATTAGAGAAGGGAATTTCTTCAAAATTTATAGTTCTGATATCGAACGAACGACATTCTTAAATGCAACTGAAATGTTCTTATTTGACGGCTAGGTGTGAAATCTTTCTGTGTCGGGAGAAAGTATTTCATGATTTTGCGAAAGTCTGTGGTTGTTTGGGCGTTTATCTTCACTTTTGATTCTGTCTCTGACTACTGACGCAACTGACGAGACTACTGACGCAAGACTAACTGGCCTATAATTTTGCCCTTCACATTTTTGTCCACTTTTGAAAATTGGCATTATTGAAACAGGCTTCAAATCAACACTTTCATTGTTGATCGATGTATGTAAAAGTTTGACCAAATATGGTATTAACGTCTCCCCAGATATCTTTAACATATCGGTTGGAATACCATCCGGACCGCAAGACTTACAGTTTTTCATTTTCTTCAAAAGTGAACGTATTTCCTGTTAATCGATTTTGAATACGTATTCCACGTTATTGTATCGTATAATAATATGGCTAGCTTTTACTTTGTAAACAGAACAGAAATAATTATTAAATAGATTGACTTTCTCCGCATCATCTACGATATCTGGATTATATCATCTTAGAATGTTTATTCTCCCGTCCTCGCAAGGACGTTACAAGGGATCTAATGATCGAGCGGCGACAAAATGCCGGAGGGTTTTTATCGCCCGAGTTCATCAGATCCCGTTGACGCCCGTGGTACATACATTATTTTATTTCTACCTAGGTTTATTGATTCAGTTTTACTTATCTACTAATTAACAAGATATTAACTTGACTCGGTTTGTCTTTTCTTATTTCTCTTCCATAATTATCTTTCATATTTCCCTCTCATTATTCCCGCCATAAGAGAATATGCAGTCATTCAACTGTTTTCACATTTCCCTTGTAACCAGGATCCTTTCGATCCGGTTACGTTATGCAGTGTATATCGAGTTCTGTACCAAAGGCAGTAAGAAACTATAAAGTATCAGTAAATAAATAAAAGTATTAAATAATGAATTTTGTAGTTGTTGGAAGTAATAAATTAACTCGAGGAAAGTAGGTTACATGTTTGTATTTGAAGTTCGCACATCATAAATGCATGTAAATTTTATTTTGACTCCATAGGGACATTTTTTTCATATTTAATAAATAACTTCTACACCATTATTTGTAAACGATTGATCAATTACGCAGTCCTGCTCTGTCACATTCTCCGTGGCCACGAAATTCCCTCTACCCCTGGTAATAGAATGCGTTCATTAGTCCCCCGAGATATTGCACCTCTCGTGCTGAATAGAGATATTCAAATCTCAGAAGTTGTCAACTATGTACTTCTGGTCGGTTTCTCGCTCCCACCAACTCTCCCTTCCCTGCCAACGCCCCCCTCCCGCCTTCACAGTCCCCCCTCCCCGCCTCCCCGACCCGCTGCGGTCTCCTTGCACTCAGCTCGGGGATTCCCCGTGATTTACCGCCTTTATGACTGCGAGCGGCCTCGAGCGCGGCGCGGCGAAGAGTTTGCACCGTCCGCCGATCGATGCCAAGGAGAAAGCACCTGTTTTACGGGGAAGCTTTGATCGCAGATGATGGGGACGTTGCCCGGATGAAGCGACGTCCCGCTGAGGCACAGAGAAACAGAGGGATTCATCAGGAAAAAGCATTGATGAAATGCTGTGCGCGATTTACAGAAGAATAATATAACCGTCATGATTTGCATGTTTCTCATAAACATAGTAGCATTGCAGATATGCCTTAAGTATGATGGCATTGATGTGTTGCTTTTAAAATTGCCTACATTCAATGCAAAATTACGTAAAAAACTAGTCAGATTTTTGAACAAGTTTATCTAACCTTATTTTAAGACCAACTTTCTCGAACGTATTTCATGAAGGAAAATCCCTATCTTTGACATTGTTGTTTTATATCTTCGAGTTGTATCAAAACGTCGCAAAAATGTTTCGTTGTTACACTCAATCGATGTGCATATTTTCCGAAACGCTATTCACGTAAATATCATATAAACGTCTAAATATTTTAAACAATTTATGTTTTCCTAATTCTGAGAAATGGTGATTAAAAACAGTTCCTTATTTTAAACAAGTTTGTTAATTTTTTTAGCATATTTAAAAATTCTGATGTTGATTGTCTGGAAGGTTATTTATCAGCAGAAAATGTATATAACATTGTTAAAATATACGATAGCCCACATTCCCTTAGCAATTGTTTGAATTGTCGATGAATTTATTCTTTGAATTATCGTCACACTGCTGTTGGATTTGAATTACGCTGTTTCATTCAAATTTATTTCTGTACGGTTGGGATACAACTTTTAAGTGTGTTGGAAGGGTACAGTCAAATAAGGCAGTGAAAAGTGCCCCCAAACCAAATTGATAATCGCGATGCTCTTATGAAATAGAATACAAATGGACGTAGATTCGCCAATAATCAGCCTCCTAGAGCAATCTGTTACAGAGATGCAACGAGAAACGTGTTTTGTATGTTTTATTGTTTTCTCAGTTTTAATTGCGTTATCAGACTGGAAAAAAATTGGAGAGACGGAGAACATTTTTTTAATTTGCTGTATTTTTGTCAACGAATTTTGACGCCTTTACATAGAAAACATCATAAGTTTTTGAAATTGGTTTTCGACGTGATAAAATTGGAGTATTGTCTCAATTTTTCCCGTAAAATGGGTCTTATGACATTCTAGAACATGTATTTTTGTTTCAGATTTTTAAACAATATGAATGGTAGTGAAAACAAATTAAAACCAATTTTTTCAGTTTAAAAATTAAAAATTCGTGCCTAAATGTGATTGGCAAAAACGTTTTAACAGATTTTTAAACCGATTTATACACGTTATATGAACTTGAAATCTTACAGGTGTTACAATGATCATGTATCAAACTCAAACGGAATATTCTTGGTGGCAAGAGATGGGTGGCCTCTTCCGCATCAGACTTCAGCCAATAAGCTTCCGGCACCAATGTGCATTATAATATTAGCATGAATTTCAACTGACAAAATTATCACGGCTGCAAGTCATTGAAACAGAAACAGGTAAGCAATTTTTTAAAAAGATTATATCTTTCATTTCAATTACCCTTTCATCGTGTTATTTTTGGTCGGTCACCGTTGAAAATTAGCCATTTATGCCACTTAAAAACTTCTGCCTCCACCGGTTATCTCTTCTTCCCAAGACCTCCAGTCTCCTATACGTTCGTTCTGTGCGCTCTCTTCAAAAATTTAGCTCTAGTGTTTCTAACTTTAGTGGTCACTGTTTCTGCGCATTAATCGTTCACAGTCCTTCCTATCGCTTCTCGACTAGATTTATTCTCAGAATGTTTCTTCATTCTCTAAACAATTCTACTCGCTCCCTGAAATTTCAGTTCAACCGCATGCTATTCTACAGTCTTTTTTCTCCACTCTTGAATTTTACTAAAACTTCAGACAAGCTCACTCTCACAATACACTCTCACATTACAAAGTTCACAATACGTAGAAACGCCATACAATGTTTCGGCAGTCAAACGTGTCAATAGCTTTACGACCTAACACCACTTTCGTCAAAGTTATCGACCACGGCGGAGCTTGGGCGATGGCGTTTGGTGTCGGGTCGTCGTTCGGAGGCGAGGATGCTTTCTGACACGCCTGTCGAACAGCGCTGCGACTCCACCTCAGCGCTGCAGCCGTTTCCAACGCCGGAAATAGGATTAGCATTTTTCACTCTCTTCCCTTAAATAATACGTAACAGCACATTATTGACCAATGCTTGTGGTTACATCAAACCCGAAATCCGAAATCACTAAAAAATTATAGCTCATATCTTGACAGCTCAAAACTGCGAAACCCAAATCTTGACAGTTCAAATCTTGACAGTTGAAATTTTGACAACTCAAATTATGACACCTCAAAAACACTTTAAATCTTGACACCTCAAAACTGGTCGCCTCAAAACTGGACATCTCGAAACTGGACACATCAAATCTGAACACATCAAATCTGGATCAGTCAAAAGATATGGTTACTCGGCCAAAAGTTGACAAATAATATTCATATCCACTTATTTCCTAATAAGTACATTGTCATTCGACGTAATTCCAGTCAAATATAAGGAAAATTTTACCTTTATGTCCCAGATTTTTAAACTTTTTTTCATTGGAGAGTATAACCAAAAATATGAAAAAGGTGTATTTGATTTTATCACAAATACTAATTTCCGAGATGATATTAATTTTTAAAAAATCCAAAATTTCTCACATCACTAAAGTTTATCATGTTAACTCGTGTTGTAATTGCGACAGAAATTTGGTATTATGGGACATTAAAGAACAAAATATGCTCTATCATTTGATGTACGTATAGGTTTCATTGATTTTTTAAAAATTATTTTTAACTTATTTTATTTTTTAAATCTCTCCCAAAACTTGACAGTTTAAAAGTAAAAAAAATACCATTGTAATATCTGAAAAGTTTTACAAAAGTATAATAATTTTTTAAGTGGGTCACCGAGATAATTCTGAGAAATGAAATACAATAGAAATATGTACGTGCTGTTTTGCTGCTGTGTCTGAATAAGCATCACCGCTCTAGCATGTGCCAATCAGCAGTTAACGACTATCATCAATATACGGATACTTTCACAGAGCGATAAATACAAATATCCCTTCACATCTTACTACTTGGCGGATATACACATATGGCCTTTATAGCCGATTGAACTCAAATTAAAAAGTGTTAAACGTTTTAAATTAAGTAATAATAACTTAAGGAGTATTTATACGAACAAGAGAATGAGATCCAGTTAATTAAATTGTCATTTCTCTACTTCATATTACAGAGAATATCGTTAATTGACAGTTTCGTAATGAAATGAAACTGTGTATTACCTTTGTGCCTTCTGATGATTTTTTTATTGTATCACTATTATAATAGTCCTCTTTCTAAGTATTGTTTAGCGTTGCTAAAGTATAAACCTGTTCATCACATTGTCAGCAGACAACTTAAATAACTTTTTGAATTAAATAATAGGTTCCAGTCAACCCATCAAGAGTTTATTAAAAGTATTATAATTACTCTCCATAAAAATGACTCCATTCCAGAAATGTCGGTTAACACTGCCATAATCTTACTTGATAAGTGTTATGAGTTTACAAGGGTAAATTGAATTCATGACGTGTTTCAAGCATCCAGAAAATGAAATTATTTTTTGTTATGTAAATTCTTTGTTTTCTATGAAGTATAGCACAAAAGAATGCAGAGTAGCTAATATGAAATAACTCACAGTAGTCTCTGAGTTACATCTTCAAGTACGAAAGAATAATTTTGTAAAATATCCTACTGGACAATGTAAACTTCTGTCGTCAAATTTAATTTTTGTCTGGGGAATAAAGCAGTAGGCGGCAAACGATGGGTGAAGAGAGCAGAATAAACTGAAGACGAATTTACTCTGCTAGTTTCTTCATTATCAGGTGATACATTGGGTTAGCATGCCCTACCAGGTTCAGCAGTACAAGTTTATTTATCATGGTCACTACCGAAAATACTTGCGGCATTAACAAGTAAGGTCGACTCACACTTTCTTGAAAAACGTCACTTGACTCGTCACGAGAAGGAATTTTGAAAACCATTTTTTAATACATATAACATTTTTGACGTCAGACAGTCGATTTTCAAACTTTTAAGAACGTTGGTTGTAAAAATCTAAATTATGTTCCTGTATGCTTCTGCAATGGTAAATTTTCATATTAAGATAATACAAATAACAAAAGTACTGATATAATTGTAAGGCTATCTCTGTTTACTAACGTCACAGGACAACGAACATGTTTCTCGGATTCCTCTGTTCACCTAACTGGCTCAGTATATCCGGGAAAGAAAGCTGATGTGTTTCAGGCTGACCCTAGCCGTGTCAGTTATTAACAAATAAACATAATAGCCGCATTTGAAAAGAAGACTTCCATTTGAAACCGTATGCATGTTTCTGCAATTCATAACATGTCATAAGCCTCAAGGTTGCTTCATGTTTGGACGTGAGGATGCGTCGTGATATTGGCGTCCCGCTGTTCTAACAGCCACTCCGGTGGGCGGCGGGCTGCCTATGTGCCCCGGGGAACAAACTATTTTTTCTTAAATTTATTTATTTGAGTCCCACTTTGAAATTTGGCAGATCTATGCAACATTTGTGTATAAATACTTAAATAGTTTTTAAAAAATTGATTTAAGTGTCGATATAGTGTAAAAATTACATTTTAAAAGTTAAAATATAATTTAAATATTTAAGTAATGTGTTTAAAATATATTTACATCACAGGAAATTACATATTTTGAAGTTCAATTTAAGTGTAACTTTATTTATCTGAAGAGATCGGTATTTGCTCAAACAAAATTTAAACATTAGCGCGCAAAATTCTGCGAAAAAAATAGTCGGTCATATTTCTGAAAAGAGGTGGGATTTAAAAAAAGGATATGTGACACTTATTTTCAACCCTAGATCTTATAAAAAAAATTTCAAATCGCTAAAAAATAAAGATGTTTTGTGGGTTTGCGATTGGACGTGGAACGACTCGTATACACAAATGTTCTTCGTAAGGCGCTACGAAGTCCTTGATACGTAAAAACGCCATGCAGTGTTTTGTCAGTCTGCTCGTGAAGGGGTTTACGGCCGAGCCCTTCGCGGCTGACCGCGAAGGCGCCTGCCGGGTGGTGGTGGTGGGGGGCGGCGAGGGGCGGTGCCTCGGGCGTCGCGTCGTCGCTGGGGGCGTGGGGCTCTGTGACACGCCTGCCGCGCTCCGCCGCCGCCGCCGCCGTCGCCTCTGCCGGGCGGCAGCTGGTGCCGCCGACCGTAACCAAATATTGCCCCAGAGTTGCGTAAACACGGCAGCGAAGCGGCTTTTCCACGGGCGCGGGCTCCCGGCAAGGCGGCCCGATGGAACCATAAAAGAGGAACGAGCGCGCTATCATTTTTATAGGGCCAGTGGTGGCGGGGGCGGCGGGAGGCAACGAGGGAGGCGGAGGACCCACGCAAAGGGAGAGGGGGAGCGGAGAGCTTTGGGCGCGCGCGCTTTAGAAGAATCATCGGGCGATCACCCCCCCCCCTCGTTGCCGCTTCCGCGAGTGGTTACAGTGCCCCAACTTTCCCAAGTCGCTGGGTCAGAGCTGGAGGAAGAACCGGTTTTCGTTTCACGGCGTATTGTATATTTGGTGGTAGTTAAAAAAGCTTCCTTTCGTTTCGTAGCCTCTGAATGACAAGGTTTGATAAAACTTTGAACAATTGATTGATTGATTCATTGATTGATTTTTTCGTGTTCCCGGGCGCGTCACCTGCTTTGGTCATTAGTCCCGTTTGTGGAGTGCATGTTATTTCTCGGGAGGTGGCGGTGATCTTCCCCCGCTGGATGGCGAGATCAGGCGCCGACCTACCGTCAGCTAGTGGGGTTCCCCCAACCAGGACTCTCCCACCAGCGGGGCGCCGCCCCAGCCGGGACAAGCTCTAAACTCCCGACCGGCCTCCCGGAACATGTGGTAGTGTAGTGCATGCTAGTGTGTGTGTGTGTGTGTGTAAGGGGAGAGGCTAGGACAAGGAAGAGGAAGGGCAGATCGCGCGCGGTCCGTGGCCTGTTTGGTAGGGTACTGCTCGGGCATTCGCCTGGTGTTGATCGAAGAAACCACGAAAAACTACCGCCGGCCGCTAGAATTTTCCTCCAGACACCGACTGGATTCGACATAGCTGAGAAGCTAGTGTCGAAATTCCTGCCGCCATCAGGACTCGAACTAAGGACCTCCCATCAAGAGGTGCTGCAGTTACATCAGTTGATGCACTGATCTACCGCTCCCGGTACTTTGAACAAATAGGAGTGCATTTTTATAGTTTGAATATTTTCAGTAATGATATATGAATTTGTGTATAACTCTGTTGGTAGAAGGATTTCAATCCAATATCAAAAAGAATGACAGTAGTGAGTTTTAACGTGTCAAAACGTTGTCACCAAGAATATCAAAATATTTTCATTCTACAGTGTGTCAATTGTGGAAATGAAAAAAACTAGCATACGAGTTATCATTTGTATGGTTGGCGGCCAAAGCAAAATTAAGTGTGAGAACGATCCCACTACTAATGCTTTTTGACTTCGAAGCACGATTGAGTTTCTTTTGAATCTTATAAAATCCTTTTCTATCAAATCCGTTTCTTTTCGGGGCAAGGAAAAATGTTAGAGACTTAAATTCAAAGTAAACCAAGATGGATAGCCAATAAGACAAAAATAGATGAGAGGATAATTCCAATAAATGGTTGGTACAATCGAAATTTTGTTGGTTAGTGACATCTGGACATGTAGCCCGCAATTTAGAAAGGAAATAGAAATGAAAATGATGCATAACTGTGAATATTATAATAGTTTTGTCCATCCAACTTTCACCTATCTCACATTCCGTATTACGCGATGTTCTGTCGAAAAAAGCATCATTCGGTATCAAGGGCTGCTAGTTGCGAGCGTGATCGTAGTCTATTTTTTGCTATCGATTCTACCGCAGCTAATTAACTGTAGCGACTGAAGAGTAGTGCACCGCCTACACTACGATTATTAAGTTCATAGTGAGTGAAATTATAGTATAGTGTGATGTTAAATATTTTTCATAACACCTTCATTCCATTTGTTATTTTTGCTTAACCCCTGATGAGTCATGCGGATTATCTCGGATATCTGAGACTACGGTACATCATGAAAGAAATCATTTGTTAATTATCAAACTATAGTACGTAAGACAATGACAACATACGGTAAGAAAGTAAGCACGAGTTATGTAGAAAGTTCCAGTCTTTTATAGGCAAAAATAGAGAATATGTGCTTATTATGACATAACAAACAAACGCATTTAATATATTATAAACATTAAAATACTATTAGTTGTTAAATTAATACTAAACTTTTATTTTTGAATTGTTTCCTAACTTTTAGACATCAAATGTTTTCCAGCATCTTCTTGACTCTCACAAAGACTGAGTTTCGTCATTTGATATTAATCATTTAACAATTACAAACATGATTCAGAATCAACATCGCTTATTATGACAACTCACAAAGCAATATAAATAAAAATACAAAAAGTAGTTCTTCAGAAAAATATCCACAAATACTCAAAATACTGGGAATTTACGATACTACAAGAAAATATTTTCAAAAGAAATATTGCAAAATGAAATAAAAATTTAAAAAATATACCAGTAAAGTTGAAATCATAAACACTAAAATTAATTTAAATATAATAATAAAGTTATTTACAAAAGGTAAAATAATAATGAATATAAAGAAAATTTCACTTCTGAAGTAATTGCTTTCTTCTTGAAACTACAATCGCGTTATTGAAATACGTTTATTTATCCAATTATTTATATTAAAATGCATTGTGTGCACTACTGAACATTTTATATTTAAAATTCATGCGTCGCAGATGAACACAGAATATGAACGCAGATGAACTCTTCTGTGTGGGCGGAGATAAACCCGCAGAAACGATGGACTGGCGATGGAAAGTCGTGTTTCCCCCTCTGGGGGAGAAACGGTTGAGCGATTCGACGGTTCTTTCCGTTGATCTTCTGCCTTATAACTCCAACAGAGTTCTCAAAGCCGAGAGGAAATCGCCTGAACGATGATACCAATGTGCTAGACGTCTTTTTGGAGCTAGAGATGAAGATGGATCGTGGTTCAGAGAATGCAAAACGTGTGGATACAGCTATCGCTTAAACGTAGAACATGCAAAATGTGCACCTAACCCTAACCTAAACAGTAATAAATATGTATAAAGCACATTTTTGCTCAAAAATCTAGATATTTCACAAATCTATGCTTTTGATTAATATGTGGTTAAAAGCGAACATTTACTTTTACACAGAATATTCTAAGCATATTACGAAGAAAGAGATGGTTTATCATCCACAAAAAGCTGTTGATCAAAAATCTCTGCAATCTGAAATCACACAGGAAATAAGTGTAAAGAATAAAAAGAAAATCTTCAAGGGCATTGATCACTAAAAAATATATATTTACGCTTGCGTCACGCCATTACTAAATTAATTGACATTGGCTTCTGCAGTTTCGGAAACTGAATCTTTGGAATGTGTATACCATACACATATAATAGTGATATTTTTATGCCTAATTTCTTTGTAATAAATCTTCGGGTAATAGATATTCACCAGCCATGTAATCAAAATTAAGAAAAAATAGAAATGTGAGTACTACTCGCACAACATTTCTTGAACGATGATCTTACTTCTCCCCCCCCCCCCGAGCAATAAACAGTTGAAGGCAAAAACTCGTAGCGAGCATTGATGACAACATTCCAAGCATTAAAACTTGGTTGGCGCGAAACAGAAGCTCGTCAGATATAGTTGTTTTCATAGTAGAAAACTTCTGTTCAGCTTTATTACCGTTATCTAAAGAAATGGCTGACGCAGGTCCAGGTCCTTCAAGGGAGGCATCTAAAACTTCTAACTAGTGTCCCTGCTGTTGCCTACCCAGAGCGATGACCTGGCCGCACACGCAGCAGGAGTGACTGATTTTCCAGAGGTTAGCATTACTGTCAATACTGTAGTGGCCGACTTTGTAACTAATAATTCCCCCACTCCGCCCGCATTTTTCAAATCCATCGTTCAAGAAAAGTTGCGCGAGTAGTACATCATTTGCGTTGCTAATCAGAAGTGCTTGAATTTCTTTTCATTACTAAGTTGTTTTTTGTTAATTTTCACTTAGACTGAATGTACGATTATAAAATGAATGTTTAACAACTTCCATTGCTTCAATGTTTAAGCAATCATTTGTAGCGAGCAACTGGCGCAACATGGCCGGGGAACGTCACTGAAGTGAAATGTTGGGGTAGCCGATGCCTGAGGCGGCCTCCTGTGAAGCCGAGAGCCTCGGGTGCAGGGCGGGCGGGGGCGTGGCCGGGGCGGGGGCGGGGGCGGGGGTAGAGGCGCGCCTGGGCGCCGCTCTGCGCCGGCCAGTTGTTGACGGCGCGGCCGGCGGCGGAGTGGTGTCGGCGCCCTCGGACCGTCCGGAACACTCGCCGCCTCCTCCCGCCTCGCCCCCGCCCCTTCCTGGCTGCTCGGCGCCCGCCCGCCCGCCGAGTGTGTTTTGCACGGCCAGGGGGGCAAACTCGAGGCGTCCCGGGCCACTGTTCCCACACAGACCGGCCGGGGGCTCGGTGCGGTGTCGACTCGCTGTCCATTAGGAAGTAGCTAATGCCCTGTTGATGGAGCGCCTTGTGCCCTATGCATATTCACGGGGTCCTGGGTCAGAACAATGGATGGGGCAAGTTGCGGGGCAACTTTGGGCCGCCCGCCGGCCGCCGCCCCCGACGCTGCCTCGCGCAGCGGTACGCCCCGCCCCTCCCCATCCTGCCCCGCCCCCGCCCCTCCCTGCCCCCCCGTCCCGCTCCGGCCCCTCCCCGCCCCGCCCCTCCCATCCCCTCCCCTCCCCTCCCCTCCCCGCCCCGCCCCGCGGCGGAGGCGAGCGATGACGGGCGATGGCGGGAGCGGCGGCGCTGCGGGAGAGCCGGTGGGGGTGGAGGGGGCGGGGCCGGGGTGCGTGAGGCCTCCGTCGTCGGCGAGAGCGCTGCTGTCAGTTATCGAGGCGGCGAGCGACGGTGACAGCGCGGAGGTGGTGACTGCCAGGGTCCCACGTCCGCTCCGCGCGCCCCTGCCGGCGCCGCGGCGCAACTTGTAATTGCTTCGCGCGCCGCGGGCGGCCTGCCCCTGCGCACGCGGGCCACGCCCCCTCCCCGGGGCAGGGCTGCCCAAACCCACCGTCATCTCGTTCAGAGTATCACGACGATACGACAGTTTCCAGTCGGATTGAGAACATCAGTGAAAAGAAGATGCGTGTTCGACTTGATGGACCGGTCATGGACTTTTTGTCACCTGCGAAATATAGCACACCACTAGGTTTTAGGATCTACAAGGAGTGTAAGACACACCGCCATAGAAGGCGTGTAAAACAAGCAGGGATTTTTATCTAAATAATGAAGTTTTAGGTAGAAGTTCATAAGCATGTCATTGTTTCAATTTACATGTTGCTTGGTACAATGTAAAAATTTATAAACTTATACATGCTCTTCAGATCCAATGTCAAATGAACTGGTTTAATTGAAGCCAATAAGTTGGGAGACAAGGTACAATGTAATTGTAAAATTCTGAGTTTGGTATTGATGCCAACTTTAATTATGTAAACATACACATTAATAAGAAATAATCATTTATTTTCATCCAGGAAATGTACTGGAAGTGCCAATTCGAAACCAAGATGATACAGTATATTATTTTTCTTTTATGACCATCAAATAACATTTCAATATAGGCATTTTTTTAGAAATATGCAATATTCGATTTCGATTATATTTGTTATTTTCTGCTGAACTTGTCACAAATTAAGTATAATGCTGCATGAAATTGTATAGTTTGAAAATCATTATCATTATACGATAAATCATTGAAATGAATAACATGTAATTACAATTTAAACGTACATTTTTCGTAATTAAACTATAATTATATCTAGCAAAATATTCCAATATTTTTACCAGAAATATCTGGGTCTGCAGTCAGTTCTCCCTGCGCTTTTGGACATCACTGAGCGAGGTCGCCAGCGGCTATTGGGGCAGCGGCACGTATTCGCCCGACCTCACGTACGTCGTTGGCAGCAGCCACTGAGATCGTTCTTCCTGCTCTCTTCTTGGCAGTGCGGTCTTGTGGGAGCGAGTGAAATGCAGTTTTAGAAGTAGCTGGTCTCACAGCTTAGGAATTCAGTAATTCGATAAATTGAAAATAAAAGTATTTTTTTAACCAATCCTAAATGCGCAAAAAACGTTCCGTAGCAGCAGCGAGCTGAAGATGAAGTATATCAAAATTTCTGAAGTTTGTCACGTATTTATTGAATGATAGTATCTAATAAGGGAAAGCTAAGAGTACGGACACCGAATTTTGAACAAAATTTCTGTAAAGACTAGATACCACACAATACATGAAAGAGCACAAAAAATGGCTAAAAGAAAATTTATATTGAAATTGACTTGTCTTCCTGTCACTTGCTAAACACTTATTGGCTAATACCCACAAATGTTGGTTCCAAGCAAAGATCCTAGCTAAAGAATATGATTTAAGAAAATGATTAACAAAAGACGTATTATACATTAAAAGATCTATAACCAAAACAGAGGCATTGATATACTCATAGCATATCATTAATACTCAGCACTAATAATAAAACTAATCAATAACTCCTTGTAATAACTGAAGCGTTCAGACTGATACAGAACTAAGCGATTTTTTAAAATTTTGTGTCATGTGTCCTTACTTTTGTAGCATGGAATGTCTAACTGTAATTCCATTTATTGCGAAAGGTTTCTAGAAAATTCAACTTGCGATATATTTTCAGTTATATGTATTATTGCAATTCATGGACTTTTCAAACTTGCTTTTTGTTCTACTGGAAAATTTTGTTCTTTCTCCTTCGGTCATTTTTATTCATTATGCTTCAGTTACGTGCTTGATTGAAAATACAATAAAATATACTACGTTAGTTTATATTATACTAGCTGACCCGGCGAACTCTGTTCCGCCTTAACAGCCGGTCCCATCTTTTTCTCGCATCGCACTCACTGTGAGAAACTACTATCCTTGTTGCACTCGTGATAATAAAGCAATTGCAGATTTGTGTTTTTCTCTCAAATAAAGAAGAATTTCAAAAAAACGCTCTGATATTAAATAGATAATTTAAAAATCTATTACACAGCAGAGCGTTTTTTTGGAATTGATTTTTGTTTAAGAGAGAAATACAAAGCTGTAATCATAGGGACTGGCAGTTAAAGGCAATAAATAAGCAGATTTTGGAATTTATTAAGTTCAATTGTTTATTAGAAAATAAATAAAAAATAAAAAAAATTAAGTAGATTAATCACTCATTATTGTTCCTGTATTTTGATGCATAGGTTGCACTCTTCAGTTGTGATACACGACATTTTTTGTTTTATTATCAGGCGCAAAAACAAACAACGCAGATGATCTTCCGACCCGTGAACATGCCACATATAATTGACCATGGGAAAACATGGATATTCTAGATTCAAACCACAAACTTTCAAGGATTGGCCTTGTGATTTGTTGATGGTCATGGCGAATGCAAGACGGAAATGCAATCGGAAATTGAAGTCTTTTAAATTGAAACCTCATATCGGTTGGGATCATCGGAATCCTCGGAATGAGAACATTCGCACCTTCAAAGTTTTCTTTGAGTATCGTCGCGTAAATTACATTGTTCATCAATTTTCTAACCACCAAACGCGTACCGTTGCACAGTTTTGGTTGGTTCATGTTTCGAAGCATGATTACTACGGAGCCAACTTTTAGGCGTAAATTGTGCGGTGGTAAGCCAGGCACATCCAAGGAGTTTAAAAATTCAATTGGATAGTTGGTGGCTTCATCTTCATTCGTGACGCAGTCAACAGGCAACAATGACCGCTAACATGCGAAATCACGCGAAAACGTGCGAAAACGTGCGTAAAGGTGCGTTCTCACACAGGAACGCTGTCGAACGGGATAAACAGTATCCTATGTCCGTCTCCTGGCTCTAAGCTTCCTGCTCACCAATTTTCAGCCAAATCGGTACAGCCGTTCTTGAGTTATAAATAGTGTAACTAACACGACTTTCTTTTATATATAGATTACAGAAAGATGTTAATGAAGAGCATATACTTATTACAAAACAAATTTTTAAATAAAACACAAAATAAAAGATAATAAGTAGACGAAAACATTTTATTGGTCATCACCAATTAAGATATTGACTATTTTGTTCAGTAACAGTGGTACTGATATACCTGTGTGTATATATCAGTATCTACTGTTATAATATACAGTAATACGTATACGTATGTAATACGTGTTTGTTTTGTAATACGTAATACGAAGTTGTTTTGTTAATGTTATGTGAATTATCAATGTTACTATAACCAATTAATGTGGTACAATTTATTATAGTGGTGTCACAGACTATTCCCGTATTAATTAGTTTTATAAATTCTTTGGTCTTGGACTACAACACACACTTTTGTCAGCTGTCACTTATCGTCCTCCAAAGTGCATTTTTTTTATTTTCTCCATTTTCCCGGTTCCAATTTTGTAGAAGAGAAAAATCTATATATTTAAAAAAATAAGGTATTCTGCCATGGCTTCGTTTAGAGCTTCTACTGAACCGATTGTAGTATTTTTTCCGTTAAATGAAAGAATGTGATCCCTAGATGTGTTACTAGATATTGTTTGTGTTGATTCACCAACATTTACGGTGTAAATTAATTAATTAAATCATTCTTTAATAGTACGCTTATCAATAGTCAATTGTTTTCTTCCAAAAGGTGGCTGTTTCAAAATCGATGTATATGAGTCGATAGATGTGAATCCACGCTGCTTCATGGTGGCTCTGCTTGATGATTTGTTTTGTTTGTTGAGATTTGTTTACAATTCGTCAAGGTTTTGTTTCAGTGTAATAATTGCATTGTGGTGTTGACAATTTTCTTGCATTTGCTTTTGTGGTGTATTTTGTAGAGAACATTCGGGCAGTGGGTTTTGCTCGGTTGTACTGAAGTAGTGAAGTTGTTCACAGGTTATGTTGAATTCCGAATCCTTGCCCCTGCGCCCCAAAAGACGCAAACGTACATTAACTGGACGCAGGAAAGAGAAAGTCAGCGTGTGTATCGTGATAGTGAGGCCATTTCGTTTTCTGTTGGGTCATTGCCTATGAAATGTCAGTTTTGTTCTGCTTTCTACTTCTCATGTGCAAGAAATTCTGCAAACGAGTTTATTCTGTGCTGCTTAAATGGGAAAATAAGTTTACCTTCGAGCAATATGCCAGAAGAAATCAAAGTTGTTTATAGATCACACATCAAAAATCTTTAGAAATAATATCCGTCAGTATAATAGTGCTGTTTCTTTTGTGTCATGTGCTACCGATATTGCATTACCAGCTGGTCATGGGCCATACGTGTTCAAAATTTTGGGAACTCCACATCACAGAATATCTTCGTTATACCTTGATCCAAACAATGCAACATATTGCGAACATTAGTCTGGGAACAGTATTTTACATTTATCTCAGATCTCACCGTCAAATTTTGACGGGTTCCCATGTATTACTTTAAGAATATTAGAGAAGAGTGAAACCTCGTCCTATAGGGAAATTTCCCCTGAAAACTTTGGAGTCGATTTAAGGAAATAGCGTTTATGCGTTACTGTAAATGCAAAATTAAAGGAAAAGAATCGTCTTGTTTTGTTAGGTTAAACTTTTTGTTCCTAAGAGACTTGTTAATGACATTGTTTTTTTATCACTAAAGTGACAAATCTTGAAAATATGACTATTTAGCTAGCTGTGAAACATTCGGAAATATTGCATATATTACACGCAATATTGCGTGAAAACCTCTAAAATCGCCTCCTAGGGATTGCGTAGCTTGTCGTTGGGGGGGGGGGTGCTTATGTGGTCTCATGATCCTTTGCGTTATGCCGGCGGTAACGTAGTACGGTAACCTGCATGGCCTCCGTCGCCGAACACGCCAAGGGTGAAGATGCAGACGGAAAAGCAATTCAGAAGAGAAATCCCACACCTCGCGGCGCGTGACCCAGGCGGCTGCCAACGAGGGAAGAGATCAACGGCCCCAAGGCAATGCGGGTGAGATCCACATGCCGGGCGGAGCGAAGTAGAGCGGCATTTGGAATAAACTGCCCTGCCGGTTTGAAGCAGTAAGATGTTACCCATAACTAAAGACCGTATTTTCGTGCAGAAAAACTTTCTAAAATGTGCAGTGAAAACAAAACCTGCATAAATATGCAATAAAAATATCAAAACGGTGTTATGTTGCCTAAAATATCCAGTTAATCCACTCATTTTATATTTTGAGCGTGATTTCTTAAGTGAATGAAGTTTTATTATAGTCTTTTTGTTATAATTAAGTTTGTACATATTGTTATTATGTTGTATAGGTTGTCTTTTATATAGGATTTATAGACAAAAACAGCTTCAATTTATTATAAACAACGTATCACATTTTGTTTTATTAATAGACTTCAATGCGAAGTTTCGAAATCATCCCTTGATTTCTTCAGGCAAACCTTGGTAATTACATGTCAATAATTGAAAAATACATAAACATGTATTCACATTGACATGTAATTACCAAGGTTTGCCTGAAGAAGAAATCAAGGGATGATTTCGAAACGTCGCATTGAAGTCTATTAATAAAACAAAATGTGATACGTTGTCTATAATAAATTGAAGCTGTTTTTGTACATATTGCCTAAACAAACCATATTTGACATTTAATTTATAATTCGCACAGTATTAAAGTACCATAAAAATACAGAAAAGTAAATAAAAAATTGAAAAATACAAATGTACCTTCAGAAATCAAAAATAATTAAGTTACAGAAGAAATGGTCTCAATAGTTTTCATTATAATTTACAATTATGTGTATTTCCAAATTATTTTCTAAGAAATTATTATATCTCCTAACAACTAATATATGTTGTAGACAAGTAAAACTTCTTTCTACATTTATACACTTCTCTGTGCGCCTAGCCTCACTTTCACGTAAGTGTGTACGCAGCTAAAAGCTGTCAAAAGCTGTGTTCATTCTTTCTCGATTTCGCAAGGCAAGATCTGTTCCAAGAAATTCGATGAATTTGATACCTAGTACACCTTGCCTGGTTCGCACCCGGACTTAAGGTCAAATGTGTCTCGCGAATGCAGTCTCGTGTTGGTGAGTTTAGTGAAGACTAACAAAACGGATACATAGGAACATAGTCTTCGAAAATATCGTTGGCTGATCTGCCTCAACAAAAGGCCGCAGACCTTGTTCGTGGTACTATCCCTAGATTTTTGAGCCCTCGCTTCGCTCGTTCCGCGAGGAGTAGGGAGTTTGGTTATTTTGACAACGAATTTTATATCACATTTGTAGTTCGTTTTTCGATGCAAAATAGATTCTATTACATGGGAGCGAACATTCCTGGTTATCAGATTTTGTTCACAATGCTCTTTGCTATCATTTATTGTTAATGCAACTAAAATTGGTGAAGGAATGGGGGTAGGTATTCCGGGGCTCAAGTAAACGTACGCATATAATAATACCGCTTTCTCTACTCTTCAACTTTTAAAAAAGATAAAAATGTATAATATGAAATATGAAAAATAATAATGTAGATATATCAGTATTATCTGAGACAAAGAATAAACTTCAATATGCAGTAAATATGTAGAGGACTATATCATGTTCTACAGTGGCGTGCATCATCATCAACAACAACAATAACGTGCCAGTAAGTGTAGCAGTTTTAATAAATAAAAAAGTTAGAAAGTAAAATAAAGTTACGAATACGTTTTAGACAGAATCATAACTGTTCGTCTAAAACATGAGACAGGAAATCTTACAATAAAAGGAATATACTAGCGTACCCTTGCGAGAACTCTTACATGTTAAACCCCACCCTCATATCCATTTCCATATTAAGCCTATAATTCTTCATCCTTCTTCAAGACCCTCCTATCTTCCACCACTTGTTCTATATGTCTCCTTTGATAACAATACAATACCCCTTGTCAGTACAAACAATTCTTATTTAACGTTATTACCGCGTAGAGACGTACACTCGTGTAATTCAGACGCGTAGAATATCAAGTAATTAGTTTAATTTCACTTACAATTGCAGACTCCACGGGTTCTGAACAGGTGGGGTAGATTCGAGAATCGTCGAACCAGCAAAAATGTAATAAAATCTTTAAGAAGATCCCAACCTTTTACGGTGTGAGGAACGTTTCTTTGAGGGCTACGGCCTCAAAATTTTAGTTTCTAAATCTCTAGAACGCTTTATTTGTAAGTTATTAAACGATATACAGTCAAAGATAGATTACATTGTATACGATATAAATAGAAGATAATGATATAGATTGCCTGCAAAAAGGTTTGAAACCTTTCCTCAAAGCGTTCATCAGTTTAGGAAATTAATTTACGGTATTTCTACGTTGATGAGAGTTAAGAATATTAAGTTATATAGTGAAGTGAGGTCTCATGCAGTGTGGAGCAGAGAAATAATGAAGGAAACGTTTCTAGTGTTATAGTGAAGTGCAGTAAAGTGAAGAACAGTGCAGTGACAGTGCAGTGCAGTCTTAATTGTGACTCAGGGCGGCTTTAGATTATAGACGTTTCTTTTATTTTTCTTCGTGTAATTTAATGTTTTATGAATCATCAGTTTTTATATTATTAATATTATTATTACTATTATTATTACTGTTATTATTATTATTATTACTATTATTTATGTTTACACATTGCTTTTTCAGAGGAAGACCTGGTTCTCAAATAACAACGGACTTTTCGCCAAGTAAGGTATTTGCTATTTATTTAAGAATACGAATTTACAAAGTTCCGGCAAAGCGGCAAGTATTTAAGATGGCAGACTTCTGCATTAAGTTTACAAGCCTTGGAGAGATATCAAGTTTTTGAAGGTTTTCTTTGACGTGTTTTTCTATAAGGCCATTTCTGAAGATAATTATTGGCAGAATGGATACTTGGTCCTGTTTCCATTGATCTTTGATTTAATATGCCAGATCGCTGTACTTCCTTATTTTTTCCCGATAATGCGTTTTGCATGTTCCTTTAGGAAGGGATTGCAACATCAATGAGAATAATAGTTTTCGGTACCTTGAGAGGTATCACAATATTTAGCCTGTTATGTCCTAGGCTTGTGCATCGGAATTGTGCGGTCGAAATGAATTCCTATCTTTTCATTTTCCAACACAGGTTCAGGTGAGTATGTGCAGTAAGGGGCATGATGATCACAAAATTTATGGTTGGTTACAATTCGTTGCTGTATAATGGAACCAATCTGATTATGGCGCATTGTGTAGTCTGTCTATGCCAGGGTTGCACATTCTGAAATTATGTGATTTATATTTTCCGTCCGCACGTTGCATCTGCAGTTATAATCAGATTGGACCTTGGGATATTTTTGCACTTGTTTTCTGTAGTTTCGAGTGAGAATAACTTCATCTTGAATGGCTAGCATTAAGCCCTCAGTTTCAGCATATAAATCTCCATTATCATTTCATTAATCCAAATCTCCATGCAGCCATTTCACAGAGGCTGAGAAGTCTGTGCATGGATTGTGAAGGGTGTGAAAGATTTTACCATGAATTTGTTTTCCTAATCACTGGTCTTGCTTTTCTGTTTGAAAGGCAGTTTCTTGAAGAGAGTTCTGGTTCAGATGTAGAGGGGTAATATTTTATCTGTTAACACAATTGAATGAATGAACTAGGGGAGAAAGCAGGTATTAACTTGGGCGACGAAACAGGCAATTTGAATTTAGCCCAGAGGCTTCATTTAGGCTTGAGGATCTTTCACATGCCGTAAATCTACTACCTTGGGACAGCCGGCTTTACTTGCCCTCCGAAGGAAAGCGTACGAAGGATTTTTTCGCGGCTTCGATCGGGTTTGAACCCGTGAACTTGGGTATAACAGCCCAATACGCTAACCGTTACATTATCAATGACATAGCATTATCATGACATGATCGCATATTGCATTATCAATGGCAATTTTGATTTATTGAGGAAGTATTCTCTGAGTGAAGTGATTTGTTTTGAGTGTAGTTCCTGTCTGTATATTACGACTCTCACTTACAGGCTTCTCGGCAGCATGGACCACTATACAAGATTTTGGGTGATGCTTTTTATATTTTGTCATTGTGATCCGAATTAGCCTTTGAAGATTTTGGAGGTCAGTCAAGGGCCATTTAATAATACCGAAGCTATACTTAAGAACATAGATTGAATAGGTATTTATGGATTTTACAAGATTTTTCCCTGTGAGATGACTTTTCATCAGTTGATGTAGACGATTTTTGAATTCCATCTGAAGAGAATTCTTAATAAGAGTATCTTTGTTTCCCATAACTTGCATAATTCCCAGACACTTGTAAAATTTAGTATCTTCTGGTTTAGGAATTTTTAATTCATTAGATTCTCGTATATCAATTTTACCTCTTTCAATATGCAGAATGCGACATTTATCTAATTCCAGTTGCATGTGAATATTTCAACACTTTCTAGAAGACTTTGGAGGTTCTTATTAAGGAGCATATATCTTTATATTTATATTTATATTTATTATTATTATTATTATTATTATTATTATTATTATTATTATTATTATTATTATTATTATTATTATTATTATTATTATTATATTACCATTATTATATTATTTGCATTACATTTATTATCTTATTTATGTAATTAACTGACACCGGGTTACACCCAATTGCAGTTTAAATAAATTTAGCTTTATCTTCATAAAAAGGAAGCACCATTGTGTTGCGGGTTGCATTTGACTCGAATATTTATACAGTTTTTTTTTCTTGAAAAAAATCCTTCATATTTTTAAGTAAAAATGCATTCCTTCACGTCTCCGTAAAATTTTCTTTTTTATAAACCTCATTTATAAAGATCGTTGGCGTGTGAGAGCCGCGAAAGGTATGTATACTACTGAAATGATAAAGGAGACGATGCTCCAGAACGTGGTAAAGTTGAAGAATCTGAATAGTTTTATAGAAAACTCCTGAAAGTAGTGGAAAAGAGGTGTAAAAGCGACCAACTGTTGGTGGATGGAGACTTCAATGCGAGAGTTTGTAATAAGGAGATCAGTAACTGCGTGAAGATACGATCAATAATAACGGATATTTGTAAAGAGATTTTGTCAGCTTCAATAAACTACAAATTTAAAACACTTTTTTCAGAAATAAAGATATCTATATGTTTCCTCGGTCATCAAGGGTATTAAGATCAATTATTGATTTTATTATAACAAATGAAAATTTGGCTGACTAGATTACTCATGTTTAAGTGTAGAGAGATCATATGGTTTCTGACAATTTCCATGAAGTTACTAAAATTAACATGCATAAAAAGTGCTGATTTTCTCATAGAATAAAGTGCGAAGAACCAGACGAAGCTTATAAAGTTGTATTCATTATTACATTTGTGAGTTCAAGCGCTTCAAATGAGTTTAAATGAATCTTTTCGAAAACTCAATAGATTTCTGAGAAAAAACTTAAATTTTGCATTTACAGTAATGCTTAATCGCAATTTTCTTAAAAACGACTACGAATTTAGCAATGAAAACTTCTATTTAGGACGAGTTTTTACTCTTCTTCAATATTCTCGAAGTAATGATTCAGTTGTACTACTAGGAAAGCAAAAAGTTGAGAAATGGTCCAAAAAATGTATCTTGGGCGACGATAGATGGCAGCTGGCCAGAGAATGTATCACAACCTTAAAGCCAGACCACACCAAGAAAATTTGAAAAATTTTGTACGAAAATACCTGTGGCATTCTGTTGCACCTCTAGTTTTACTAAGTTCTCCCTTACATAAATATTTTCGCTAAATGACCGGAATATATTTGAATGGCGAACTCACTCGTTTTTATTTTGTGTTGTGTTATTAAATCATTCAGTTATTTATTGTATTTAGCAATGATGTGAAATAAATTAACGTCTCTATAGGTGAACAATTCTTGCTTACGGACGGACAGCGCTTTTAACAGACAAGAATATTTTAGGAGCAACTAATCAAAACGCATATTGTCCTCTGGTGGAAAAAATTAAGTTTGATACGAAATCGTGTTGCTTTTAACACGATCTACACGCTCCCGCTTTCAGATTTTTTGAGAATGCATTTTAGCACATTAAATTAAAAGAGAGACAATATGCATCTTGATTAGATGCTCCTCTTTGGTCTGCTAAATCGTATAATCCCAACGTAGGAAGTTCATGCATTTACATAATTCTTTAGTTAACAGGATTACAAAATCATGATACTTTTGATTAATTTTTTTAAATTGTACTCTCAATTGAGAATTTGAAATTGGCCTCATGTATTATTTCATTTTAATGGATCAGTTACTTGAATTAAAGAGAATATAGTGATTAATATAGCTAAATTTGTGACAATATCTATCAAGTAACTCCTCCCAAAGACAGTCATAGGCCAGATATCTATAGCATTTGAACAACCTCGTACTTTTAAATATCGCGCCAATTTTTCCAGAGGCAGTTCCCGCGAGCGCTAGTAAGCTAGTTACCTTGCACGTGATGTAGACATGCCTGACATATAAATTATATGCTGAAGGTAAATATTAACGTCTATTCCTTATTATACGTGTGATCATCTGCCAATCACATGATGATCACTTAGAACCAGCGCAGTAAGCTGTGCCACTCATGCAAAAGGCACGTGATCCAACAAACCTGCGTCTACATGCAATGGGTACGTGTTCATCAAACAAGAGAGAATGAATGTTTGCAATGCAACACCGGCACAATCAGAAGATCGTTATGAAATACAATTTTTTAAACACAGTATTCGTATTTAATCGATTATCTACAGACTATTTCCTATTTTGTTTAGTTTGAATTTTGCTTATAATTACCAACTTAAATCAATTTTATTGTTTATTATTTTTACTTACACCACTTGGTGAGAATTATATGTCGAAATTATTTGAACTGTCAAACATCAAGTGTAATATTTATTATTTACATTTATTCAATGTAATTAAAGAATATTGGAAAGCAAACCCTGAGACAAACGAACAAGACATAGGTAAAGAGTTGTGTTACGTATGGATCAGAAACTTTAGTTAAAAGGATGCAATAAACTCTTATTTAAAAGCTATGGAAATTAATTTTTGGCGACGATGTTGTTAGTATAACATGTTTAATAAAATAACCAACGAAGAAATTAGACAGATAATGCAGATAGAGACACTAGTGAACGAATGTGTACAATAATTTTACATTTTGATTTTTTTGATTTTAATTATTCAAATCCAATAGTATGTCCATCTAAAGAGAATGCACGCTGCCATAATACCAAAAATAGTTTGATCAGATCCTTTAGAAATAGGATGACTTAGGAAGTCTTGGGAGACCATCATCGTTACCATGAAGATAAGATAAAATAAGTGAAATAAAATCAGTGGTATATAGAGTGCGAGAAACTGTCAATAGAACTGTAAATATCTAGCTTAATAGTAATAATAATAACAATAATAATTTAATTATTATAATAAGAATAACCGCATTTGAAAAACCAAAATGAAATGGCACTTTGGAATAATAAGTATTATTTTAAACATACACTTTAAAATTTGGCCGAGTGGTTCGTAGAAAACAAATTTCAGTATTATGTTATCTAATCGTTTGCAATATTACTAGAAAAAATTTAATGTTGTAACACTAGTTTTTATTTGGAAGCATTTACTTGTACCTCCATCTACTTTACATTCACACAGAAATATTCTTTTTCTTGACTAATAATTTTCTTGTAGCAGCATGTAGCTTTTCATATGTAGCAGAAGTAGTTTTCTTGAAAATAATAAATAATTCTTTATATATTAGGATATTTTCTAGAGTAATAGAAAATCTACGTGATAAAAATAATTCTGAAAACGATAAAATCTATTTCCCGAAGGCTAGCAATTTTTTATTTCATTTATTTAAATCAGATTTTAAATAATTTCTAAAAGATTTATTTGTTTCTCAAAATGCGAAAATTTGAATTCATTTTTACAAAGAGCATATGTACTTATAAATATAATAATGTGAACAAATCTCCACTAAAGTTAATATTAAGAGCGTTAGAATGATAGTCAAGAAAATACATATTTACAGTTTTTAAAAAGACAAAAGATAGAGCCATATGGTGTTTATGTCATCTTAAATGGAACAATTAGCACTCTCCCTGGCAAAAGTTTAAAGTAATAATTTAGAGCCTTTTTTTTTTAAATCTTGTTTTTGTTATTTTTTAATATTGCACATATTACAGGCAATATTGAGCGAAAAGTACAAATATTTTGAAAAAATGTACATGGACTTAACGAAAGAACTAAATATGTATAACAAATTTTATTTGGACGAAATATCTCTATATTTAATTTTATAGTATTAGAAAAACACCCATAAGAATTAAAACTTGAAATTTCGGAAAATTCGGAGTTAACCGCAAATATAGGACATATGCCACCATAACAAGTATATTTTACTCTAATCTTACAAGAAATATAACGAAAACATTTGAAGCCATTTTTTGAGAAAATTTTGAAAATGTCCGAGGGGTGTAAAGTACCCCAACTTTTAAAGAATATTTTTCAAAATCTCAAAGCATCGACTTGAACCAGATGGCCAGTGGTTTCTTCAATTTTGAAGAAATCCTACGCATGGCTCGAGGGCTAGTGGTGTTCATACACGGACGGAAGAAATCGATTCACTATACTACTACGTACATTAGTGTGTGTATGTATGTATATATATATATATATATATATATATATATATATATATATATATATATATATTAGATAGATAGATAGATAGATAGATATAAAGAGAGAGAGAGAGAATAATAAATAGAGAAAGCTGAGAGAACTACATAAGCATTATTGAATACGATGTCCAGGGTGCTCACACAATGAATGGTCTACAAGGCTCTGAAACACAAAATAATGAGACACTGTACATATGAATCATATCAGCACAGAAGATTGCTTTAGAATATTTTACTAATCTATGGACAAATCATGCAGGTAGAGATATTTTAAGGAATGACTACCAAACTTTTGAACCAATAAGTGATTTAACTTGCCATTGAGGTCATTGAGCGAGTCATAGAATCTTACCATTGCCTTGACTATTTATTTACGAATCTGTAAAATTTGTCAAAACTGACTTACTGAATGGTGGGAACATATTTTCATGCAATTGTGATATTTACAATTATAACACACGTCGTATAAATGACGTTCATAAAATGTCAGAATCATCAGCTCACAACAAGAAATGCACACAAAACATGTACGTTACTTTACAACGCATTGCCAGATTGCATTAAACAATGAAAGTCGGTAAACAAATTTAAGTTAAAATAAAATATTTTTTGCTGCATAACTGTTTCTATAGAATTAGAGACTATACTGATCATCAAAAACAAAAATAATGCCTATATTAATAAAACAATGATATATAATGGATTAGTATACATTTTTATAGTATAATTTAAAGAAAGATTTAATGTGCCTCTAACAAGTAATGTACTTAGTTTCCAGGTCAATGACCGCAATATCGATCAGGTTTTTATCCAGTTTCCCTGATCCATTGAACAAATGCTGAGATTGCCACTTGTTTTCTTTCTGGACGTAAATGCAGCTTCACAATGCGTACGTTTTATTGAGCTCTCAGAAGTAGTGCTGAGGGCGAGTTACTTTATTGTTAGCAATGAAGAAAAATCAAATTTGCAGTTCGTTGACCGTTGCAAATAGTTTTTGTTTGTATACCAGCATTATAAACAACCCTTTTCCATTAATTGTGGGAATTGTGGGAATTCTGATGTGGTGTTGTTGACGTTCTTATGAGAAGAAATAAAAGGGGTCATCTTCGTCAACATATTATTTTTATTAAGATAGCCGGCTTTCGACAGCTTTGCCGCCATCGTCAGTCTACAGGGTACCGAAAAAATATAACAAAATTACAAATGAAATACAAAATAAGCCAAAAAATTAAATTGCCATTAATAGACTCATTTAAATTTTAGTTACAGATAGCAGATAAAATTGAAGAAATTGAAATTCAACGGGAGAATTAGTAGCAGTTAAAATTAAACAATATAACTACCAATAAAGAAGGACACATTATATGATTGCAAAAGATTAGGAACATATAGCAGATCGAATTGCAAAAAATGAAATGGGGGAGGGGGAATTAATACGGATAAAAACAGTTCAAATTTCAGATTATAAATATAAATGAAGAAATGTACATTCTGATATTGCAAAAGTTGAAATAATAATAATAATAATAATAATAATAATAATAATAAAAAATATAAATGAATATAAAAAGGGGATAGTAATAATAATTAATAGCAAATGATATGACAAAAATAATTGAATAATAAGTTGAGCCGCTTTGCTTACCTCGCTGCTTTCGGCAAAAGTCGGCCGACTGTGCCCCGAGGAAACGTGACACGGGCTTTTTATTGCTTTCCGGAGATCTGGCGAGGGGTCGGAGGTCTGTCAAGTGTTCTCTTGGAAATGTCTTAGGAGGCAGGGGAGTCAGTTAGTGAGGTCGGGGTGAGTAAAATTATCAGAAGAGGGGATAGAGGGAAATTAGTTTGTTCGTTGAGAACGGCCTCAGATTTCTTCTTGGCTTAAAATATATGAAAGATTTCTAAAGCGCTGCTGTTCCAGAATTTATTTTCTATTTCAAGAATTTTAATGTCTGAATCGGGGTGGAAAGTGTGGCCTGCGTTTATAAGATGTGTAGAAAAGTGCGATTTGTTTGTATTGTGCTTCAATGCAGGTAATTGTTCTTTAACTCTGGCATTGAAGCTTCCACCTGTTTGGCCGATGTATTTAACCTCGCAATTGTGGCAGTGGAGTTCATAAACTCCTGATTTCGCCATGAGTGGGGTGGTGTTGCGAGGTGAGAGTAGGTGTTTGAGGGATTTGTGTGTGGTAAAGGAAACATGAAAATTGTATTTGTAAAGAATATGGGCTACCTTCTGTGATGTTTTTCGAAAGAACGGAATAGAAATAAATTTTGATGGTTTCTGGGTGAATGGAGTGAGGCTTGTATACGTTTTCAGTTTTTTATTTAATTTGCGGCGTAGTATGTTGTCAACGAGAGTGGTACTGTATCCATTGGCGGTAGTTATGTATTTAATGGCGTGTGTTTCTTTTTGAAAATTGTCTTGTGACAAGGGAAGGCTGACAAATCTGTGAATCATGGCATGGAAAGCTGCGTGTTTGTGGGCAGATGGATGTTGGGATGTGTTGTGGATGACAGTGTCTGTGTGTGTGGGTTTTCTACAAATATTGAAGATGTGTTTGCTGTCTAACCTGGAGATGGTTAGGTCTAACTAATTAATTGATTGATTTTCACTTTATAGTTCTTTAGTGAATTTTATGGATGGGTGTCTGGAGTCAAGGAACTCGACAAAGATGTCGAGTTGTCTTGTTGTACCTGTCCATAGAGCTAAAATGTCATTGACGTAGCGGTACCAGTACGTTAAATTTTAAAGAAAGTGATGTTGTGTCTCAAACAATAGTGTTTTAAAATTGTCCATGAACATGTCTGTAAGAAGTGATGACAGTGGTGAGCCCATCGGAAGACCAGAGTTTTGTTTGTAGAAAGAGTTATTAAACATAAAGTAGTTAGTGTCCATGCAGAGTGAGATCAGATTGTACAGTTCTGTTCGTATTGGCATGTAGCTTTGTCCAGGATATTTTGTAAAATTAATTTACAGTCTTGAGTCGGGGTGTTAAGGAATAAATTTGTAACGTCAAAGGATACCAGTTTAGCGTTGTCTGGTATGTGTATCTCTTGAAGTTTGGTCACAAGTTCCAAACTGTTCTTGATGGTATGGACGGGTTTAAAACGTACGTGTTCATGAAAGAGGTTGTTGAGTCTGTGAGCAAGTCTGTGGGTAATAGTGTTGGTGTAGGAAACAACAGGTCTGATTGGTATGTTTTCTTTCTGGATTTTAGGGAGGCCGTAGAGGCGAGAGGGGGTGGGATTAGAGGGAATAAAATATCTAGATTTAGTGAATAGGGCGGGGAGTTCTTGAGTTCTGTTCTCAACTTAACAAGAAGTTTACTCGTGGGGTCCTTAGGAATTTGTTCAATGTTATCATCATTCAGTAAATCATCTATTTTGTCATTGTAGTCTTGGGTGTTGAGTATGACGACCGTGTTCCCTTTGTCAGATTTTGTAATGGTCAAGCTGTTTTCTGTGGCATTCTTGAGAAGCTGATTGGCAGAAGCCATTTCATGGTGTGTGTTTTTGATGTGACAAACTATGGTTTTGTCGCGGGAAAGAGCGCAGGCAATATCATATTTAGTTTCAAGCATGTTGTTAGAAGAAGGAATGTTTGTGCCTGTTCGAATGCATAATTGTTTAAGTTTAGTGCTAGTGAACTGAGAAGGAGGACAATGCTTGAGGCCTTTTTCTAGAAGTGAATGTTCGTTATTGCATAATGTTGTCGAAGAAAGGTTAATTACTTTGAGATGGAAGACTGGATCGCCGTGAAGTGACGGAGGGGGTGAGTGGACCGGTGCAGAACGAGAAACAAGTCGGCTCAACTTACATGATTGTACGATTTTCTTCTTTTTTCCAAGAGCGAAGACACGTTCTAGAATACAGCTGTCGAGGGTAGACCACTCTGCGGGGTGTAGTCGTGATGCCAACTCCCCTCGAATCCAATAGAGATCCAGAGACACGTTGTCCCTCGCAGAATATCATTTTTGGATCTCGAGTTTCAGCCACATTTATTTGGCTGTACCCACAGCGTTAGAGGCAGCCTTAGTGTGAAGATTTGCTGAAACTTTGATGATATCCGGCACAATATGCGTTTTTGCGCATTTTGAAAGAAACCAGATATTCAGTCCGTAGAAAGTGAATTTTTTGGACAGAGAGAAGAGGGAATTCATCCGATGCGCTAGATTTGCGTCCGTGAATTGTGGGAATTCTGATGTGGTCCTTTTCCTGATCTTTTTTCCATTAGCAAAATCGTTCATAATATGGCATATTATGGCACGAATCATTACGTCATCGCTATTCCTGCATGAAATATGAGTCATCACTTACATAATAGTCACAGACCCGATTTATCGTCTGTTATGGAGTATAAAGAATGCAGTGGTAACGTCTTAAAAGATTCTGAGTTCACAGTAAAATCAAATATATTGTGAAAAAACTTGCACTTTTAAAATATAATTTATTAACTTAATACAACTTTAAAATTACATTTTGCTATTAATAGGTAATATTTGACAATAATAACAAAGAACATCTAATTAGTTTTTATGAAAATGAATATTAATAGTGCAGTTGAATAAATTTGTCAAAAATACTCCAAATCTGTCAAACACTTAATCCTAAAGTGCTTATTTTTTCTCTAGTTTCTGCACTAACCAATATCTTGTTGCAATGTAAATCTCATTATTCACTGATTCTTCAATGCAAGATTCAGCTACATTTGAAGATTGCCTCCGTGACATGTAAGTGCAGTAATATCACCATTATCGACTAAACGCATCGCGGATGTCCTCTTAAACAAACACATTTACACATTGCCTTTGATATTGAATATGTGCACCATAAGG
Organism: Teleogryllus occipitalis; assembly: GCA_011170035.1. Taxonomy (NCBI): domain Eukaryota; kingdom Metazoa; phylum Arthropoda; class Insecta; order Orthoptera; family Gryllidae; genus Teleogryllus; species Teleogryllus occipitalis. The sequence continues at coordinate 235,930 of BLKR01001095.1, forward strand.
TAGACGCTTTACACCCTGTGGACTTAATGTTTAAAGAACCATGCATCATAACTACCATTTTTATTCTAGCATGTTCATTGTAGTAACGTAACTAACCTACTCCAACAGATAGGAAAGAACAACAGCCGCGCATACAAAATTTGCATATTTTTCATCCATCCAGCATTCATTTCCTGCTTTAGCGGCTTCTTCCAAAATTTCTTTTGGGAAAGAATTCATAATGTTTGAAACGTAACTTTCAACCTAATTGCCATTTGTAAACAATTAGTTGCTTAGGTAGCACTCATGTCATAATATGAAACCGAAGTTACAACTTAACATTTAAACTGACTTCGCTTCCTTAAATTTCTGCAATACTATTATTAAAAAAATAGCGCATGCAACTCGTTTATAATGTTACTTTTTTGCACTCATAAGAAATTATTACCGAACTCACTCCTAATATCGTTCGTTCGGTAAAATTTTCTTATTCCTGCAAAAAAAGGACAACATTATAATCTAATTGCATAATATGCTGTTATTCATCTTTCAACTATTGTTAAAATGTTATGATGGGATTCTGGTACTGAAGAAAACGTGCGCAGATAATCTTCTCCCCCATACGTCATACACAGTTTTTACTATTTTTTTGACCAAATAAATCAAATCAAATAAATCAAATCAAATCATACAAAATATTAATAAAAACGCAAAAATAATAATAATACAAATAAATGACAAAGACAGCAAATACATTTTTTTTTCAATCAAGGCGTCAAACAAGGTTGTCTATTATCACCGACATTGTTTAATACATACATATGTTCGGCTATAGAAAAAGGGCAAACATAATTCTGGAATAAATACAGGTAATATGGCCTTCAAGACTATGATATTCACAGATGATCAACTGCTTGTTGCAGAAGCTGAAAACGACTTACAAATAGCGGCTTACAAATTGTAAAAAGTAATGGGGCAATATCGTCTTAAGATATCAGTTACCAAATCTAAAACCTTGGCTATTGTAGGTTCAGGATATCCCAGGGGCAAAATAGTTCTAAATAATATAAAATTAGAACACGTTTGCACCTTTCATTACTTAGACTGCAGTTTATCATATCTAATAGAAAGCAATATTGATGTCAAAGTAAATTCGAGAGAATGTATGGAACAAGAAGAAAATCATTAAAAAATAAAACCGGAAGAGACACTCATTTATACTTTTATCAAACACTTACGGTCCCAATACTAATCAATGGATGCAAAGATTGGACGTTAAATAGATCATTAAAAGGTTCCTGCGAAGTGTTGTTATCTATACTTTATTATAACATAAAAAACGTGGATATGTGAAAAAAACTAAATATTTTTAACCTCTTGATATATATAATCATATACCAAAAAGTTTCTGACTTATTTATAGATCTTAATAAATAGGTAGTCATGTTTTATTTAAAAATGGTTTGAAAGAAGGGAAGGGAACTTAGCTGATGTCTCACCAATATGGAAAACGGAAAGACTGGGAACAAAAAGAAGCCTTGTTATACTCACTTTACCTTCTTCGATAATGTCTGCAGATTTCGTCATTTACATCCATTTGCATATACCTCTAGGCTGTTAGTACCAGTGTTTAAATTTAAAGTTTTATCTCTAAACCAGGAAAAAACGTGCTTATTAAAGCTAATAGAAGGTAATGTCGTTTTAAATTGTATACACAGCTTGCATAATGAAGTAGTGTGTGATTGTGAAGAGTGACGCGGACATAGTGAAGTGTTCGCCAAGTGTCAAGTTATTTATGTTTGTTTTATCGAAATTTTTAATATCGTCTACCTTCATTAAAATTCAAGAACTTTTATGCGAGTTATTAATAATGCACTTCTCTAGAAATAGAAAATAGAGCCCTACGTTCATAAAGCTGTGCACGTGAAGTTTCCATATGAAGTTAGATTCAGTATTACCCTCTATTATGGTTAATTACCCATGATTGTCATACATCAGAATTATGTTTTCATCGAGATATTTGATTTAAAGCAACTTATCTATGAGGATAATCAGAAGTTCTTTGCAACGGCCTAGAAGGACATTCAAGCTAGTTTTATTTTCTAAGAGTTCATTGAAAATAGACATTAGAAATATAGATCGATAATTCATTTTATCAATAATATTTCCTTATATATATTTCATTACACATAACGGCTAATTGAGTAACGTCTGAAACGTTTATTTTGGTGGAATATCATTACGAGTAATTTATTACATAATAATATTCATAGGCAAAATGAGGGCCTATCGAGGGAATTTGGTCAACATAAGAATTAATAACTCTCTTAGAAAAATATATCAATGTGTCAAAAGACGTCAGAACATCATTTTAATAAAATTGGCACAGGTGTAGAAGGCACGAATTTCCTTTCCTGACCTATTCAATCTTCGTTTTCAGCTGATAGTGTACATTTTACTACATCACGCAACTTCTCTGACCTTATCGTTCTGATAACAAAGGCACGCTCTGCTCCAGATTCATACTTTTTCACATAATTTCTTTCTCTATCCTCTTCATTTCATGAGTACACATATGTGCACCTACATTTCTAAGCATGCATTTCAGAGCGACGTGCAATTTTTTTCTTTTCTTTGAGGTTTCTCTTTTGCTAATCTTCAAGCTTTTTAATTTCTTTGTGAGCTTCTGTGCACTTGTGTATTGAATTAGGCGAAAATAAAGTTATTCAAATTGGAAGACGGTAGTCCGTTCACACCAGCGTGGGAGTAAGATTTTTTAAAATTCTATTGCATCACTGCATGATGCTTTTGTCTGCTTCTTATCAACTATCAAACTGTCGCAGCAACTATCAAAATGTCATAGGGCATTTGTCACCACGTCTGGAGATGCTATGACGATATTACTTTCATATACGGTTCCAACTTAGTTATGTCAACATGAATTTGGTGAGATGAACGAAATAATCCAAGAACTAAATTGTTAATAGGTGATACTGACATAAAAAAATATAATTACAAAATAGGGACGTACTTTCAATTTTGGAAGATGGTAACCAATCAAATCAAGGCAGGTGAAGCTTCTGTCTAAAATATAAATAATAGATTTTTTAGTAGTTAATTAGTTTCTTAATTTTTCGTAATTTTTAATAGTTAACTACTAAATCGTTAGAGTAGCAACAATAAATTAATATTCTAGAATTATTTCTTTTATTTCATGATTTCATTGTAAAACTACTCGAAATGCTAGGACGGGAGCCAGCAAGAAAACCACGTATATTAACCTAAAACAATTAAAACTTTTAAGAAGTTAGCCAATGTTAATAAGAATAAGGAAAGGCAATTATGCCGATTTGTAAATGTGGGTCACTGTATAAGGTTTTTGTAAGTGTGAAAAAAAACTACGCCCTTGGAGAATGGGGAGATAATTCTTGTTGGCAATTTTTTGTTAGATAGACAAAGTGTAAAATACTATACCTATGAGGCGTCTTAAAATTCCCCATATAGAATTCAACGTGTCATTTTAATGCCCTTATTAGATTACTAATTCAAAAATAATATTGTGACGTCGTCGTGATGTGAAAAACAACACAGACACGGAGTTTCTTTGTACAGGTTTATTTACAATTACTGTATATTCCAATGTTTACATACTCCTCCGGAAACTACCGCTGCACTCCACAGCACTACCATTCCTGAGGCAAGCCGCCCCAGCCTGACCCAGCGTACTCCAGCGTGTTAACTTGTAGCACCGCCCCCGGCATCTGCTGTGGCCACCCTCGCAAATCTGCGACCACCCCTCACGGATCAGCAAATGCCTCCGCACCGCGATTCGGCCCAAACTCGAAAGCCATCGCCAACACTCCACCGGCGTCTACAGCGAGGAGTCACGTGACAGACCTCCCACGCTGAAGACCCGCCGACCGCGTCACCTCATTACAGAGTTTTGGGCCGGGCGCACAATAGGGCCCGCCGACCAGCTGCGCTAGCTGACCGCCGGATGTTCCCAGACACGCCCCCGCTGGCTTGCACCCTCGAAACGACCGCTCCGGTTGCACTGCCAGCCCGACGCCTGGACCAACCCCTCCCACGCCCCGGCCCGCGCCTTCTGCGGTCCGACGACTACTGAAAGCTACGACATTACAATTTTTTGGTCTAATGGTAGAAAATTCTTTTTCATTGTCGATTCCAGCCACATCGTTTAGGCGTCTCTACGAAGCCGTTACACTCATTCAAAGATGTCCAATTTGTCACCAGGTTATGTATCATAGTTACACACCCGAGAAAAATATTTTTTTATTGAATTTAATGCCTACAAGTCAGGTCTGTAAAGGCCATACCAACAAGATGTCACGAACGTGAGAAATTAACCTCTAAAGGGCACCCCCGGTTAAGATGGTAAAAAGTTCCCCATAACCAAATGATGTATGAGTGGTTACATTGAGATTCTAGCCTAAAAGTAATATTTTTGAAAGGTTTCTCAGCTCCCGTCCCACCACCCACACTCTTTTACAGCCAAAAAATTAATTATTTTAATTTTTTGTCAACTTAATACTATTTTATCGATTGAAAAAATATGATAAATAAGAAAACAATTTTTATTATCAGACAAACATTTTTTGACATTTTCTCAGATCCAAAACTACGTGTTAGAGGATATTTTCTAAATTTAGCAACCGAATTAACACACTTCTGTTTGTTCTTCTGTCCTGTTCGTCCAACTTTGAACACCACTAGCGCTTAAATCATACGTAAGATGTTATTTACAAGGGGGAGTCAAATGAAAACAATTATTTTTTTAAATATTATTTATTGGTCACACAGGGTACAGAAGTAAATCACTTTTCAACATAGTCCCCTCCTCGTTCTATGCAAGTCCGCCAGCGCTTCGGAAGAGCCTGAATACCTACAGAAAAAAAGTTTTTTGGGCGACGGCGCAACCACTCGTGCACCGCGTTGCGTACCTCTTCATCGGAGTGGAACTTCCTGCCACCCATTGCTTCTTTGAGCGAACCAAACAGATGGAAATCGCTCGGTGCGAGGTCTGGCGAGTAAGGAGCATGTGGGAGGCATTCAAATTTCAGGTATGTGATGGTCGCAACCGTTGCACGCGCCGTATGGGGCCGTGCATTGTCGTGTTGCAGCAGCACACCGGCTGACAGCAATCCACGTCGTTTCGTTTTGATGGCAGGCCGGAGATGATTTTTTTAGGAGATCCGAGTACGTAGCACTCGTCACAGAGGTTCCTCGTGGCGTGTAGTGTTCTAAGATGCCCATTTGGTCCCAAAAGAGGGTCAGCATAACCTTCCCTGCAGACGGCTGCGTCCGAAACTTTTTGGGTTTCGGTGATGAGGAGTGGCGCCACTCCTTGCTCGCTCGCTTTGTTTCAGGCTGATGGTAATGCACCCATGTTTCGTCACCAGTGACGATTCGTGACAGGAAGGCATTACTGTCACGTTCAGTACGCCACAAAAGGTCTTCGCACGCATCAACACGTCGCTGTTTCAGTTCAGGCGTCAGTTGTCGGGGCACCCATCTTGCAGACACCTTATGAAACTGGAGAACATCATTCACAATATGATGTGCCGATCCATGACTCATGTGTACGCATGCTGCAATTTCGTCTATTGTCACACGGCGGTTTTCCAAAATGATGGCGTCAACGGCGGTTTTCCAAAACGATGGCGTCAACGGCTGCAATGGTCTCTGGAGTCACTACGCGCCGAGCCTGGCCGGGGCGTGGAGCATCGGCCACGGACGTAACACCATTTGCAAATTTCCGGCATCATTTATAGATTTGTGGCTGTGACAAACACGCATCTCCATACTGAACCTTCATTCGCCTAAAAATGTCAATCGGTTTCACACCTTCACTTCGCCAAAACCGAATCACAGAACGCTGCTCCTCGCTGGTGCATGTGGCTAGTGGGGCTGCCATTTTGGAACTGTTGTTGCGCTGGTGTTTATGCATCTGCCGGCTACTGTCACTTTGGAGACATCCGGCATACTATCGCAAACAGGCATGCCAACTTACAGCTCACTGGCGCCATATGCGAATTTTTATTTCTACTTTTATGGTTTTCATTTGACTCCCCTCGTAAGATATTATTAATAATGGATTTTCCCCAATCGATCTGGCGCGAGTCGAAGCTTTGAAATTTTGGAAATCTTTCTTTAAATTAGGGGGGGGTTACACGAAGCCTCTGGGACATTTTCTAAATTTTCTCTAAAACAGCTCCATTTTTTTCTTTAAACTTTTCCAACGGATAGTGCTAATTGCACTGTTTAATATGACATAAAATTCATTTTGCTGTGCTCGTTTGTTTTTTCAAAAAATACATCAGTGTAATTTTTTAAAATATCTCTCACGGCTTTAATATGCACATTTGTAGTGATTTGTGTAATGCGATTATGAGTTTGCATTTGTGAGTGGTAGTGCTTCAAATGACTTGCAATGAAGTTTTTCGAAAACAAAAATTCCTCTGAAAATGAGTTTCATATTTTGCGTTTACGTTAAAACTTAAACGCCATTTTCTTAAAAACGGATCCAATTTTTTTTAACATTTTTCACATAGGACGCAGTTTACTACTCATTAATATTTTAATAGTAATAGTTTGAATCCACAATTAGGAAACCGAAAAATTGACAAAATTTCAAAGAATGTATTTTGGGCGGCGATAGATGGCAACTGGCAAGACGATGGCGCAAGCTGTTAAGGTAATCCAAAAAATTGGAAAACTATACAAGGAAAATTGGAAAACTACGAGAAAATATGTGCCATTCTGGGGCACCACCAGTTACTTTCAAATGCCGGGGTACCCCGTTGGCCGATTTTATTTACCAATGACGGGATTTGGGGGGTGATAATGAATGTAAGGCAAGTATACAGAAGCCAACCGTTCCTGATCCTGAATAAAGTGATTAATATGAGAGTTTATTCAAAGCCTTTTAATTTGATTCTTGGTACTTGCATTGATTGGTTGATAATTTCGTGTATCAGGGAATCATTATTCCCGGATGTGTAGTGCATGTTTTTATCATGGGGAAATGACGGTGTTTATTTCTCTGATGAATGGAGAGATCCGTCGTCGAACTGCTCTTCGGTTTGCCGGGTTTCACCATCCAGGTATCTCGCACCAGAAGGATACCGCCCATGCGGGATATGATAGATGTTTCTGACTGCTCTTCCGAAATATGTGGTAGTGTAGTGCGTGTATGTGTAAGTGTGTGTAAGAAAGAGATGAGGATTGGACAAACCAGAGGACGGAAAGACCACGCTGGGGCTAGTTTGTTACGGTACTGCACCGGCATTCGCCTGGTGTTGATCGGAGAAAAAACGGAAAACTGCCGACCAGAGCAGCCGGCCGCTACAATTCTCCTACAGGCAGTGGTTGATTTCAACCCAGTCACCGGGAGAGATGGCTCAGGGCATAAACTGATGTCGCTGCAATCTCTCTGACCGGGAGGTCAGTGTCCCGATGGTGGCAGGATTATCGATACTAGTTTGTCAGGTAGATCGAATTCTGTCGCTGTCGGAGGAGTATTCTAGCGGCCGGATGCTCTGATCGGCAGTTTTCCGTTTTTTCTCCGATTAACACCAGGCGAATGCCGGAGCAATATCCTAACAAACGGGCACGGACCGCGCGCAATCTTTCCTTCCTCTTCTTTTTACCATCCTCTGCCCTTACACACCCTTACATTAACACGCCCTACACTAACACACGTGCCGGGAGACCGGTCGGGAGCTTGTCCCGGCTGGGGCGGTGCCCCGCTAGTGGGAGAAACCTACTTGAGGGAAAAATTCCGCTAGTCGACGGTAGGTCGATGCCGGGTCTCACCATTCAGCAGGGGAAGAACACCGCCACCCCACGAGAAAAAAAACATTTATTACACTTACGGAACTAATGACCCTAGTAGCTGACGCGCCCGGAATCACTGTCAAACAATCAATCATCAATCAATCGATTCATCCAGTCTTCTAGCTAGTATTAAAAATCCTGCCTTCGTCAGCACTTGTATCGTAGAAACTCCCGGTCAGAGGCATGGCGGTGACATTCGTTAATTCCCTGACACACTTTAGCCTTTATTTGTACTCGGAGAGAGTACGCCTTAAAGTAAATAAAAAGAATGTGCGATGTTTTTTAGAAAAGCAAACACGTGTTCGGTTAAAGAGAGATCCGTAGAAATGGGTGTGGTGGGGAAGAAGGGCAGTGCCATGAGGTGGCGGCCAAGGCTCGGGACGAAGTAATGCGATAGACCAATTAGTGGGAGGCAGACGAAGGCCAAGTACACTGGGCAGGTGTATCTGACCAATTACACCGCAGCGTTGAATGACGCGGCAGACGCCCTCATGAATCACGTGATACTTCCCCCACGCGAGGCGTGTGAAGACAATCCCCCCTCCGCCGCAGGTGCGAAGCTACTCGCCTGATCTTGATTCGCAAAGTATGCCCGCGCGAGTGTGAGCCTTTTGTTGTCTCATTAACGAAACTCGGCGCACTCTTGTAGTAGACACTGTCAATACGTGAGATCTGGTAGAGGTAAACAACGTGATGTGGATTTAGCATGCGATCAATTGCGCTTCTTTTCAAATAATTATTGAATTTCACGGCTAATGATTTTATTTGATATTTCAGTGTTTACTAATAAGAATTGCGTCGTGCAGATGGTATGTCCTTACACGTTACTATCATGTCCATAGTAATCACAATTGCGTATATTTATGACAATAAAAATACCTATGTTGAAAAACATCGCAAATTATTTCCGTTGACATATTCGCACGTTTGTAAACCCTTAAAGAGATTTGAGTTTTGTTCATCATTGTTTAAAACTGTAACTGACAGAAAGTATTAAAAAAATCTTCTTACACTTTCATTGACTTCTTATAAACTAATTTCCTTATTTCTTTCATTTGGAAGTGCTTAACTTAGAATCCGTTTTATTCTAAAACGCGAATACATTCCGGTAACTAGGAAACTACTTCATATAATAATTGTGTAATTGTGTACAATAAATTCTGTATGAAATCCAAAATGTTGAAAGTACTCAAGCCGGAGTTTAATTCTTTAATTTCACTATCTCCTGACAATCACCCCGGGTTTCTCTCCTTTTCACTGAACTCAAAATTGTAGGAATTCAAATAGCCCCCCTCTTCAACAGACAGTCTCCTCTGCTGTGTCACCTTTTACACATTCGTATAACGTAGATGAAACTGGGTAGGATACATCATGTCTCCCCGCTTCTTCTTGTTGAAGCCAAAAGATCCATCTCTGGCAGTATTCCGTTTGCTTTAAATGTTGACAAGCTCATCTCAGTTGTAAACACAGATTTTCTCAGTTGTCAACAAAAAGGGAAGGAAAGGAATGGAAAAGAAACTAAATTTCCAAAAGCAAAAACTTCCATTGTTCTTCAAAACATTTATTGATGCTGACTCATCTTTAGATTCAACAGATGAAAAGGAAGAAATTTGGTGCGGTGAAGACAATTGCACCAAAATCAGAGGCGATTCGTGTTTGGGTTGCCCAGATATACGAAAAAATAATCGATGTATATGATGTGATAAGCCAGGGATCCCGGATTTCATTTGAATGGAAAATAGAAGTGCTACAGAGTGGCACAGACTTTCTCGTAGTAAAGTTTTCTAAATTTCTTGGCATGATCTGGGTTTAAGGACTTGCTCCTCTGGCCAGCTGTTATCTTACATGTATACATTCTCTCCGAAAGTAATTTTTTTAGACATTTTCTCAACTCTTCGGTTTTCTAATAGTAGAACTGAACAATTACTTCAAAAATATTAAAGAAGAGTAATACCTTGTCCTAAATAAAAGTTTTCATTGAAAAATTTGAAGACATCTTTAATAGAATGGCGATTAAACATTACTGTAAATGCGAAAATTAAAGCTTTTCACACGTATCTACCGAGTTTTCGAAAAACTTCATTTGAAGCACTTCCACTTACAAATATAATAATATATAGAATTTGATGGAAACGGCGTGAGAGTTATGTCAAACAAATTACATTTGTGTAATTTTTTAAAACACAAAATAATATATCTATATGGCGTCTATGTCATCTTATAGGATTTGTTTGGCAATAACATTACCAAAAATTTCAAGAAAAAATCTGGAGACATTTTTGAGAAAATCTTGTTTTTATTATTTTTTTAAATTGCAAATTTTGCAGGCAATATTTCACGAAATCCTCTACAATTTTCAAAAAGAAATATCCATGTCTTTAATGAAAGAACTATTTATGAACAACAAATTTCATTTCATTCAAAGAAAAATCTCTATCGTCGATTTTGTAGTTGAAAGAAGACGCCGAAAAATGTGAAACATTTGCAATTTTCGAAAATTCAAAGTTAACCGTGAAAATCGAATCTATTCCACGCCCATTAGCGTATTTTATTCTATTTCTTCAAGAAATTTAAAGAAACAATTTGGAGCCATTTCTGAGAAAATTTTGAAAATGTCCGGGGGGCTTGATGAAAGCACCCTCAAATTATAATGAATGTTTTTCAAAACTTCAAAGCTTCAACTAGTGCCAGATAGACAGGCGTTTTCTTCGCTTTCGAAAAGATCGTACGTGTGGTTTAGGCGCTGGTACTGTTCACAGGCGGACCGACAGACATACGGACGGACGGGCAGAAGTTTTACTTCTTATTGGTTTCTGGGCATCAAGAACCCATCAAACATGAATTCCGGCTACACCACGTGTTAGGGGACTTTTTTCTCATAATTTAGCAACTGAATTTAATTCTTGTTGTCATGAATTTATTTCTGTCGAATATTCGCCGTTTTTTTCGCGCAGCATTACATAACTTTCTATATACTGCATATATTCCTCCGAATATACGAGAAAGTAAAAACGGTATTAATCGTTAGTAATACGATGCAATTGTATGCAGGCTCGGAAATCAAAGAATATGCGTTGTGAGGGCAACCAATAAACAAAGTGAAGTATTATATGCTTAGTGTCATAGCGCTGTTCATTTGGGAAGATATGGACCCGAAGACAAAGGCGTGGATATGACATTGAAAGCCGTGATTCTGTGGGAAGGTTGAAATAATCACTCTCTCGAAAACTACCAAACTGAACACTTCGAAAGCAATCGGTGCGGTGCGAATATTTTTTCAGAATTGTCTGAGTTATTAGTTAAATGGTAGTATGGTGAATTACGTATGATTAGTTTTAATAGATTGATGTTGTGCAGAGTAAGAAGTCAAAGGCGTTATTCTCATTGAATTAAAATTGTAATTTTTGTTATTGTAATTTTGGTTTTGAATTCAAGTAGACTCCGTGATTGGAAGGAATTTACATTCGGTTAGCTATGTAGATGGGAGTAATTTTAAAAGTGAGCTGAAGATAGACAGTCGCGAGTAGGTGTTTCATTCGAAGCTCAGCCAGGCCAAGTCGCGACCGCGTATTAATTTAATAGAAATTATTGAATGCTATAAAGTATCAAATAGTTGAGAATATTCCGGAAACATGCATAATCTATTCTAATGATAGGCAAAGAACGCGAAAATAGGGAAATGGGGGACATCCCACTGACATCATCGAGCCCGCAGACATCCGAGAAGAACATCCGAGATGTCATCACAGTAAGCTTACGAACTTTATGAAAACCTGTATGGGACTTCAATGTTTGTACAGAGAAAAACTTAATTATTTCATTAATGAGCTCAACAGAACTTGTAGAAATGTTTGAATATATGTTACATTTTTATTTTTGAAAAAAAGTGAAGACTGATCATTTATAGTAGTTTCTCTCAATTCAATAATTGGTTTGAATCAATAGAACTTTCATGAATCGTGATCCTGTATAGAATTGAACGTGCACATGCAACAGTAAAATGTATGTCGAAACTCATGATTAAAATTGAAAGTTAAATATATAATATATTTTTGAAAGAATTTATGATTATAGCAGGGCAACGTAAGAAATAATCATGTTGATAACAGCAGGGGAAATAACCCCTCCATAATATTTGTATAATTGCTTGTAAATAGTATCAAGATTTAGAAATATTAAATATATAAAATAAGGGAACGTATTTCTCAATGAAACCATTTTGAAACCAAATAACGTCCAACTAGCATTCTCTCCGCTCTTAGCCCTATTACTCTTCGACCTTACACCTCAACATAGGATTGATTGATTGATTTTTTCGTGTTTCCGGGTGCGTCAACTGCTTTGGTCATTAGTCCCGTGAGTGTAGTGCATGTTTTTTCTCGGAAGATGGCGGTGGTCTTCCCCCGCTGGATGGCGAGATCCGGCGCCAACCTACCGTCGGCTAGTGGGGTTTCCCCCTAACCAGGACTCTACCACCAGTGGGGCTCCGCACCAGCCGGGACAAGCTCCAAACTCCCGACCGGTCTCCCGGAATATGTGGTAGTGTAGTGCATGTTAGTGTACGTGTGTGTAAGAGGAGAGGATAGGACAAGGAAGAGTAAGGAAAGATCGCGCGCGGTCCGTGGCGAGGAGAAACCACGGAAAACTATCGATCAGAGCAGCCCGCCGCTAGAATTCTCCTCCAGACAACGACTGAATTCGACCTAGCTGAAGAGCGAGTGTCGAAAATCCTAGCGCCGTCATGACTCAAACCTAGGACCTTCCGGTCAGAGGCGCTGCAGTGACATCAGTTGATGCACTGAGCTACCGCTCCCGGTCACAACAGAGGACCTTCTGTGGCGCAATCAAGTGGGTGGGGAATGATGTGGCCGAGCGCTGCGCGGAGTCTGAGGCGGTCCGAGAGGAACACCAATATTCTGTGTTCCCTGACTCCAGCTCCAACTTAATTTTATGAACTTCGAGTGGTATTGAAAGATCACAAGTTTAGTCACTTATTGACGGTATGGAATGCATTATTTATAGATAGATATTTATTATTCTGCAGGTAGGTATATACAACCTGGTAGCAGAATACTACAATTTATATATTACAAATATTAACTTTAAATTATTTAAAGACAACAACAACAACAACAACAACAACAACAATAATAATAATAATAATAATAATAATAATAATAATAATAATAATAATAATAATAATAATAATAATAATAATATGATAACAATAATATCATTAACTACATTTTATGACTTATTGTAAAGTATTAAATACAAGACTACATGACTTTTTAATTACATTTCATTTCACAACATTTGAAATTCACTTCTCTTTCTACTTCTATACTGCACTACGCTGCACAACACGTCACCACACTTCAATAGAATACTACTTTGAATATAATTATATACTTAATACAGGAACGCATTAATAGTAATTAACAGAATAATAACAGCAATAAAAATAACAATAATAATCAAATAACTTATATAATAATCCCACTTACTAAATTAATTAAGTTTACAAATACCATTAGTTAATTTATTTTTAAATTTTTGAACACCTAGAAGAAAGGGTTCCAAGGGTTCCATTTAAGATATTTAGAACATTTGTTTTCGTTTGATATTAGGTTGTTAATTCAAAACGTACGTTTGATGAGTTCTGTGTGTGAAGGGGGCCGATGTGAAAGGAAGCCTCTTTCTGCTCTTCGTCGCGGCCTCGTGGCAGCCAGCCTGCCGGAAGTCTGAGAGCGATGTTGAGAATAAGAGTGTGTGTAAAGATCTTAGAAGCAATATTGAAAAAACACTGAGTAGGGGGAGAACAATATGCACTGCTTTCATAGATTTAAAGTCAGCATTTTATACAGTACCCAGAAAAGAACATGGGATGCCCTGGAGAAAGCGAAGATTTCAAGCAAAATGATGAGGGTAATTCAAAGCATTTATAAAAATGTGTAGGCTACAGTAAGGCTGGATGGATAAGTCAGTGGGAAATTTAGAATGGGCAAAGGAGTTAAACAGGAAGATTCATTGAGCCTTCTACTATTTATAATCTTTATGGATCAGGTTATTAGTAGTAGAACTGCGAGTATTTTACACCATTAGGCGTCTCTCGCATCCCAGTTTTCATTTGTGTCTGTCACTGCAGTCTTCTGCAGTTCATCCTCTTCTAGCCATCGCCTTCTTCACTTCTTCCTTCCATGTACTTCTGGGTCTTCCTCGTCTTCTGTGCGATGTTGGTTTCCAATTCTAGAGCTTTAGAGGCCATCGTTCTTCCCCCATTCTGTTCAAGTGACCATACCATTTAAGCCTTTTAATTTCAATGGTATCAATTATGTTGAAACTCACTTCTGCTTTTCTTATAATTTCTTACTTTGTTCAGCAGTGTCAATCCACAGCTTCTTCGCCAATAGTCCATTTCCATTGCTGTAAGTTTATTCTCATTACCTTTCGATATTTCCCAAACTTCAGACCCATATGTGGCAATATTCTCTATGATAGGCTTATGTAATCATCTTTTAACATTTTTCTCAGGTTTTGATTCCATATTAAAGGATGCAATTGTCTTATGGCTACTTTCCCTCTTGATATTCTACTCTGAATATCTTGTGTACTACCCCCATTTGCTGCTATTTGAGTACCTAGATAGGTTACATTCTGGCAGGATTTCAATTCTGGTCCGTTGGGTATACACAGAGTCTTGGCTTCTCCTCCTACAACCAGATATTCTCTTTTGTATGAAGTTGTGTTATATGTTATGAAGTTATATAAAGTCGCATATGTAATGAAGTTTTCGTAACATATACAAAACATCATCTACCTCCTCAGCAAAGATGACTTGGTCTTCTGCATAATTTAGAGAACAGAGCTTGGAAGAGACAGTCGCCAGTCAGCCGCCGTCCCGGACACTTCGCCCCAGACCTCGCTACTGAAGATGCCCACCGCAGTTGTGGGCAAAACGTTTGGCAGTTCAAAGCCAATTGGACCACGACCCATCAGCCCGGAAGAAAACATGAATATAGAGCTTGGAATCGTCAATTTGTACATCCAGATTGCAACATTTTCTCCTCCAATTTTTCAAAGCTTCATTTAAATATAATTTAAACAGAGTAGGAGCTATGCAACACCCTTACCGTAAACCTTTATTTACAAAAAATGGTTCAGAAAGGTTTCTTACAATTTTCCTTTGACTTACATTACTGCTGTATAGGTCTTTGACAGCACTCAATAAGTACATCTTAACATCTCGTTTCTGCATTGCCATCCAGAGTTTATTTAATGGAACTTTGTCATAGGCTTTTCTTAAATCTGTAAATACCAGGTGTGTTTCTAAATTATGGGCAAGCCGTTTGTCTGTCACTAGTCTGATACTAAAAGTATTATCAGTACATGAGCGTCCAGCTCTAAAGCCGCTCTCTTATTCCGCATCTATAAGCTCCATTTAAGTCGAAATTTTAGTATTTTTCCATACAGCCGACCAATACTACAGAGCACAGTTATGCCTCTATAATTCCCACATTGTTAAGGTTATTGTCAGGTCATTAAACAAACCAAAAGACGTACTAAAAGTTACCCAGTTACCCCGCTACTCAAAGAAATGGAAAGCAACGGACATGTACGGACATGTTACTAGAATGGCAGAGGATAGAGAGCCAAAACAAATGATTGAAGACAGGCCAGAGGGAAAGAGACCACCTGGAAGGCCAAGAGGAACATGGGACGCCTATGTACAGGATATATGACAAAGGAGCGGAGCTGCACTAGGAGAGGTGAAGTGCAAGGCACAAGACAAAAAGGAGTATGTCAAATGGGGTTTTTGAAATAAAATAATTTTATTTGTGTAAAACATACCCAAAAAATTGTGCTGGTTTCTAAAGTGCTGAAATACAACCACCAGGGTCTTTTTTTTGTGTGAATTCTGCAACCGTCAATTGTCTCGACTCATAACACAAAAACTAGAACGCCCACTGG
This sequence comes from Teleogryllus occipitalis, assembly GCA_011170035.1. Taxonomy (NCBI): domain Eukaryota; kingdom Metazoa; phylum Arthropoda; class Insecta; order Orthoptera; family Gryllidae; genus Teleogryllus; species Teleogryllus occipitalis. The sequence goes on from BLKR01001095.1 coordinate 251,737, forward strand.
AAATCATAGCCAGAACTAGCCGCGCGGGAGGTAAATATACCTGACATGGACACTACACGTAAAATTATGTAGATAATATTTCAATACAGAGTTTTATTAAACTTAGTGTTATTTAATTTACATGAATGGCTTATATTTTATATATTAGTATCCCGAATTTTGAAAACTACATTTCCGTCATTCGATGGTGTTGCAACCTCCAGTTTCATCGGATACCAGCCGCCACTGGCCAAAACTAAGGTTAAGGTACACCTGTCACCCTCACAGAGAGATAAATGAAGATCTGTACACTTCATTAAGCACACTATTCAATCTAACAACGAAAAATATTTAATACACGATAACTATACCGCACTTTAAAACAGTAAATTCAATATTTGATTTGCAAATTAGACTATATTTTCCCCGCTGCTGCTAAAAATCTGTTAAAATGAGGTGTAAGGAATCGATACCGTCCCCCTCCCTCGCCTCATCGCACCCGCATCTGTTTCGCTCTGCTCCATCAGTGTCTCGGCCCCCTCCCTTCCCTCAGCCTCCTGGAGAGCAACGACGGCTATATAAGGCCAGGCCTGAGAGGCGGCCGACAGAGGAGGTGGAGCCGTCGATCCGTCCTCTCTCTCTCTCTCTCTCTCTCTCTCTCTCTCTCTCTCCCTCGCCACCATGCGCGCCCTCCTGCTGCTGCTGCCCGCCCTGGCGGCCGTCGCCGTCGCCCAGAAGGACCCCCACTGGGTGGACGGGCACAACACCATCGTGCACCTCTTCGAGTGGAAGTTCTCTGACATCGCCGACGAGTGCGAGCGCTTCTTGGGCCCCATGGGATACGCAGGCGTTCAGGTGAGCCGCTCCCGGGAAAGCCACCGGCTTTTGAGGTTTCAACGCGTGTAATATTGTTTTTATCAACCGTCTGAGCGTATTTTGACATTATCAAACTGAGTTTTCTTATGTTCAGATATGATTTCTTTCTTAGGAATTACTTTCCTCAATCGATGAATAATATATTCATACTGGAATAAGTTCATTGACATATTTTAAACACGTCTCAGAAGTGCCTAAGAACATATCTTCTACATTTTCTCGAGCAAATTAAAAATATTTTTAAAATGGAATATAAAACACATTTAAACTTCTTGTTTATTTTCAATAGCCACTGGCAGTAAGGATATTGCAGACAAAACACCGTAGAATGTATTCCAATATTGACTTGTATTCAATTGAACATTTTAAAGGATGTCATTTAAGCCGATTTATGAATTCTGTTTCCTCCTTTGACCTTTCAATATTTAAAGGAGATAGAAATATTCTTTACATACTTAAGCCACTCCTGCGACTTTTTGATTGAAATCGCTAAAAAACTGTTTAAGCAATACACAGTATTGGATTCATCTGTCTAAAACATTGCTCATGATTCTATTAGTATTTGTAACCTAAAAACTGACAAAACATTGCATAGTGGCACACGTATTTTCTTTTAATAATAAAATGCTGCTAAATGGATCAATTATGAATTTATATTTTTCGATTAGTAAATTTCGTAAAGAAACTTAAGTTTCGTAAATAATTAGTAAAATATATGTAGAAACAGCTTAAATTTCTTTAAGATAAAATATTTACAATGAAAATAGATCTACGTAATGATATATAAATTGGAAACCAACATTAATTTGCAAATAGCATAAGAAGTCGGCGTCAGTTTTTGACTTTTCTCACGAAGGTACTGGAATCATAATGCATTGTTTAGAATTCCAAACTACAATATTTAAATGATATTACAATAATAGTTTTCGAAAGATTTATTTTCGTTTTCATTTATTAACCCAGTTTTTATTTGGTAGACCTCCCCGGTCAACGAATACTTGGCTCTTCCCAACAACAGCCCGTCCCGCCCCTGGTGGGAGCGCTACCAGCCCGTCTCCTACAAGATCGTCAGCCGCTCTGGCGACGAATCGGCGTTCGCCGACATGGTGAAGCGCTGCAACAACGTCGGCGTCAGGTAACGGCACTAGCAGCAAGGCCTCCCAAGCGAGAAGTACGAACCAGTAGGATGCAGTCTATTCCTGTCCTTTTACTTTTTCGCTTCTACTCATGCGTTTTTGATTGATTCATTGATGATTTAGTGATTCGGGGCGCGTCAACTACTATGGTCATGTAGGCATGGTCCGTAGGTGTAGTGAGTGTTTTTGCTCGCGAGATGGCGGTGGTCTCCCCCGCTGTATGGGCAGATCCGACGCCGACCTACCGTCGGCTAACGGGGTTTTCCCAACCAGGTATCCCCCACCAGCGGCGCACCGCCTCAGCCGGGTGTAGTGCACGTGGTGTAAGTGCGCGTGTAAGGGGAGAGGATATGACAAGGAAGAGGAAGGAAAGATCGCGCGCGGTCCGCGGCCCGTTTGTTAGGGTACTGCTCCGGCATTCGCCTGGTGTTGATTGGAGAAACCACGGAAAACTACCGATTAGAGCAGCCGGCCGCTAGAATTCTCCTCCAGACAGCGACCGAATTCGATCTAGTGTCTGTAAAGCTAATGTCGAAAATCCTGCCGCCGTCGGGACTAGAAGCTCGTACCTCCTGATCAGAGGCGCTGCAGTAACATCAGTTGATACACTGAGCCACCGCTCCCTGTTTTTCGGAGCGAATATGCATTATATTAATAACTAACTATAGGGCGATAAATTCGTATTATAATCCATAGTGAACTACAGCACCACAGAGATTCTAAAAATGTAGGGAATTAATCGTCTACAATAGACCATGGCGAAAAATGTGCTAACACTCATTGGCAAAAAGTAATCATCTACAACCACCTACACCCTAGATATTTGTAATAGTTGTTCTATTCTATCCTATATAAACACCTTGAACTCTACATTGATTGCTTCTGCAATTGTCTGTCGCAGGATCTACGTTGATGTGGTATTCAACGACATGTGCGCCACCTGGAGTGACCCCGTCGGCTACGGCGGCGATGTCCCTGACCCTGCGAACAAGAACTACCCTGCGGTGTCCTACAGCTCCGAGAACTTCCACTCCACGTGCACCGTCAACAACTACAACGACGCTGACAACGTAAGTCGTGCGGATTTCTTCTTTTTATTCTTGTTCCACTTCCCCTAAACAATGTTATGAACTTGTCATTGGCCTTAACTGATGATAATCGGGAGAACTGGAGTTTTGTACCGAATTGTGAAGTAATGAATGATTTTATACAATTGAATTTTACACATGGGGCTTTTCTTTGTCTTTCACAATCATAAAAGAAAGATCCCCCTGTCGAGTAACCGTTGCCTCTGCAAACCATGCATGGAACTATGTCACCTATTCATACCTACTACATGTATTTATAAGATTTTGAATGCTGGAATATATAGACGTGATGGTTATTGTATGAATGTTGAAGATTTCTCATAAGTAAGTTAATGTTTCTATTATACCTTTAACAAAGAGAAGAATACGAGTAATTACATGAATTTCTATTTAAGTTCTGCGAATCTAACTTGTAATGCAATTGAAGTTCAGTAAAACTTGAATTTTTGTATGAAATTTGACAGTTAAATAATAAAAAACTGATAGCAATCAATTACCTGTCTATACGGCACAAAGTCGAATAGAAATTTGACTAAAAAATTTTTAAAAAGCATAATATTTTTCACTTTGTGAACCAGCCCACAACTATTTTTCTTTGAGGTATAACCATTTTTCCTCACGAAGAAGTAGATTCCTGACAAATGTTTTTCTGAGGATTGCACACGAAATGAACTTGACAGTACCAGCACAAATTGGGTTCATTTTTCACGCTAGACTGAAGTAGATTATTAAAGAGCATTCAGTTTTTTCGTAATCGTCAGAGAGACCGTAACTGCAGGTGAATCTGTAAGTCTGTCGTAATTGGAGGCGCGATACCGAGACTTCAATGACCTACTTTTCAACAATTTAGATTAGTCTTCATTCACTCAGTTCCAGTATCCTTTCTGTTTAGGTTTCTTTCAAGTATTTTTATGGAGCATTTAGCGATTGATTGTGTAGAAGTGTTCACATGGATACGAGGTAATGCATTTTTCTTCAGGTGCGCAACTGTGAACTCAGCGGCCTGCACGATCTCGACCAATCCCAGAGCTACGTGCGCGGAAAGATTGTCGACTACCTGAACACTTTGGTTAGCCATGGCGTTGCTGGTTTCCGGTAAGTTCATCTGGATCATCTAAAATGACGCTCTATTTCTATCTTTGTTTCCAATGCTCTTTATGTCGAGTCAAATGATAGCAGAGAAAAACTAAAATTCGAATTAAAAAACTTAATTTACTTGAAACGTTTACCATGCAAACAATTAGTTGACGACATATTTTATCATTGCGAAGAAATTAAAAAAAGAGCCATAAGAACGTCAACAACATCGAATCAGAATTCTCACTATATTTTCTCACTGTTAGCATTATTAGATGAATTCCTCAAATTTTTTTCTTGAATTTACGAGATAAACTAGAATTGTTAAAGTCCCTCCTTGGGAGTATTTCGTTAATAAAAATTTTGATACTTTTATGAAATGAGAAAAATATAAGTATTTTCTAGTTAACGAGATGAAATTAAGTATTATATAGAATTCAATTTCACGTCTTCATTTTCTATTGATCTTTTTAGAAGAAAATGTTTAAACTATCAATTTTTAATGAATAATCATATCACCAATTTAAATTAAATATTATCTGCAGATACTGTTGTATTGTACATAACATCATCGGAGATACTACAGGAGAATCTGGACAATAACTTTCAAATTTTTGATCGTGAGTATTGAAAACTATTTTGATGTTTCTTGTGACAGTGTTGATGCTGCCAAGCACATGTGGCCTGCCGACCTCGAAGCCATCTACGCCGCCGTCAACGACCTGAGCACCGACTTCTTCCCTAGCGGCACCAGGCCTTTCTTCTACCAGGAGGTCATCGACCAGAGTAAGAAATCATTTCCAAATAAAGTAATCATCAAAATTATTTCTGTGTTACAGTGACCATTTTTGTGACACCCGCAGCTAAACAATCTTAACGAATGCAATGTCAAAGAAACAGACAATCTCACGGTGACTTGCCAAATTGCGTTTTTACTCTACAAGTGAAAATACTAGTAGAAAGTATGCATCAAAATTCGCGAAGGAAAACTTCGATTTCATTTGGCCGATTAATCAACTGTTTCTTGACATACACCATACGTAACAAAAAAATGTTAAGTTCTAGTCTTAAAATCTCACCGTTGATCTCTACATCTCGAGTTGCCGTCTTCACCTCTTAGTCTACAAAAATGACATTTTTAGGGAATCAGCCTTTATGAGTATCCCCTTAACGGTACGGCGAAGGCGTTGAGTATCTATTTATAGGCGTAGAGTTTATTTTTATTTTTATTTTTATTTTTATTTTCAAAATTCATGTAGTATATGACTCAGTGTAGGGATCATAGAATTTTGAAAATGTGCACAGAATTCACTTCTCCCCATAGCACGTCATAAGCAGTTTCAACTGTTCTTTGACGTAAAATAAATAAATAAATCTAGAATTCTATTTGATCAATAATTCTGCTTGGTTAACATACGAATCTTCTTGTGGGTGTGGAAGAAAACGATGGGGTCGGTTTTCACGTGCGAAAGATGTCGCACTAGTAAGCTAACATAATAAAAAACGGACTAAAAATTGATATATTCTGCCAATGCATTTTTGTTTGATGGCAGAAATCCCCAATAAAATATATATTCATTATATTATTTTCCGACCTTGATGACCGAGGTGGCTAAGAGCGAGAACCGGCTCAGCGCTTCGGTCCGAAGGGTCGCGGGTTCGAGTCCCACCTTGGGCATGGTTGTTTGTCCCTTGACTTTGTATGTGTCATGGAGGGCCTCGCGTTCTGCTGACCCCAGATCAGAGGACCCCGCAAGTGTGTTGGTGTAGTGTATTGTCGAATATGCGTCCCATCGGGACGTAAAGGGTAACCGGCAGCTGGGTGGATAAAAGGCCTAGAAAAAAAATATTATTTGCACATTAATTACATAAATCATAAAATAAACTAATAAAATATTAATTTTAGGAAAAGTGCTTCTGCCTGCACTTCATTTCTAAACCACATTCCACTTATTTTTGCAAACTCCATTTAATTTCCGTTACCTTCAAATTTCCTTCATTAAAACCTTTGATTGACAACTTCATGATACTATGTTTTCTCGACTTAAACATATTCCCATCATTTTTATTACAGATAATAATTACAGAGAAAATATCATTGACTTTAACTTTCATGGAGTGTATTTTATTTCTTACCATTTGTACAGCGCGTGAAAAGTTTTGAAAACCGTTAGAAGTTATCTGTTTCAATCAAGTAACGAATTCATGATGCAATGAATATTAAATGCAATCTGTTTGTTTCTAGCTGGCACTGAGGCTGTTAAGAGCTCCGAGTACACCAGCTTTGGAGTGGTGACGGAGTTCAAGTACGGTTCCATGCTGAGCAACGCTTTCAATGGCAACAACCCCATCCACTGGCTGGTGAACTGGGGTGAGTTTTTAAGAAAAAAAACTATTTTTGAGCCTAATTTGTGATCGGTATTTCTTTTCGGTGACCCCCATTTTTCGATTGATTGATTGATTTTTTCGTGTTTCCGGGTGCGTCAACTGCTTCGGTCATTAGTCCCGTTAGTGTAGTGTATGTTTTTTCTCGGGAGATGGTGATTTTCCCTCGCAGGATGGCGAGATCCGGCACCGACCAACCGTCAGCTAGTTGGGTTTCCCCCTAACCAGGACTCTCTCACCAGCGGGGCACCGCCCCAGCCGGGACAAGCTCTAAGCTTCCAACCGGTCTCCCGGAATAGGTGGTAGTGTAGTGCATGTCAGTGTGTGTGTGTGTGTGTGTGTGTGTGTGTGTAAGGGGAGAGGATAGGACAACGAAGGGGAAAGAACGATCGCGCGCGGTCCGAGGCCCCTTTGTTAGTGTACTGCTCCAGCATTCGCCTGGTGTTGATCGGAGAAACCACGGAAAACTACCGATCAGAGCAGCCGGGCGCTAGAATTCTCCTCCAGACAGTGACTGAATTGGACTTAGCTGAAAAGCTAGTGTCGAAAATCCTGCCGCAATCAGACCTCGAACCTAGAACCTCTCGGTCAGAGGCGCTGGAGTGATATCACTGAACTACCGCTCCCGGTCCAACCCTCAGAGAAATCTCCCCGTATGCCAAGAAAGTGTGCGGTGATAGACTACGCAGAGAGTCCACTGCACCCACCTGCCTGGTGACACCTCCGCCCGTATCCTTCCTCCGAAGCCCGTGGCCCCATGCTGGTGTTGGCCTCAATTACGCCGATCCGCCACCGCTTGCAGGATCTTGCGCTGACAGTTACCTTAACTAGATCACAAAGAATAACTAGGCAGTTTAAATGAAAAACATGGCGTGTTTCCCGTTCCATGTAACCCGCATCCATATGATGACGTGTGAAAAGCAAACTCAAGCCTTTTCGTACATCGACTGGCTTTAGCGTTTACTCGACTGTTCGACGCAACTAGTGTGAACTTCAGTAAGATTGTAGAAAATTACTAATTACTAACATTACCAAACTACTAACATTATTAATACAGCAATAAAATAGTCAACTTTTCCTCTATTAGGGGAGAGAACTCTAAAGTTTGAGCATGTTGTAAAATTCCCATATTTTGATTATCTCCATATCTATAATACATGTTGTTGACTTATGCTCTAACAACAATATAGTACTTTGGCCCATTTAAGTTTGGCTTTTTTAACTGCCTTGACCATCTTTGCTGATTTTGCAATTTCCTATCTAGATTCTTCGGCTTTTCGTTAATACACTCCGTATGTAATTTATTTTCGACCTTTTTCACGAACTATTAGTGATGTTAATTTTAACCAGTGTTGTGAAAGGTTTCGGAAATCAATATCTAATGACGTATTTCTGAAATCATATTCTTACGAGGTCTCACGGAATTTGAAGTTATAAACTCAACAGAAATTTATTTAAAAAACGATGCACTTAAAAGTAGAAAAAAACCCTCACCTAGAACTTACCGTTCGGTTTCTATGTGAAGTATAATAGAATTGTACCTAATTGCGGGAAGGAAAAAGGACGATTTTCACCAGGAACATTCCCAGTTGCTTATCATCCACATAACTGTCAATCAACCAAAGGATTAATAATCTAAGAGCCAGAATATGCGCTTTCAAAGTAAAAGTGATATAAGTAATATAGTTTTTTAAATATGAGTGAGGCCAGCACCAAGAAAACAATGCTCTTCAACAATCTTGTTCTTCCTCATAGGAACTGCCTGGGGTCTTCTGGACAGTGACAGCGCTCTGGCTTTCATTGACAACCACGACAACCAACGCGGTTCTGGTGGTGGCGGAGACATTCTGACCTACAAGTCTGCCAAGCTCTACAAGGTACGAAGTGATGATGATAATTCATTTAAGAAATAAACGCTATTTACTGCATGTCATGTCTTACATCGATAACTGACTTCAGCGTTTACTCGACTGTTCGACGCAACTAGTGTGAACTTCAGTAAGATTGTAGAGCATTAGATCCAAACTACTAACATTATTAATACAGCAATAAAATAGTCAACTTGTCATCGATTAGGTGAGAGCACTCTAACGTTTGAGCATGTGAACAATGGTGAAAATGAATTTAGGAAATTGGACATAACTGAAAAATCATAGTTTATTGCGACACTTGTTATGAGTATTTTTTTATCTCATTTGTCTCATTAAGACAACACCAAAGTAGTTGGCATCGTATGTTAAGTATAAGTATTTTGATCTTTTAGGTAGTGTAATAGAGATAAATGTGTTCTTTATTCACTGGCTGTGTCCTGTGCAGATGGCCATCTCCTTCATGTTGGCCTGGCCGTACGGTATCACCCGGATCATGTCCAGCTACTACTTTACTGACAATGACGCCGGCCCGCCTGCTGACAGCAGCGGCAACATCCTTGACGTTACCATCAACAGCGACAACACTTGCGGCAACGGTTGGGTGTGCGAGCACCGCTGGAGGCAAATCTACAACATGATTGATTTCAAGAACACCGTTTCTGGTAAGAGTACAGAATTACTAGTAGATATCAACCAATTGTTATGTATTCATTATTTATTCCATTTGTTCCTGGCAAAAATTATGAAGATAGACGTTAAAGAAACATTTTGCTATGTTAACAGAAAAATGTTTGATAAGGAAATATAAAAATAATTTATTTTAAATACATTTAAACACATATAGTTTTATTAATTATGTGACTATATTACATATTTCGTAAACAAGTGTTAATAATTAGGTAAATTTATAACTAATTAATTGGAATAAAACTTTTTTTTTGAGATGAAACCCAAATTCATTATTATTTTACAGAACACAAACGACAATTCTTATATGAACATCTAATATAACTAAAAATAAGTGTTAAATAATTCATCATGAAATATTTTGAAAATAAATAATTTTGATTGGCATTCAAAATATATTGAAACTTTTTCTGGTGGAGAAAATGCACAATATTGTATATTTTTTCTGTCCAGGAACCAGCGTAACCAACTGGTGGGACAATGGCAACGAACAGATTGCTTTTGGGCGTGGCAGTGCTGGATTCATTGCCTTCAACGACCAATACAACACAGACTTCCAGCAGACCCTTCCGGTAAACGATGTTTGAAATTACATTGATTTTAAAGTAATTTAGAATAGTGATTTTGTTTATTTTCTTGGAAACTTTTTCTGGTTAGCGGTATGTATAATGCGTAAGTGAGCTGAAATTAGTCTTTAGTAGGAAGTTTAGGAATACATTTTTTAATTTTTTTTTCACTTTATCAGGAATTAAAAATGTGTTGTCGATGTAAGATCAATGGCTTCAACTAACTTCTTTTTCAGATAGAATAATTGTATTTATTAATGAGTTGAAATACAAATTATTTCAACACAAGAGTGTTCTAGGTGTTGGAACTACTTCATTCATGCTGATGATAATCAGTCATCCTGGTTGTTAGTTAAAAAACCTGATAAAAACATTCAAAATTTTTAAGGTAATGATACATAAAACATTAGTTATATGAATAGCACTGTGTTAAAGTAGTGCTTACACTATTTTAAGTTGAAGTTCGCGCATAATAAATTGGTTTTCCAACGTTTTAGTCATTTATCCTTGACTTTCATGATCAATTACCCGACTTCGGTCGAGGAAACCGTGTCAAATGCAGGAACAGGCACAATTTCAGAAATGTTTGACGCAACTCTAAACGCGAATTTTTCATTGAAGACTGTTCTTTCTCAAGGCGCCTATTGCGATGTGATCTCTGGCTTAAAGAGCAACGGTGTTAAACTCCTGTCTTGATCTGATAATATGCCGAATTTACAGAATTTAAGAGTACACGAGATTATTATTATTATTATTATTATTATTATTATTATTATTATTATTATTATTATTATTATTATTATTATTATTGGGTTTATATTTCGTCATTGGCTAGCGAGTGCGGGAGTATATATATCACACTATTTTGCCTATTAACACATTTACGCGCCATTATTAATTACTGACGAACAGATTCCATAGACTTTTACTCTTCAGGTAACAATTTCCCTAATTTGCAAAGGTTAATGAAACACACAAGTATGAATCGACACCTCTATGAATTATTCATTCCCGAAGTGGAACATGCACTTAATAGAGATATTTATACCGCACTCTTACAGTATATTCTGTACAGCCGACTTGTTTGTTTTTTATTGACTTCCTGATTTGAAGGATACAAAATAAGCAACATTAACAAATATTTAAATATATTTATATCGATCGTACTTCCTTATTCTGCTAAACTGCGGGACAATGCTTTTCTGCAACACACTCTCTGAAACAATGGACAATCTATGAAAATAAGAACTCTAAACGCACCTTTTCATTGCAGACCGGACTCTCTGAGGGCACCTACTGTGACATCATCTCCGGCTCGAAGAGCAACGGCGCGTGCACCGGCAAGTCGGTGACCGTGAACAGCGACGGCAGCGCCTACATCGAGATCCTGTCCTCCGAGGACGACGGAGTGCTCGCCATTCACTCGGGCGTAAGTTCATATATCTAGCCTAATCCATTAACTTCACTACATTAATTTATGAAATCAAAATATATTTTTTAACTATGAAATGTGTTTACACATTATTATCAATTTTTCATAATTTATTATTATGAATTATATGACATTTTTAATATTATTATATATTGAATAATTTGAAATATTATAACATTGAATATTATTATATATTATTTAACAAATTTTCTTTTATTTCAGTCTAAGCTGTAGAGGAAACGCAGTTATCCGCGAGGGAGTACTGTAATTACACATTCTGATGAAATAAAAGGCTTACCTCAAAACTATTTTTATTTTCTCCCATTTACCACACTTTCCGGGAGATTTTTTTACAACCTGTCATACAATTAGCGAGGCTATCATTAGTGTATACTAAAATGTCAAACGCAGTCAAATATTCTCCACTGAAATAACTGAATAAGGCAAAGACTTGGTCTAACGAGTTCCTCGCTCCTCACTGGCTTTTTTCTCACGTACCTGTCCGAATAGGCAGGCAGCCACTCATCGTTACAAAGGGAAAATTCGAAAACCTTGACCTGCTTTTCCCAGATAATCTAATGACTTATTTATTCTGCTATATTTTTTCTCGTTTTCTTCAGCGTTATATAGTGCATACATTTTAAAAATTTGAACAAATAAAGATATAAATACCTCATGATGCCCATATTTGCAATAAAATTATTATTATTATTTTTTAATATAAATGAACACAAAATAAACTATTCCAATATCAAAATAACTTCAAGGGCAATATAAGTATAGCTTGACAAATTCAGACATCTTTTGGTTAAATACAATTTAATTTCAGAAATAAAATATTAGAAACTTTTTATGGCCAGAGAAATCTACATACATTTACACTCTATATTATCTTTTGAACCTCTTATGTAATGGGAAAGTTTCTGTATATTTTGTTTTTGGGAGTTAATAGTAAAGTACGGAAACAGAGAACGCAGTAAACATGAACAAAAAGAATGCTCAAGATAATTTCTGCATATTCATGTTATTTTTCTTTTAATTGTTATGGCGACGTATACTATCACCGACAGATCGTGCACAATTGATACAGAAAAATTAGAAAGGCTGCATCAGCTCGTATTTGTCGCATAATTATAACGGTTACGTTACATTATAATACTACTTGAACGCTCGCTGTTCGACAAGTAATGAATGTGTGGAGCCGTTGGGTGGCTCATAATAGCTTCTTGAAACTCCGTAATCTCTGTTATTTTCTTCAAAAAGACACTGAATCTCCCATGAAAAATCCTGTATTTCCAGAAAACTTTAATGAACAGAAACCTACTTACTCCAATTCAATCGACTTCAGTTTTCTTGGGTTTCCGTGTCATCAAACAATATCGTAATCTTTTCTCAAAATGAAATTTGATGATTAAAACATGGTTATTAGAAAAAGGCTTAATAAATGTGTGTGTGAGTGTGCATCAATGAAATAGCCACTATTCAATTTTGAGCAATCCTTACCAGTTTTAGGTATTGTCACTACTCTATTAATTTTTCGTAGTTTCGGAAATAAGTTCTTTATCCAGATGACAACTAGATTGTATATTTTTTAAAGAGCTTGTTTTTTTCCTTGGATAGATTTTGATTATATTCGGGATGCAAGAAGGTCCCAAAGATGTGTTCTTAGTTGAGTTAATAGTAGAAATTCATTTCCCTTTAAACAAAGAGGATCATTTACATGACACTAAGAGCATATTTTGTCATTCCTATTAATTATACGTTATTTTTCTGATTCTCCTTTATATCGTAGAAACGCAGTTGAATAATTTTGTAATCTGGAAGATGTGGCAAATTTTTTGCCAATTAATTTGCATTAAACCAGGCTCTGTAACAATTTTGTTATCAGCCTGTACGAATGAAATTGAGTTGTACATTATAATTCCTGAAAAAGCTTTATTCTTTTTCCTAGAGTTGTTTTGTGACTTGACGAAATAGAAGATACAAATTCTAAGAACTTGCTTTAGTTTCTTTGATAAATCTTGTTTCATCTCTCAAATACTTAATTCAATTTTTATTGTTTATATACACATTTGACATTTTTATTGCTTATATATATTGTAATGCCGTACCTGCTGGCAGACGTTAAGCCAAAGTGCCTTTGGATAACTTCCCTGCATCGGTCAAACTTCGTCGATGTGAAATGACACATAAAGAGAAACACTTGAAATATATACAAAGCACACTTTGCAAATCTGTTCCAGAGGATATTATTAAATTTTGTCATGAGGGTACAATAAAATTTAAAAGAATACTCTATGAAAATAATTAAAGCAAATTTATAAAGACATGGTAAATTAAAAAGAAAAGTCCCCACGTAGGGAAAGCAAATTAATGTAACGCCCAATTCCACCTAAAATGTCAGGCCTATTGGAAGGCGGGAATCTTGCTTCTGACGCCACTACTTGTAGTATAACATTTCATCGTGGCAAAAGCGTGGTCTGCGTGTAAATCAGTGTGAACTGTGAATATCGTGCACAGAAATACTTGAGAACAGTGTTTTTATTCATTTTATGGTGTAATAATATCTATGCGTTACGTTTGTGGGAACACAACGTATTTATGGAAGAAACTTTGATACAGAGAAAGTAAGTACTTGTAACATCTTGTAAAAACGTTTAGAAGTTCGGATTACGTGCCATTGCTGTGCTCTTCAACTTTGAAATTGCTTTCATCAAAATTTATCATTCCCAAAGTGAAGAAAAATCCACATCATGCGTCATAGTACATAGGAAGGAAATTAAGTTTGTTGAACGAAAATGACAAGACTAGTACACTTAGAGGATGAAATATTCTTGAGGTCAAATGTTGACTATAAAAAAGAAAGTATAGTCGGAACTGCTATTAATGAAGAGGAAAATTCATCAACAGCTTTTGTGTTCAAAGTAACTAGTACGATTTCATCATATAAAGATGTAGTTCATATATTAACGCTCAGAACATTTACAGATGAGTAGTTTAACCATAATATAAAAACCATAATTGTAGAGCTTGAAAAGATTGGTTTTGGAGTAATTGCAGTGAATTCTGACAAAAATCCTGGGAATGGAAGACCCTTATCATTGTTTGCCGATCATCCAAAACTAGAAATAGCTTATGAAAGTCTATACGAATCCCACAGAAAATTACCTTTCTCCATTCGATAGAAGTTACCTCTTGGAGTCCATAAGAAACAATTGGTTAAATCAAGATAACCAAAAAAAGAATATTCCTTATGTGTAAAATGGTGTTATGCATGCAGGATCATTTAGTTACCGCAAAGATGTATGCCACACTGAGAAGCACAATATTTTAAAATATGACAATACTTTAAATTTAAAATACTTGAATCGTTCATCTCGTATGAGTTAAAATTAGCAGTTAATCAATGAAACTACTTTCTGTAAAATATCATTATTAAGGTGGCAAAGAAGGGAAGTAAACGTTGATGGACTGACCAGCCGGCGAAAGATTCATTTGCCGCGATGACTACCCATGTGACGTCACACCGTCAGTGGACAGGGCTTTTAGTGAAGGTGGCATTAGTAACGCCTCGCCTGCTCGCGGGCGTGCAGCCAGACGTTAGGCACCAGGCCGTGTCGCGGGTGGTCGTGGATAGATCCGTCGACGTCGACCTGCTTCGGGCAGCTTCCGTGGTGCGTGGGTCGCTGGAGGGAATTGAATTGAATTGAATTGAATTTGCCTTATTTTACGTGGCGAGACTCAGGCTATGAGGCCTGCTCTTCCATCTAACCACGCAAATTCCGCTACGCTCCTTTCACCAACCATGGGAGAAAGACGGTATTACTTGGGCGACGAAACAGGCGATTTGAATTTAGCTCAGAGGCATCATTTAGGCTTGAGGATCTTTCACACGCAGTAAATGTACTAACATGGGACAGCCGGCTTTACTTCCCCTCCGAAGAAGGCGTACGAAGGATTTTTTTCACCCTTAAAAATCCACGTATTCAATCGGGTTTGAACCCGCAAACTTGATCCGATACGCTACCGCTACACCATCGCCGCCGCCGCTACACCATCGCCGCCGCCGGAATGGCGTCGTGAAGAAAGTGGCCGGATATGCTGACACCGTAGCGTGAAAAAAGGCGTAAATTCGTCCCTTTCGGACATATTTTGTATTTGCGGTGATATTTAAATGTCAAACGTCCTATAATGCCCAAGGTGATATTGTACGCATAGTGCTCACGCGCGCACAGGTGTCGTTGGGGCCCTCTGGTGGCAACATTTAGCACTAACCAGTTGTTGTGTTGCTAAATATTTACTACTAGAGCGCTCCAAAGCGCAAACCGTTGGTTATATGAGCATTTTCTTCTATAAGAAGAATCAAAACCGTTAGAACTTAGCTAAGCACGGTTTAAGATAGTTCGAAATGACGCAAGTCATATGTACACCTCGTATAATACAGTGCCTTAGCGATCACGGCTTAATCGACATTAGGCATTCAGGACGGAAAAAGCTTGTTTATATCTCTCACTTAGGTTGTCTCTGTCTACTGAAGAAATCAAATTTGCAAATTAGTGCAAAAAGGTACAAATGCGCGTTGACTAGAAATGTTACCTGTAAGTAACAAGGGGCATTATACTAAACTAGAGCTGCTACAGAATGGCACAGACTTCCTCGTAGGACAGTTTTCTAATTTCCTTCGTGTGGACTGGTACTGTAGCCTCGTCTCTTATTGCCTGCTTCCATCTATTGCCCCCCCCCCAAAAAAAAATTTCGATTTCCAAATACCAGAACTTAAATTATATTTTAATTATATTAGAGAAGGCTAAAACATTGACAAAATAGCATTTTTCATTGAAAAATTCGGGGCCTTCTTTATAAAAGAGAACTTAGCTAAACCTTTAAGCCATTAAGCATTACTGTAAATGTGAAATTTGAAGCTCTTTTTTACAGTAATCTACTCAGTTTTCGTAAAAACGGAGGATTACTCAAAAAAAAGCGCTGTTAGTAATGGAGGATTACTCCGAGAAGCGCAAAGCGCTCAACGCCCCCCAAGGGGCTTGGAGACGCGTTGCGTCAAAGTAGACGCAACAAAAAAATTAAAAAAAAACTTAATTTGAAGTAATATGAAGAACATTCACTCACAAATTCAATAATGTATACAAATCCAATAAAATATACATTCCAACGGTGTGAGCGATATTGGGGAAAAATGTGCAATTAAAAAAAAAAAAGAATACACCAAAATGTTATGTTATATTAAACAGTGCAATTAGCACTATCAATTAGAAAAATTTGGAGAAACAATTTGTAGTCATTTTTGAGAAAATGGCGTTTGAGCGTTTCTGAAAATGCGGAATTTTGAGCTCATTTTAACAAAAAACTGTTGAGTTTTCGAGAAACATTATCTGATATTATTTAAAGCACATGTACTGATAAATATAATAATGTGACGAAATCGGCTCTAATGTAAATATTCCTGACGTGAGGGGCAAGTCAAAATAATTACATTTTTGTAACTTTTAAAAAAACAAACGAATAGAGTAATATGGCGTTTATGTCATCGAATAGGCTACATTTGGTATTCCCCCTACCAAAAATTTAAAGAAAAAATTTGGAGCCGTTTTTGAGAAAACTTTGTTTTTGTAATTTTTAAAATTGCAAATATTGCACGCACTATTGCACTAAAACTACTAAAGTTCCAAAAAATAACTTCATGACCTTAACGAAAGAACTATTTATGGACAACAAATTTCATTTGAACGAAGACATTCTGTCTTTAATTTTGTAGTTGTAGGAAGAAGCCGGAAAAAAACTTTTGCAATTTAAAAAAATTCAGTTAACCATGAAATTCGGACCTATGACACCTATGTAAGTGCATTTTACTCTATTCTTACAAGAAATTTAAAGAAAAAATAGGAGACTTTTTAGAAAATTTTGAAAATATTCGGGGTCTTATTGAAAAGTACCCCCTTATTTTAAAGAAAGTTTTTCAAAATTACAAAGCTTCAACTAGAGGCCTATCGACAAGGGATTCTTCAATTTCGAAAAGATCGTACGTGCGGTTTAGGCGCTAGCAGTGTTCATAGACAAAGGAAAAGACGGACGGACGTTTAAAAAAAACACTTTTCCGGTATCAGAGGACCCCAAAACATGTATTTCCGTTGAAATCTCGAAATCGATTTTCCGCAACATACATAACTTTCCCTATACTACATATACTACCCCGTATATACGTATGTATACGAGAAAGTAAAAATATCTATAGTTCCTTTTGAAAAACTAAGTAACAAAGTTACCTCAATATCTCTGAAAATGCAAGTGATAAAATCGAAACGCATATATGCATCAATTAGCCCCATTCCTTCATGCACTTTCGTGAAATAACTTGCAATAACTCGCAATAACTTAAACCATTCAAAAATTACATGAGGTGTTTCTTTGTTGGTCTAATCTGGATAAATGGACTTTATTTATTTATTTATTTATTTATTTATTTATTTACGTCAAAAAACAGTTAAAAACTGCGTATGACGGGCTATGGGGAAAAATGAATTGTGTGCACATTTTCAAAATTCTGTGATCCCTACACTAAATCATATACTACTTAAGTTTTGAATTTTGAAAGGGAGAAAAAAACAAACAAAAAACCTCCCATGTAATAAAATCGATTTTCAAGGATAAATAAGCAATAAATTACGAATTTTGAAAGGGAGAAAAAAAAACAAAAAAACTCCCATGTAATAAAATCGATTTTCAAGGATAAATAAGCAATAAATTTTGAATTTTGAAAGGGAGAAAAAAAAACAAAAAAACTCCCATGTAATAAAATCGATTTTCAAGGATAAATAAGCAATAAAT
Source organism: Teleogryllus occipitalis (assembly GCA_011170035.1). NCBI lineage: Eukaryota > Metazoa > Arthropoda > Insecta > Orthoptera > Gryllidae > Teleogryllus > Teleogryllus occipitalis. The sequence goes on from BLKR01001095.1 coordinate 269,677, forward strand.
TTGGCTCTTATTACTTCCTGCCGCGAAAACGTGGAAACGATAATTTGAATAATTGTATTTCCCACTGAATTCTAGAAGACGTGCACAGAAAATGAAGTTACATTTATGTCCAGAAGCAAAACAAGGGGCCATCTCAGCATTTGCTCAATGGATCAGGGAAACTGGACGAAAAATCTGATCGAGATGGGGGTCATTGACCCGGAAGCTGTGTTACAATACTTGTTACAGGTTGTTCATACTCATTTATACAGTCAAATGGTAAATATTGCATTATGTATCATTGTTAAAATTAATGTTACTTTTCTTGTGATGCTCAGTATAGTCTCTAATTGTATAGAAACAGTTATGCAGCAGAAACGATTTCACTTGGGATTTAAACTTTTCTATTGAATTTAATCGTTTAATGTCATCTGGCAAAGTGTTGTAGAATAATGTACATGTATTGTATGTGAATTTTTTGTAATGAGCTGTTGATACTGTCACCTGATGAATATGATTTCTACGTCGAGTGTTATAGTAATAGACTTCGGCATTTTCTGAAAATATATTCCCGCCCTTAAGCAAGTCATTTTTTACAAAACCCACTGATTCGTAAATAAAAAGACACGGTAATGGTAGAATTCCTAGATTAATGAAGATAGGCTTACATGAATCACGTGGGTGGGATTTGGTTATTATTCGTACAATTCGTTTTTGTAATCTAAAAGTCTGGGAACTATAAGATGTATTTCCCCAGAATATTATGCCATATCTCAGGCGGGAATGAACATTCGCGAAGTATACACAACGAGCAGTATGAAGGCTGACTGAATTTGCACGAATTCTGAACGCGTAGCATAATGAACTTAATTTTGTGTTCAATTCATTTAAATGGACGTTCCATTTAAGGTTTGACTGAATTGAGAGACCTAAAAATTTTGTTGCCTTAACATCAGTCAATGGTACACTGTTCATTTTCAATGGAGCACAGAATTGTTTATTTGATATGGAAAACTGCATTAAAACCGTTTTCTTTTCGTTTACTATTAATTTGTTATTTCGGAACCAATTTGAAACATCTGATATTGTACTATTTACGGTTTCTTTATTGCAAAGGATGATACCCAGTGTACTAGGCGCTAATTGCCTATAAAGCGTTGTGCAGCAGAGAAGATGGCGTTGCAGGTGTGGTGAGGGAGGCGATGCAGGGGGCGGGGGGCGGCGCGATGGAGTTCGACAACGAGAGGGCGCTGCTGCTGATCGAGCTCTACCGCCGCCACCGCTCGCTCTGGGACCCCAAGGACCCGCTCTACTACTCCAAGGCGCGCAAGGTCAGTCTCCCACGCACGCATCTTTCACCCCGGCGAATTAGCCGAATTAATTTTACAGGCAAGCAGAAAAACAAAGCGGAAATTAAGCTATAAATTAGGGCTTAATGAAATTCAAACAAAACCTATTCAAAAAAAAGTTTTATTTGAATATCCTCTTCCTTTGAATATATATTAATCCCTTATTTAATTCGTTTAAACGTTTTTGTTTTTGTTTGTATATATATATATATATATATATATATATATATATATATATATATATATATATATATCGGTGGCGAATTCTCCGAAACTCCGCGTATATTTAATAAGTTTGATAATCCTCTAAAAAGTTATTGATATTTTCAAAGCTTTTAACCAGATGCGAAATAATACGTCTGTTTTGGTACCGAGAGCCAGTCAGCCTTCCGCAACGGTAAGCGCCATGAAGTGCGGGAGAGTTAGAGAAGATTCGCACAATTCTTAATGTTGTCCAGAGATTTCGCTCGGCGCAGGCGAAGGCACCGCATGCCAGCCGAGATGACCTACGACTCTTCGTGTTTGAAGTTTAGGGAGAGGGGGGGCACCGCAAAATATTGCGTTGAATAATCCTTCGCGGGTTGTACGTAAGTTACGCGTCTGGCACGTTTTTGTGAAAATGGACTGTGTTAATGATCCAAAAGTTATTGGTTTGTTTAATTGTCTTATAGAACAATTATTAAGGACGAAATTTCGTAGTATTGGGATTTTGAGAAAAGCTCAAAATTAAAGACAACTGTAGAGGTATCTTCCATAAAGTGCGGTATACTTGAAATAATGTTCAAGATTCGCGATGTCCAGGGATGAAACAACGAAACTTCGAAATTAGTTCTTATGTCAATTTTAAGCATATTTTGTCTAATAAACGTCTTCGAGATTTCGAATGGCTAAGCCAAGGGAAGCACTCCAAAGTTGGTACGAAAAAATACTTTGTGTGCAAAAAATTGCATTTTAGACACACATATACACTCCAAAAACATGAAAATTGTTTTATCATTTACAAAAGAAACTAATATATTTGTTCACCAAGTAAAATTGATATAGAAGTAAAAAACAAACCAATTTACACATTTCCATTGCTTTTTTATACGAGAGATACAGCATGAGGATTTAAATTTGACAGTTGCGTAAGTCCCTTACTACATTTAGAAAATTTTTGGTATTTATTTTCCCAAACCCACAAATGACGACCTCTTAAAATCTATTCATATGATACTTAATTAACGAATCTTTATCCTTATCAAAGAATTGAGGTCTGACAGCATTGAATTGGGGACATTCCTGGAGGATGTGATTAATGTTTAGCGGGCAATTGCAGGAGGTACATACTGGAATGGAATTTTTCTCTAGTATATGACTATGGGAAAATTTGGTGTGGCCGGATCTGATGCGTGAAAGAGTTATTTGTTCACGACGTGAGAGAACGAATCTTGATTTGATGGGTTTTTCATTTTGTTTATGTAGTCTTCTGACTCTTGAAGAAATTTGTGAGGCCCAATGTTGGGCGCCAATGCTGAGGCTAGTGATGGAGAGAGTGGTGTGTGTGCGTAGGCGCAGGCGTGGGGCGAGGTGGCTGCGCGGGTGGGCGGCGCCGTGCAGGAGGTGCGTCGGAAGATGGAGAGTCTTTTGGGCTCCTTCCGCAGGGAGCGCTCCAGGGCTGCGCGGGCGGCCGGAAGGGGTGAGTAGCTCCACAACTGCGTCAACGCCTTCCATAGCTCTTACCAGAGCAAGTTTACGTTCTCCATCTCTACCGGCAAAAAACGGATCCTTTCGTAACTTTACGTCCTTCATCTCTACCGGAGAAAACGGATCCTTCAGTAACTTTACGTTCTCCGTCTCTACCGGAAAAATGGATCCTTTAGTAACTTTACGTCCTCCATCTCTATCGGAAAAACAGATCTTTTAGTAACGTTACGTCCATCTCTACCGGAAAAGCAGATCTTTTAGTAACTTTACGTCCTCCATCTCTACCGGAAAACGGGTCCTTTAGTAGCTTTACGTTCTCCATCTCTACCGGAAAAACGGGTCCTTTAGTAACTTTACGTCTTCCATCTCTACCGGAAAAACAGATCATTAATAACTTTACTTTCTCCATCTCTACCGGAAAAACGGATCTTTTAGTAACTTTACGTCCTCCATTTCTACCGGAAAACGGATCCTTTAGTAACTTAACGTTCTCCACCTCTACCGGAAAAACGGATCCTCAGGTAACTTTACGTCCTCCATCTCTACCGAAAAAACGGACCCTTTAGTAACTTTACGTCCTACATCTCTACAGGAAAAAACGAATCCTTTAGTAACTTTACGTTCTCCGTCTCTACCAGACCAACCGGCCCTATAGCAAATTCACACTCATCTGTTCCATCGGATCCGGTCCCTCCAGCAATTTCACGTCCTTCATTTTTACCAGTTCCACCCCTCCGTCTACTTCATGTTCTTCCTCTCCATGGGGAACGTCGTTTCTCCTGCAATGCCTTTAATTTTCACCAGCTCTAGCGATCTTTTTAGCAAGTTCACCTTCTGCATCTCTTTAGGAAACAACTTTTTCCTCTAGCAACTTCACGGGCATCTCTACCAGCACTGCTGACCTCTCTAGCAACTTCACGTTCTTCAGCTCTGCGAGGAACAACCCTGTTCCATCAGCAACTTCACGTCCTTGATCTGAACCAACGCAGCCATCTACTCCAGCAACTTCACGTCCATCTCTACCAGAGCAACCGGCCCCTTTAGCAACTTCATATCATCCATCTCTACCGCAACAACCGGTCCTTTTAACAACTTGACGTTTTGCATCTCTATCAGCGCAACCTGCCCCTTCAAATTATCCTACCAGCTACTTTATGTTTTCCATCTCCACCAGCTCGTCCGGCTCTATTAACCCACTTGACTCCTTCCGCACTACCCATCTCTGCTACTCCTGCTCTACTATCATTTTCAATCAGCTCTACATGCTCATCTGGTGCTTGTAAACTCACTTGTAGCACCAGCCACCTAATCCCAAGAGCGCCAGCAACGCTACACACTCTATATAGGACCCACATAGCCTTCATTTCTTTTCTACCAATCATGCTTGCTTCGGTTTCTCTTGAGTCACAAGCCTTATCTGCTTATCCTGTCTCTCTAACCAGTATAATAACGTGACACTGTACGTGGTCTGTTTACTGGTTCGGCTACAGGGCTACATTTCCGGCTATAGGGCAAACTGTCCTACATGTCTCTGCAATCTCAACAGACCCTCTTGTTCTATCAGACACTTCTGCCACTGGAGCCCCTACCGATCACAGCTTATCCTTTAGCCCAATCTGTTCCCTTCCGTCAGTTTGTATTGAAAGATTACTCTACCAAAAGACCGCTTTAATTGTTACTGCATTGCTTTTGCTGGCACCATATCTACAGTTTATGCCCATGTACACAATTTGCCCAATCTGTTCTTTGCAGTTGGCTCTATTGTAAGTAGTTCTATTGTAAAGAACTTTTGTTTTTTTAATTATTCATTTCTCACTCATTCATTCATTTCTCATTCATTTCATTACTCTCAAGAATTCATCTCGGATGAATGCAAATAAATGAATGAGAAATATCTCTTAATATTTCCTGTGTAATAAGATAGTTTCTGTTTTGTCTACAATAATAACGTTATTTTAGAGGGAATACACGTTAGATTCATATCGCAATAAAACGCTATAAAATGTCATAAAATGTAGAACGAGTTCAGTTGAATCGTTTATTTCAGAAACCTGTCAAACGCCAAATTTGTCATGTTGAGAAAATTGAGAAAAAGGGTCCCAGTTTTTCCGATTTCAATTTTTTAAAAAATATTAAAGCAGTTAATAAATGAATATTTTTTACCTAAATATGGAATAAGCGATGTGTCTATCGTCATGGAACAATTATCCACCGCTAAAGCGCATTTTAAATTTTGGCGTTTGACGGGTTTCTGAAATAAACGATTCAATTGGTGTTTACATTATTAGAATGCCAGAAGGGATGTTTTTACTCAAATATAGATAGCTGAATAAATGACATAACACAACATGGGATTTCAGTTCTATAACCAACTTTCTTTTCCATTTGATGACTTTCCTGCAAGTTTTCCTGCAAATTTCATGTAATGCGCCTTTCGTGCAAGCGGACGTGTATTTTGAAATACACCATAACCATTGATAACGGCAATGTTTTAGAGATGAATGAATTTTATATTTACAAAATAAAATGTAATCTCTGAAATTATTTTCAATTTAAGGCAAACGCATTCAAAACTACTTCCATTTTGAACGTTGAATTCGAATTGTAGAAACGCGGAACGATTTAACAGCGTGAAAAATAACCTTTTATATTTACTTTTACACTTAAACATTTCATTCAGGATAGCGAAGTCAATGGACTACTTAGGAGGTTATATAGACACAAAAAATTACATTTTATCAAGTGTTCTCTTTGGTATGTTAATTTCTTAAGCATTCAGAAAACAAAAGTATTTGTTTGATAGTAAAGTTGGTAGCACCGAATATTATTGGCTATTGCATGACTTTTCGACATTCTTGCCTTATGACAAAATGTATTGCCAGCTTTGAAATATCTTTTGGAAAAGGAGTAAGGAATTTTATTTTAGGTATTTTCCTAGTAATAATGAGATTTTTGGTTAATTTAAAAAAGTAAACGATTCTTAACATAATGCCAAACAATTAAATCAACAAATACTGTAATGTTTGTTTCTCAAAATTGAAAGTGTTTAAGTTACAATTCCTTTCTCTTTACAGGTTTACGTAGAAACTACACATCATCCTGGTTTGCCTACGACAAGATGAAGTTTCTCATTGACAGAGACAATCCGAAGAAACCCAAACGGCTCAGATCAGAAAATGTGAGCGGTGATTCTATGTGGATTTGCTTATTTGTGTGAGGTTACGTAACACGTACAACATTATGGGGCAGACAAGCAACGCTTGAAGAGACATGTTGGGGCATAGGTTGTCCGGTGACCGCAATTGTATTCCCCATATATGTTGGAGTGTGTATTTGAGTGAATCTGTGCGTAGTAAGAAAAACAATGAGTGAATTCACGAATGGAAATTTTCCGTGTAGACTGGCTTTATTCTTGCTCCATGCTCTTGCCAACTGCCATCTATCGCCGCTCAAAGTACAATTTTTTGACGTTTTCTCCATTTTTCGGTTTCATAATTGTAGAAGCGAAATATTACTTTAAGAATGTTAAAGAAGAGTTAAACCTCGTCCTAAATAGCAATTTTCATTGAAAAATTTGGAGCCGTTTTTAGGAAAATAGCGTAAATTCGGCAGAAATAATTTTATTGCGGGCCCTGGTAACGAAAAAGTGGGTAAATTAAGTTTTTAAATATAGAAAACAGTCATCACAAACGTCAACATCAACATCAAACGTTGTTTAGCCGCTAATGGGGGTCACTCGCAACACACGTAATCTTTAACAAAACCTTCAACTGAAATAGCGAGCAAGAATCACAGCCGTGTGTCTCCCCGTTTCAAATACTATACACTCTGAAAGAGGTGGGCACCTCTGTATTAGGTCAAATGGATGGAGCGTCAGCAGTTTCTGATAGAGAGAGATTACTATAAGAAGGGACCGTTGTGACAGGTATTCATTTTTCATTGCTGGCAAGTTACGTCCATGCACTCATTTAGTCAGTGTGTTCGTTAGCTCATTTGCAAATGGCTTCATCACAATCTCTTGCAATGTCATCGCCGTGTGTGATATTCATTCTAGTCAGTCACTACACTTCCTGTACGAAGCGTACACAAATTCATGTATGTATGTATGTATTTTTGTATTTTTTTATGTATGTTCTTTTAAATGTATTGTTTTATAACACATCATACTATTCAGTCCAGTCGGTAGGTACATTTTACCTGGAAAAAAGGTGATAAAATCGTTTTGTTTGGGTATACTGTATGCACCCAGGCACTAGTTAAAAGTGAGTTTGTTTATAATTTCACAAATATGTGTATTTTTGCACACATTTAAGAGAGAATTGAGATAAAATAGCATTTTGTTTGAAAAGCTGTAGCTTGCTTGGTAATTCGTTTCGCAAAAAATTTATCGTAGAAAAGTTGAAGTACATTTTATCCTTTTTTAAAATTAAATTTAATTATTTTTTTACACAGGATTTATTGGGTTATAGAGAAAAAAAAACCAAGTGAGAAAAAAATACCGGGTTTTCGGGCCTCCTCGGGTCCTCTCGAGTCCTCTCGGTGTTCTCGCGGGGTCCTCTCGGGTCTTCTCGGGGTCCTCTCGGGGTTCTCTCGGAGTCCTCTTGTGTCCTCTCGGGTCTTCTCGGGTTCTCTAGGGGTCCTCTCGGGGTCCTCTCTTGTCCTCTCGGGTCTTCTCGGGGTCCTCTCGGGTCCTTTCGGGTCCTCTCGGGGTCCTCTCGGGTTCTCTCGGGGTCCTCTCGGGGTCCTCTCGGGGTCCTCTCGGGGTCCTCTCGGGTGTTCTCGGGGTCCTCTCGGGTCTTCTCGGGTCCTTTCGAGTCCTCTCAGGGTCCTTCGGGCACAGGGTCTAGGAGGTCGAAAGTTGGAGTTTTAACTACAGCCTGGTTTCATCCAACATATCGAAAGAAACATTTTTATGACCTTTTTTTCCTCTTTTTCTGAAGTACCTCCCGACTGGGCTAGTGCGTGTGTGTGTGTGTGGGCAGGTGCGCGAGCTGGCGCCTGAGGGCGCGGGGGAGGGGGCGGAGGCGGTGGAGGCGGCCGCGCTGGAGGCGGCGCCCTTCCTGGAGGGGCTGCACTCGGCCTTCGGGGACGCGCTGCTGGAGGCGGCGCCGGCGGCGGCGGCGGCGGCGGCGGACGTGAAGCCGTCTGCGCTGGTGCCGCCCCGCCACGCGCCCTCGTGGGGGCCGCACCTCGACAGGCAAGCAGATAGGCTGCGCACCGCCCCAAAACCTCTGGCAATTCAACAACTTCAGTAATTCAAAAACCTCCGTATATCGAAAACCTCGGTATATCGAAAACCTCGGTATATCGAAAACCCCGGTATATCGAAAACCCCGGTATATGGAAAACTCCGGTATATGGAAAACCTCGGTATATCGAAAACACCGGTATATCGAAAATCCCGGTATATCGAAACCCTCGGTAAATCGAAAACCTCTGTAATTGCAAAGTCTAGGTAATTTAACTCCTCCGTAATTAAAAGCACCAGTAATTCCAAAACCTCGAAAATTTGAAAGCCTTGGTAAATCCAGTAATTCAAATATCTCGATAATTCGATAGTTCTGGTAATTGAAACTCCTAAGCAATTATAAAATCCCAGTAATTCGGAAACCCCCAGTACTCGTATTCAAAATCCTTGGAAATTCGAAAGCTTTGGTAATTAAAAAAAGAGTTATTGAAATATCTCGGGTATTCGAATGTTGTGGTAATTCAAGCGCCTCGATAAATCAAAAATCCTAGTAATTCCATAAACGCAGTACTCGAACACTTTGATAATTTGGCCTTGGTAATTCCAAGTCTTCGGTCATTAAAAAACTAGTGCAGTAGTCAATAATTAGAATATTTGCAATGTTTCTTCTTACCGGTTTTTGAAAATATTGTTGCCCCACCATGACTGTGTGCTGCAGCGCAACGAGCTCATAGGGATGGGATGTCTGAGAGTGATGCCAAGGCTGCGCGAATTTGAAAACACAGGTAATTGGCAAACCTCTGTAATTTGAACGCACTGGTAATTCTAAGTCCTTGCTAATTTGAGGCTGTCAATATTTTGAATTTTTTCTTTCCAAATTTTGTCTCTTTCCGAGTTTTGTTGTTTTTGGCCCCACCATGGCTTTGTGCTGCAGCGCAACGGGCACATACGGATGGTCTGCGCGTGTGTGTGTGTAAGTGTGGTGTGCGTGTGTTTTTTGTGTGTGTGTGGTGTGTGTGTGTGCGTGGTGTGTGTGCGTGGTGTGTGTGCGTGGTGTGTGTGCGTGGTGTGTGTGGGTGGTGTGTGTGTGTGTGTGTTTGTGCGTGCGCGTGGTGTGTGTGTGGTGTGTTTGTGTGTGTGGTGTGCGTGTGTTTGTTGTGTGTGTGTGGTGTGTGTGTGCGTGGTGTGTGTGCGTGGTGTGTGTGGATGTGTGTGTGTGTGGAGGTGTGTGTGTGTGTGTGTGTGTGTGTGTGTGTGTGGAGGTGTGTGTGTGTGTGTGTGTGTGTGACGGCGTGGGTGCGCGTGTTGCAGCTGGCGGGCGCGGCGTTCTTCCACCAAGTGCGTGCTGGAGGCTTCGCGAGACGTCGAGGACGCCGCCGCCTTGCACGAAGACTTCGGCGCCAGGTCAGACCACAAAACATCCATGCTAATTGCATCGACTTCCACCGCAGAAATCTTCTTTCGTAACCTCTAATATTAGATTCGTGCGCAAAAACATTAATTTGGCAGTGGCCGTGTTTATTAATTGAAGTAACAAAATACTTAACTGGAAACAAAGTTTTAAAAAGATAATAGAAACAAAACACAGACTGAAAGCCTTAGCGACTTGGGTCATCTGAGAGGTTCGTCCGTCAGATCGATGAATAAGGGTACGGGAAGGCCCGCCCCGATAGTCTAGTTCGTTATGGCTGAAGGGCCGCAACTGCTCCACCTAGGGCATAAGGGTCGCGGGTTGTAATCCCGCCTCGGGCATAGCTGTTTGTGTGTGTTTGTGTTGTCCTTACGTGTTTTCCATACAGTTTACTTCACACTTTAAAAATCAAAGTTAGCGCTAAATGACCAAGATTTTGAAAAGTGACTTAGAAGGCAGAAGGGACAGGCCCTACTCTCACGGAGCATATGTTGTCCGCCTCTCCGTGAGCGAAACACGGAAAAAGTCGTAGAAATACCAGGGCATCAGCGTCGTCTCGGGCGCTAGCAAGTCTGCTCGATGAAGGTAGTAACTACAGCTTTCGTTTGTTGCGAACTCATAATCCGACAGTGGTTACATCAGTTATTTCACATTTTAACTTTTACAATATTGTGATTATAGGAATTTGTCATTCGCACAGAATACATCGAAAACGTAACGGTTTTTCAAAAACATCGATGGTTTGAAAACATCGAGATGGATGTGATGACTCTACTGTGCACTCTGCCCTGACCTTCCCAGCACAGCTTCAACCCAGAGCGAATTCAGCCGATATCTGGATGAGGATTCTAGAGGCCTTTGGAACAAAAAATCCGGCGCCGCACTGCACGTCGCCTGTGACTTTTCTCAATCCCAATGCATCCCCAACGAGACATATTCCCAACAGAGACGAGCTTTAAGCTCCTAGATGGATTCCCCCTCTTGTTAGGCGATATGTATGTGTGTGTGTGTGTGTGTTTGTGTCTGTGTGTGTATGTGTGTGTGTGTGTGTGAGAGAGAGAGAGAGAGAGAGAGAGAGAGAGAGAGAGAGAGAGTGGGGAGAGAGCAAGGAAGAAGCAGGAGAGATAGCGCGCGTTTTCTAGTAAATTTCTAAATGTACACCTCAAGCATTCACTTGTCATTGTTCGGAGAAAATACGGAATACTACTGATCAGAACACCAAACTGCTAGAATTCTCGTCCAGAAAGCAGCTGAATTCGCCGTAGCTAAAATGGAAAATCCTCCACCGTCTTAATTTTAGGATTCCCGGTGAAAACACTGCAGATGCAAAGGTAAAGCTGACACTGACACATCCGAGCCGGCGTCGTTAGCCGAAATGCTTAACTACGATAAGTTAGGTAATTCGAGACACCACTGATTCCTGGATTGGTGACCGTCTGGGAACCCCGTATACTAACGGCCCCTAGCTCCTGGTGGAAGGGATATGAGGCACTGACTCACTACGACGTGAGACTAGAGACAACAGACTTGAAGGCGGATTACCTCAGGTACATTAGATGCCGAAGAAAGGCTAAGAGACACGTGGTCCAAAGATGCAGCGGACCGGGTCGGACCAAGAGCAGACCGTAGTCGGACGGGGGCGCACTGGTGGTGAGAGCGGGTCGGGACGGGGCGAGGGCAGACCGGGTGAGCGGCAGGGGCCGGGGGCGGGGCCGGGGGCCGGGGCGGAGCCGGGGGCGGAGCCGGGGGCGGGACCGGGGGCGAGGCCGGGGGCGAGGGCCGGCTGCGAGTGCTGAGGGGCGTCGTGGTGTTGCAGGCTGTCGGGGGCGGGGCCGGGGGCGAGCGACGAGGCGGCCGTGTTCGGGCAGTACGTGGCGGAGAAGCTGCGCGGCTACTCGCGGCGCACGCGCGCGGTGGTGGAGCACCTGGTGAGCAACGTGCTCTTCGAGGCCGACATGGGCAAGCACGACGCCCCGCCGCAGCTGCTCGCGCAGGTCAGTCTCCACTTTACTCACCCTCCCACTTTACTCACTCTTCCACTTTACTCGCCCTTACACTTTACTCACCCTTTCACTTTGCTCGCCCTTTCACTTTATTCGCCCTTACACTTTCTCTCCCATTCACTTTACTCGCACTTTCACCTCACTCGCCCTTTCACTTTACGCACCCTTTCACTTAACTAGGCCTTTCACTTTGATCGTCCTCCCACCTTGATTGCCTTTCACTTGGCTCGCCCTTTCACTTTATTCGCCCTTTCACTTTAATCGCTCTTTCACTTTAATCGCTCTTTCACTTTATTCGCCCTTTCACTTTAATCGCCCTTTCACTTTATTCGCCCTTTCACTTTATTCGCCCTTACACTTTCTCTCCCATTCACTTTACTCGCACTTTCACCTCACTCGCCCTTTCACTTTACGTACCCTTTGACTTAACTAGGCCTTTCACTTTGATCGTCCTCCCACCTTGATTGCCTTTCACTTGGCTCGCCCTTTCACTTTATTCGCCCTTTAACTTGGCTCGCCCTTTCACTTTATTCGCCCTTTCACTTGGCTCGCCCTTTCACTTTATTCGCCCTTTCACTTTATTCGCCCTTTCACTTTATTCGCCCTTTCACTTTATTCGCCCTTTCATTTTATTCGCCCTTTCACTTTATTCGCCCTTTCACTTTATTCGCCCTTACACTCTCTCCCATTCACTTCACTCGCACTTTCAACTCACTCGCCCTTTTACGTTGCTCGCCCCTCACTTTACTCACCCTTTCGCTTTCTTTCCCTTTCACTCTACTTGCTCTTTCATTTCACTTGCCTTTCACTTAATTTGGCCTTTCACTTCACTCGTCCACTCACTTTTCTCGCCCTTTCTTTTTCATGCGTTCACTCGATCCTCTCGCCCTTTCATTTCACTCACCCACGCACTTCATTCACTCACGTACTTCACTTGCGCCTTCACTGCACTCGCACTCTCACTCACTTCAGCCTCTTCACATTATCTCTTCTCTAGCACTCTCCCTCCGACTCCGTGGTTGCGGTTGCAGGAGCGGGCGGCGGGCGGCCACCGCCTGCGAGGGGGCTGCAACAGCCCGCCGCTCGTCGTCACCTACTCCGCCCCCTCGCCCTCGCCCTCTCAGGGGCCCCTGGACGGGGACGACGAGGACGGCGACGACGGCGGCGGCGGCGACGAGGACGAGGAGGGCGGCGGCGGCGCCGTCAAGCTGGAGCCGGAGCACGACGACGCCGACTACGACCTGGACCAAGGCGGCTTGTGACCGGGTTCGCTCGCGCGCGCCCTGCGCGGGAGGCGCTGGTGAGGGGCCCTTCGAAGAGTTTTAGGAAATAATGGCCTTGGACGGACGGACAAGACCTCGGACAAACCGTACAAGGTACAAGGCGGTGGTGAAGTGCGCTTTTCGTATATGAAAGTGTTTTATTAACTAATGGCTCGAGACGTACAAGCAACTTATGCGAGCAGGACATCTCGGACAAACCATACAAGGTACAAGGCGATGGTGAAGTGCGCTTTTCGTATATAGAAGTGTTTTATTAACTAATGGCCTTGGACGTATGAACAAGACCTGGGACAAACCGTACAAGGTACAAGGCGATGGTGAAGTGCGCTTTTCGTATATGAAAGTGTTTTATTAACTAATGGCTCGAGACGTACAAGCAACTTATGCGAGCAGGACATCTCGGACAAACCATACAAGGTACAAGGCGATGGTGAAGTGCGCTTTTCGTATATAGAAGTGTTTTATTAACTAATGGCCTTGGACGTATGAACAAGACCTGGGACAAACCGTACAAGGTACAAGGCGATGGTGAAGTGCGCTTTTCGTATATGAAAGTGTTTTATTAACTAATGGCTCGAGACGTACAAGCAACTTATGCGAGCAGGACATCTCGGACAAACCATACAAGGTACAAGGCGATGGTGAAGTGCGCTTTTCGTATATAGAAGTGTTTTATTAACTAATGGCCTTGGACGTATGAACAAGACCTGGGACAAACCGTACAAGGTACAAGGCGATGGTGAAGTGCGCTTTTCGTATATGAAAGTGTTTTATGAACTAATGCCTCTGGACGTACAAGACCTCCAAAAACCGTACAAGGTACAAGGCGGTAGTGAAGTGCGCTTTTCGTATATGAAATTGTTTTATTAACTAATCACTTTGGACACACAAGGACATGAAGCAAGCAGAACACTTTGTAAAAACCGTTAAATGTAGAAGGCGGTGGTGAAGTGCGATTCTCGTATATGAAAGGGTTTATGAACTAATCACTTTCCACATCACATGACAAGGCCCTTTTCTACCTTTGGGGATCCAGCAACAACACCTCGTACAATCCGTTCAAGGTAGAAGGTGCTGATGAAAGGCACTTTTCATATATGGAAGTGTTTTATGAGCTATGGCTTTTGACATCTAAGGACCTTTATATTTTTCGGAAACCAGCAGGAAGACCACCACCTACAAACTACTGAAGTTGGAAACCACTGAAGTGGTGAAGAAGATTCTCGTGTATGAAAATGTTTTACTATCTAATGACTTCGAACATCCAATGACCTTTTATGCGTTTGAAGAATCAGCGAGCAGAACACCTGGTACAAACCATTGATTGAAAGTGGTGGTGAAGTGCGCTTTTCGATAGTGTTTCATTAACCAATGACTTTGGATATTCATGGTTCATTTATACGTTTTCGAACCAGCAAGCAGAACTCCTTGAAAGGGCAGTTGAAGGTAGAAGGCGGCGGTGAATTTAAATCAATAAGTGCGCTTTTTGTGTGAGTTTGTTTTATCCTCTTTGAGCTGGATACAGCACAGCTAACACAGCGATTTTGGAAAACCCAGGAGATGTTCTGCCTTTGGAAAACATGGTGCAGAAACCCTTATCCAAACCAGGGACACAAAAAACTGGTTAACTGGTAACTAGTTTTCATGGAACTGGAAAACTGGTGAAGGTTCATCAATGTTTCCTTTTCGGATGCAATATTTTTTCTTCTGGATATGGACTCCAGCTGCTCTAGACATCGGAATGACTTTGGAAAACTCAGGGCTTTTTATGTTTATTTTTTGTGAAATCAGAAAGAAATCCTGATTAAAACCAGTCAAAGAGAGGCGAGGTGCTGTTAATATGTGCATTTATATGAAGAAGTTTTTGTTATTGCAATGGACCCACGGGCTTTGGAGCACACAGGAAGTTTGATGTGTTTGGTGAGGCACGAAGAAATTGTGTTACTAACCGTTCAAGGTTGTAAGGTTCAAACCTTCCTGGGCGGTGACGAAAGCATTGTCGTGACGTGCGTTTTTATATGAAAAGGGTTATTTTATCTGCTTTGGAATGCAAATCAGAAAATCCCAGTAAACAGTGCACCTTTCATGCGTTAAAACAAAGCATAAATACTGATAAAACCGTTAAAGGCGAAAGGCTGCGGTGCAGTATTTGCGTTTGATGTGAAACATGAATTTACGAGGATGAAGATGATTGCTCCACAGGCAATCAAATGAGTTTGGAGAGCACATGAACAGTAATTCGTTTGGTGAATCAGCGAACAGAAATCTTTTTCAAGACAATCTTGATCCAAACCGTGAAAATTGAAAGGCGGTGGTAAAGGACCACCAATATTTTCATTTTATACGAAATCGTTTTCATCTCGGTTGTGAGAGCCGAATCAAGGACCTTTTGGAGAATCAACAAGTAGAAACCTGGCCAAACAAATACTGATCCAAACTGCTGAAGAAGAAAGGCGATGGCAAAGGATCATGTGACAATTCATACTAAACAATTTTCATCCGGGTTGTAATGATTGTAGAGTAGATGAAGAATGGAGAACCTTGTAATTGGTTGGAGAAGCAGCATCTAGAAATCTCGTACAAACCGTTCAAGATGAAATGCAGCGGTGAAGGAATATCAAACTGTACATTTTATATGAAACTGTTTTTGTATCTGGATTGAGATAGCTGCCCCTTGACTGACGGGTGAATTTAAAGAAATAGTATTTTCTATGCGTTTGGAAAATAATCTAATACACAAATATATCAAATAAATTCTTAACCAAACTGTTGAAGTGAAAGGCGTTGGTGAAGGCTAATCAACATATACGTTTTATATCAAACAATTTTCATCGTCTTGTGATGGATATAGCTCAGCTGGAGAGCCCAATAAATTTGCAGAAAATATGATCTGGTTTGGGTTTTCAGCAGCACGAAGTCGAAAGGAAACCGTCGAGAGTTAAACACGTTTGGAAGCTAGATCATGATCGGATTTGGGAAGCAGTTCAAAAACGCTGATAACAATGGTGAAGTTTTATCAGCGTGGGCGCTTTCAATGGAGTAATTTTCATCATAACTGCGTTAATGACGGTTCCTCACTGCTGCCGCTATTATTCAAACGGTTCATTAACAATAATTTGATACCAATGACGTGTGACCTTCTGTAACGTGGATAACGCACATTGTGTCAGTGTATGGCGAGATGGTTGCATACACGTAATGTATTTCTTAGGGAGATGTTTTTATTGTTGGAACTACGAGTTATTGGAAAGAGTGTAGTGAAAGAAGAATGTTTGTGTACAGAATGGTCTTAAATGATAACAGTACCGGTATGTGCAATTGACTGGTAATAGTTTTCATGTCTGTTAATTTGGGGCTGGGAATGGAGGAATACGCAGCAAGAAATGAAAGCAGTGGAGGTGATTGAAGGTGAGGATCGACTGTACTCTGTATATAGAACTTTTTTGGTAGCATCAAACTAATTCAACAATGATCAGATTAGAAGCGATGGTTGAACATTATGCACAATTTAATTGTATATTTTAGTTAAATAATTAGTTCTAGTGAATCACATACTACATTTCAACTTCAAAGTGAGTTTGGCGAGGTAGATGTGAAAAATGTCGACTACTAGAAGTTGAGACCCTTATTGTGCAGAGAGTTTGCCAAGGGTTATAATAAGGTTTTTGTGATAGACGAAGGAGAAGTGTTACAATAGAGATCGTTGAGTGGAAGAACATAGATGAATTTCTAAGTAGAAATAATGGATATATGCGATGTAGTACATGTGCTCTTAATTTTGCGACTTGTTAAATCGAAAGTGGAAATTCCCAAAGACGATGGAAAAATCTGAAATTTTTGACTGAAACTAAAACAATTATGGGGAATTTATTGTAGATGAGTTATAAACATTATAGAGCAAACAACAGTTCTGACTAATTTCTATTTTAGTTTCTTTTTTACTTCGTCAGCTCAAGAACTTGACAATGTAGACATCATTAAGAGATACCGCAACAAATGTTTTTCGAAATTCCCACAAAAACTGAAATTAACGTAACATTTGGAGGCAGGAATTGTTACAATTGGTGCAATTTCTTTTCAAACCGGTATTGTCTTTGTGACGTCGGTATTATTCAAACGCCTAAATTTTACGATTAGTTCAAAAATTGATTGTCAATAAAGGTCACCATATTTTCGATCTGTTATCGTTTCTGGTATAAAGTTTGTGTTACTGTCCAACCAAAAATGACTCATTCATGGTTCTTTATGAACAATTACAGTATAAATCCACCAAATGATATGAAAGAGATGACATGGTCCGTGGGCAAAGGAAATGTGTAAAGAAGTTATATACAAATAAGAAAATGTGTAAAGAAGTTATAAAAATCTACCAATTCCTTGGAAATTGTAATTGGGAGTTTTTCTGGCCGATTTTAAAAGTAGAATGAATCTCAGAAAGAAGGGCAATGCAAGCATTTTCAAAAGGGAAACTAGGATGAACGATACATGTCTTATTTCCTTTTACTGTCCTTTTACACGATATCTATTATTTGAAGTCCTAAGAGGAAATAATTTCTGAATTATTATGTAACAAATACGAACGTGTATTTCATATTGTGGAACGAATGTTAAGATTTTCAACATTTAAATATATTATAATGGTATATACTGAACGTCGTAAATAATCCTTTTCAAACGTATCTGGAACTGGCATAAAATGGAGTACTTAAATGCGCTTTAAGAAAAGAAATAATAATATAAATATTCTGCATCCAACTGCTTGTTTGGAAAGCACTTTGATACGACAAATAAACTGAAATGTTTGTGTTTATTTAATTTTATTAGCCGTGCGTTTTTATAGCATGATGTGCGAACAGGGAAGTGCCGGCATTATACTTCTTTCTGCGAGCATAAACTGGAGAGTTTATATGTGAGTTGTAATTAAGTAAGTTTTTAAAATATCTGATGCCCATTTATTTTAATTCAACTTGGAATTATTTCTCAGTAAACAGCGTATTCTACATTTCGGGGCAGAACACCATATTTCGATAGAAAGTTAAGAAAAAATAAAACATTTTTATTGTTGAATTTACATCAAGATTCATTAATAAACAATAATGTACATAATAAATGTTTTGATAATTGAATTGAAAATCCTGTTCATTGTGAATATTATTCTACTTTTCTCTCCACAACCACTTCTGCAAACGAAATAATTTGTTTGAAATCGAATGCACAATTACAAGAACAATTTTACAATTGGCTTTGAAACATTTTTCACCTGAACTAGTGACAAAGTTTGGTTCACATGGATGGCATTACTATGAAAAGGTACGCGGATCCTCACCAGCTATGGCTGTTTTTTATAGGTTTTAGATTTGTTTGGAAGCTGAAAAGGTTGCTTAGTTGGTTGTTATTAATTCCGGGTGCGTTAACTACGGAGGTCATTAGTCACGTAAGTGTAGTGCATGTTATTTTCATCAGAAAGGTGGTGGCAGTGATCTCCCGCTGGATGGCGAGATCCGGCGCCGATCTACCGTCGGCTAGTGGGGTTTTCCCCTAACCAGGACTCTCCCACCAGCGGGGCACCGCCCCAGCCGGGACAAGCTCTAAGCTCCTAACCGGTCTCCCGGAATATGTGCTAGTGTAGTGCATGTAATAGTAAGTGTCTGTGTGTGTGTAAGGGAGAGGATAGGAAGAGGAAGGGAAGATCGCGCGCCGTCCGTGGCCCGTTTGTTAGGATACTGCTCCGGCATTGGTGTTGATCGGAGAAACCACGGAAAACTACCGATCAGAGCAGCCGACCGCTAGAATTCTCCTTCAGACAGCGACTGAATTCGACCTAGCTGACAAGCTAGTGTCGAAAATCTTGCCATTGTCGGGACTCGAACCTAGGTCGTCCCGGTCAGAGGCACTGGAAGCTGAAAAGCATTGATATTGTTTGTAGAGAGCTTTTTGATCAAAATTTGACGCCATTTATTACAAGTGTTTATAATTTGAATTATTATAGCGTTTATAGCTCTTGGTAAAAAGAAATCGGTAGTAATGTTCTCGTAATCAGAAAACGTAGAATAAATATTGGAAATATTTGTAGTAATTGTATAATGTAGTATAATACATTGCCTTGCTATGTTGTAGAGATACATAGCCCTTTTGACATAAAAATATAATTAAATTTGTTAGTAATTTATTACACTTTATGAAATCTTTAGTTTTCATGGAGCATGGAATTAATGTGTGGGGGAACGAGTACTAATTAAATATTTAAGAAGCGCGTATTAGGTCGCCAGTGTAGAGAGGACACTATCACGCGACTTCAGTTTAAAAAAAATGTATTTCTTAGAGACACGTCCCTTCGGAAATAAACTCTTCGATTGGGGACAAGCGAGAATGAAGTTTGACACCCCTGTCGCATTGTCGTCTACGCATTTCGAAAGAGCTTAATGTCAGGACGCATCGGTCTCGTGTGCTCTAGTTCGCCAGGAATACGCGGCAGCAGCACCGTTGCTCAACCGATCTCGTCACCGCCGGAGGATCTGGCCAAGCACACGTGAGGTTTGCTGGCAGCCTCCTGACACTGGAACCGATCGTGGCCAAAATGCCGGTCGGCCGGCGTTCGACGTTTGCTCGATTCGTTCAAACATGTGCTCGTAAATGGCAGTGGGCGTATTGAACCCAAACGATCTCTTCTGACTGCTTCCGGAAATATGGGCTGACGGATGAAGATCTCTTTCGTTTGATTTCGTCGGATCATTCGTCCGAAATCAGTTGGAGAGTCAAGGCCATCTGTAATATGAAGGCTACTTCCAATATGTGTAGATGGCCTTGAGCGTGCCACTCGCAAATGTTTCAAACAATGAACTGCGGAACTATGGGGGTAGATGGACGATTTCGGGTGCAAGATAGGGTAAATTTCGTATGAAATAAGTCTGATGATTTTGCTCGCAGTCATCCGATAGCGAGATACCGATCTTTCGGCTGCACAGTGACTCGCTTCTTTCAAGCAGCGCTACTCTCGGCGGACGACGGAGACGACAATAGGTGCCGGCAGTGAGCGAGAAAGCGCTGGGAAAACGCGCGTGATTCATTCATTGGTTATTTTGAGTTTCAGAGCGCGTCAATTGTAAGCAGTAAGTCGACTCCTTTAGAAAGCCAACGTAGCCCAAATCAGCACAAAAAAGAATTGTACGGATAATAAGCAAATCCCAACTACGTGATTCTTGTAAGCTTCTTTAATAATTTAGCAATTTTATCATTACCCAATCTCTTGATTTACGAATCAGTGGTTTTTGTCAAAACATACTTGCTGAAGGGTGAGAACATGTTTTCAGCAAATACCGATGCCTGTAACACTTCACGTATCTATGAAAATCCACGCAGAAATCATATTCGTCAGGTATCAGTTTCAGCAGCACACTACAAAAAATCACATACAATACATGCAAGCTATTTTTTGTATACCAGCATTATAAACGACCTTTTCTGTTGCAAGAAATGTTTCATAATCGGGCATTTTACGGCGACAAATGCTGACGTATTAGCATTTTGCGGCACAAATGATTGTATTATTACACGTTCAGCCAATAGCAACGAGAGAATCTTGGGGAGACAGCTGTAAAAGGAACAGACGCCAGGAAATTTCTCCCACAGATGTCAAATACCTGAGATGTCACAAGAAAGTCGTTTCGCAAAATTAAATTTGATTCTTTTATACATTTATAATGCTCTTATACAAAAAATAGCGTATGCGATTTGCTTAAACGTTGCTTTATTGCATTCATACAAATTTGAAAACTCGGTCCAAATGTCGCTCGTTTTGAAAACCTTTAATAATAATAATAATAATAATAATAATAATAATAATAATAATAATAATAATAATAATAATGTCTTTATTAATGGCGAGGCTCAGGCCATAGGGCCTGCTCTTCCGCCTAACCACTGAGTCTACATTGATACAGAGTAGTAACATATAAGAGGGGAGGGAAATCTGTACATTTACGTCTGGGGGTGCAAAACTAGGGACCATCCCGGCATACGCCTTAAGCGATTGAGTAAACCCAGAAAACCTCATACAATAAAGAAAAATGTATACAATAAAGCCTAACGTTATAAACTAATTGCATAAACTATTATTATAACACATTGTCGGATGAAATTTAAGAAATAAAACGGATACACAAGTTTAATTTCCAAGTAAAATATTTTCTGCAACGTAACTCTCTATATACAATCAGATGCTGCTGAACTGAAATTGAAAAAGGAAAGTAATATTAATGTTAACAATGATATTTATTGTATTAATTACCGTATGGAATATATGATTTATTCTAAATCTTTAACAAGTATTGTGTCTCAGCATATAGGTCAATGACCCCCATCTCAGTCAGTTTTTGTCCAATTACCCAGTTTCTTTGAGCAAATGCTGAGATGGCCCCTTGTGTTTCTTTGGGATATAAATGGAACTTCATTATCTATGCAAGACTTCTAGAGATCAGTGGGAAATATACGTAGTTATTGAAATTATCATTCTGCATGTTCTCACGACAGGAAATCGATTCCTTCACGACGACCACGATGAGGGACGTTAGTCCAAATCTGTAGCTGATTTGCCTTTAAAATAGTTTTTATAAGGGAGAGAATATTTTGTTGGCACTTCTTGCCAAAAACGCTCATTTCCATCTGTATTCAGAATTCAACTTGAATATGGGTTAGGGTAGAGGTTCTAGAATTTAAGAAAATGCCGTTGCTTTTTGCCTCGTAGTACATCACTCACAGTTTTTAACTTTAAACTTAACAGTTTAAAGTTAAATAAATAAACAAACAAACGTCTATTGTCGTTAATCCCGTAAGCGCAGTGCATGTTTCACCCGAGATATGATGGTGCTCTTCCCCCCGCTGGTGTATGAGACCCAGTGCAGGCCTACCTGCTCGATTGGCTGAGGGGATGGGGTCCCCATCCAGGACACCCGCGAGACGCGTCCATGCGAGATGTCGGTTCGTTTCGTGCGGGCGCCCTGCCCTTTCGCCCACTGTGCACTCCCCCCTTCAGCGGCACAGGTTTGTTGACACTCGAGGGCGGTGACCCGGTTGGCTGGCGACCGCGTCCTCCGACGGATTTGGGAGCCCCCACCCACACCCCCACCTCCGCCTCTTTCCAGATCGAGCTCCCGGCCGCACACTGGCACTCGGCACTTGTTTCTCTCGCTGTCTTTCTTTGTTGGTTCATTGGTGGATTATTTAGGAATTTCGGGCGCGTCAGTTGCTAAGGTCGTTAGTCCCGCAAGTGTAGTGGATGTTTTTTGTGGGACATGGCGGTGATCTTACCCCGCTGGATGGCGAAATCCTGCGCTGTCCTACACGTCGGCTTGCGGGGTTTCCCCAACCAGGACTCTCCCACCAGCGGGGCACCGCCCCAGCCGGGACAAGCTCTAAGCTCCCGACCGGTCTCCCGGAATAGTGGTAGTGTAGTACATGTTAGTGTAAGTGTGTAAGGGGAGAGGATAGGACAAGGAAGAGGAAGGAAAGATCGCGCGCGGTCCGTGGCCCGTTTGTTAGGGTACTCCTCCGGTATTCGCTTGGTATTGATCCGAGCAACCACGGAAAACTACCGATGAGAGCAGCCGGTCTCTATAGGGACTCTATAGGGTCTCTCTAGGGTTCGACCCCACGGCCACCGTGGGGTCGAACCTTAGGACATCCTCCCTATTTATTTCTCTCCCTTTCATATTTACTCGTTGTATCATAGACTTTCTATATATATATATGAAGTGGGATATGGATTTCTTTAGCTTTTCCGGTTTGCCCCACTCTTCCCATCTGCTACCTGTCGGCGGGTGTAAGACATTTTAAAACACTTTCTCAATTTCTTGCTCCTTCTGCTTCTTGTTATTAAAATTGAAATACTGCTTTAACAATATTATCCTATGATGGAATCTGGCCCTGTATGCAAATTTTCATAGAAAGATTTGGATCCATTTTTGAGAAAATATCGTTAAAGTATTTCCGAAAATACGCAATTTCGAGCTATATTCACAGAAATCTCTCTAGGTTTCGAGAAACATTGTAGGAAATCATTTAAATCTCTTTTAGTCGCAAGTGCAACAATGTACAAAAAACGCCTGTAAATGTTATATTGACGATGAGAATCCTACCGATGAGTAGAAACTTTTCTCTTCCATACAGCGGCCGATTACCTGTATAGCGAGGGTAAAAGATTCACAACGGGGGACCCGAAACCTAGGACCTCTAGGTCAGTGTGGCTGCAGTAGCAGTTGTTGTTGTTGTTGTTGTTGTTGTTGTTGTTCTGAGAGGGAACTGGAGTTCGGCCATTGGGTTTTGATAGTGTGAGAGAGAGGCGATGTGCATCGCGAAGGGAAAAATTAAGGGGAAGTTATTAAGGCAAAAAATCTCGATTTTTAATTAGACTGCACCATTATCTTAAACGTCCTTCATACTATCCAACAAGAAAATTTAATCAGAAACCATGGAGCCATATTTTTTTGAAAATTTGGAAAATGTCCCAGAATCTTCATATAAAGTATTGTCCAAAAGTCAAATATCGGTTTCAAATCCAAGGGGCCGCTACATCAGTCAGATCGAAAACAAAGTTTCGGGCTTCAACACGTGTTCGAGGATTTTTTCCTAAATTTAGCAACTGGATTTGTCCACTTTTTCGTCACCAGGACCCTGTAATAAGTTTTTCTTCCACAAATTCGCCGTTTTTTCGCGCTGCATTTCTTAACATTATATCTTCACCGTAACGAGAAAGGAAAAAAAATCGTGGTAGGAACTCGAACTCTAGGTCAGAGTGGGTGCAGTGGCAATTGTTGTGGTCCTGAGCGCCTGCTGGGTTTTGATATTTCGGGATTTTGAGAGGCGGTCCACAAGGCCGCTTGTCTTGTGGTTCTGAAGGCAACGCCTCCGCTTGTGGAGTTCACCGCGCCCGCGGTCAGGGCTCGTCGGTTGACAGCTCAGCTGACAGGGGGAGGCAATCGCGGTGGGCTCCAGAGAGCGCTATTGAAAAAGAAAGACATTCTGGAAATGTGCCATTTTTTCGTGAAATCATTCTGCTATCGTGTATTTCTGCAGGCTGCGAGTACCTAGGAAATACGAAGTTCGCTCAACGAACATTCAATATAGTGTTAATATTTTTCTCATAAATTTAGTAATACTGTTTTAGTCAATCAGATGAAACATTAATATGAGTTTCTGGTGATTTTATTAATATACATACTATAGTACAACTTCGAAGACGGGTCCGTTACAACACGCAAAAATTCCTGCTTTAAACATGACACAAATTGCATTACAAAAACAGTTCCGAAAGGATTAAGAAAGTATAATTGCCGTGATAAGACTTCATGCCGTAAAAATGGTTTGGAAAAAGATTTTTTCAAAAATTACTATGCAATAAATCGCACTTTTGAAATTTAAGAAATAATAAAAAAATATTAAAAGTGCGTTGGAGTAAATGTTTGTCTCCTCAATAGTCAAAACGTTAAAGAGCCAGGTCCGAACTTCTCTCCCTTTCTGAAGTACGTATTGGATCTGTCCCTGCTGAGGTGAATATCCTAGGACATGACTGGAGGAAGAGATGATGAAGAAAGGGAAATATAAAGGCGTGAATTTAATTTCACTCCCGTGAAAACTGGGAAAAGTCTCGGAATTTTTAGAAAAATATTTGCAAGTTAGGGACATTTTAGGACAGTTAACCAAAAATAATATCCAATGTATACCAAAAAAATCACACATTTTTGGAAATGGATTCGATGATCTTTAATGTTGATCGGGTGATAAAAGTGTTTAAACGGCAAACTTTGTCAGCGTTTTACCTACTACTGATCGAGACAACTCGTTGGAATTTGTAATTTATTTTCGGAAGCTTTTGAATTTCATTACACTTCGAACTAACCTCGTCGCTTTTGAATTACAGGTACTACTTAGGGCGCAGGAATTCAATTCGTAAGGCAAAGATTCGAGTGACTGATTATTTAGGGAACATCAACTATGTTAATTAGCCCCGTAAGTGTAGTGCCTATTCTTTATCTCGGCGGTGGCGGTGATATTCCTACGCTGAAACGAGATCATTCCTACGACGAACTACGCCATCTTGCAGGTTTTTCACAACCAGGTATCTCCCCCAGCGAGCCACCGTTCCAGCCGCGACAAGCTCTAATCTTCCCACTGGTCGTCCTGTATGTGTGGTAGCGTAGAGCATGTATGTGTATGTGTGTGTGTGTGTGGTAAATGGGAAAAGGGATAAGAAGAAAAGATTGTGTGCGGTCGGTGGCCCGTTGGTTAGGTTACTGCTCCGGCATTTGCCTAGTTTTTATGGAAGAAATCACCAAAACCTACCGATCAGAGCAGCCGGCCGCTAGAATTCTCCTCCAGACACCGACTGCATTGACCAAACTATATATCGTTGGTCGAATATTCCCTACCGTCGAGTCTCGAACCTTAGAATCTCCGGCCTGAGAGGCTGCTGTCACTGAGCCAGAAAATTCGAATGATCGTGGTCATAGTTCAGGGCATCCTTCAATGTGGAGCGACATTTCTTATTTGAAACGACCTACTTGGCTCACGCACTGGCTGCAAATCTCTGTGACTTTTCTACTCAAGACGTTTCAAGAGCAAGAATTGGTCTCCTGGCAGGTCTTCATTTTTTCACTTTTTCATATTCTCGCCTACTGCATACTTACGTGGTAAACGGAGTGTATGTTAATGCTACAGTGGAAAGTGGCGATTTTTTTGTAACAATAACTGGTATAGCGGGGGCCCTGATGTTGGAAAAGTGAATAAATCTTGTTGCTCTATGTAGTAAGTTACTTCGTTAAGACGTTATGTAGACAGAATTCACGTTTTGTTTGTCCCTATTACTTTGGAATTGGTTTGCAGAAACACCTTTATTCGCCCGTCAGTCCGACTGCTTGCCTGCCTGCCTGCCTACTCGCCTGCGTGCCTGTCTGTCTGTCGGTTTGTCTATTTGCCTAAACTGTTTGGACAATTTTCTCCAAAATCGATATTCCCTAAACGATATGTCCGAACTCATTGCCCTACGAATTTGTAAAGTATATTTTGATATTTGGGGATGATTGTTTACATGAAATCCTAACATTTTCAAAATGTTCTCATAAATGTCTCCAAACTTTTTATTAACTTTTCCCGTCGAATTGAGCAAAAGTCACAATAAATGGCGTAGATCTAATTTTCACTGGAGCATTTAAAGTTTCGAAAATTGCTCATAAGTTCAAAATCTTCAATATATCAATAAATGGGAAGCGAGAATTAAGAGGGTTAGGCAGGGCGTGTTGAAGCTAGTGTGGAGGCTGGAAGAGATTGATTGATTGATTGACTGATTAGTGAACCAGCGGCGTCATCTCCTAAGGTAATTAGTTCCGTAAATGCAGTGCATGTTTTAACGCAGGAGGTGGCAATGCTGGTGTGGTTTTATTTATTAATTTTTATTTATTTATTTTTATTTATTCATTTATTTTTATTTATTTATTCATTTATTTTTATTTATTTATTCATTTATTTTTATTTATTTATTCATTTATTTATGTTTATTTATTTATTTAAAGAAAGCCTGTTGGGTGGGATCCGCCAGCTTTAAGGTCGTGTTGTTTACTGCCCGAGCACTGACCCTTGGCCAGCTAGGCGGCGGCGGCGGCGGCGGCGGTGGAGGCGACAGCATGCGAGGTCTTCGCACGCGGCCTTCCGATTATAGCGCGACAGCACGCGAGGGGAGGGCTGCTGAGCGTCTTTAACAGGTCGGCCCTGCGCTCCCGGGCTTAGACTCGCGAGCAGGCGGCGAGGGTTCGGAAATGCGGAAGGAAACGAAATCGGGATGGAGGTTAGTCCTTCAGGCCAAATTCACGTGTGATTATTTCATTTCACTTTCTCGCACTTGGTAACGTAAGAAGAGATCGTGCATCGGAAAACGGCGAATTTTCGACGCAAAAACATTTACTGCTGGGTACGAAATGACTTTACCGAAAAATCGATTGGCGGCAAAACGTCTGTCTGTGCACAACGTTAGCCCATATAAACCGTTCAGCCGAATTCCCCATTAGTTATGTAGCGGTCCCTGGAACTTGAAACCGATATTTTAATTTTGGATGGTGCTTTATATGAAGCCCCTCGAACATTTTCAACAAAAAAAGGCTCTAAATTTTTTGACTAAATGTAGTTGTTGATTAGTGCATAGAACTTTTAAGAGAATGGTACACGTCTGATTTAAGTTAAAATCCCTGATTTTTCGAAAATTACAAAAATCCAATTTTTTCGTAGTCTTCATACAATTATAATATTGATGATAGAGGTTTTGCCTAAATAAAATCTTATCCTTAAAGGCAAATGTTAAAATAAGGTTAAGTTCAACTTTTCGTAACTATGTATAATTTTGCGCGTATAGAGGATTTTTTAAAGTTTTTTTTAAGAAGACAAGGAGTTCATTCATGCAAAAGAAACATATTTACAGAATATTACAATACTATAGTATTTTATAATTTAAATTTATTTTATATTTCGAACTATTTGTATTTGCTCGCACAAGCAATCAGTGTTACTGCGTCGTAAAATGTATTTTCCAAATAAACTCCCAAATAAACAACGGCGGCATAAATAAGGCAACAACGCGCTGAAGCTAAAGCAGCCGCACGCTGTTGCCTCCACCGTCGATGAATTGTATTATTTATTAGCTTTTCATTATTTTACTTTCTCACATAGTGCTTACGCAGAAAATATTTAAAAGCTAAAATAAGAAACAATATAGTTCTGAATTCCATACCATATATTCTGAATTCAATGTCAAATATATATTTTCACTTAAAATTGAATAAAAATAATTCATATGTTCCTACTTTCACTTAGGAGTATTATGCATCCAATCAAGTGGAGGATCTCAAGCAAGTCGATCAAGTGAAGGAAGTCGATCAAGTGGAGGATCTTGATCAAGTGTGGGATCTCAAGCAAGTCGATCAAGTGGAGGATCTCAAGAAAGTCGATCAAGTGGAGGATCTCAAGCAAGTCGATAAAGTGGGGGATCTCAAGCAAGACGATCAAGTGGAGGATCTCGAGCAAGTCGAATAAGTGGAGGATCTCGAGCAAGTCGATTAAGTGGAGGATCTCAAGCAAGTCGATCAAGTGGAGGATCTCAAGCATGTCGATCAAGTGGAGGATCTCGAGCAAGTCGATCAAGTGGAGGATCTCGAGCAAGTCGATCAAGTGGAGGATCTCGATCAAGTGGAGGATCTCGAGCAAGTCGATCAAAGTGGACGATCTCAAGCATGTCGAACAAGTGGAGGATCTCGAGCAAGTCGATCAAGTGGGGGATCTCAAGCAAGTCGATAAAGTGGAGGATCTCGAGCAAGTCGATCAAGTGGAGGATCTCGAGCAAGTAGATCAAATGGGGGATCTCCAGCAAGTCGATCAAGTGGAGGATCTCGAGCAAGTAAATCAAATGGGGGATCTCCAGCAAGTCGATCAAGTAGAGGATCTCAGGCAAGTCGATCAAGTGGAGGATCTCGAGCAAGTCGATCAAGTGGAGGATCTCGAGCAAGTCGATCAAGTGGAGGATCTCGAGCAAGTCGATCAAGTGGAGGATCTCGAGCAAGTCGATCAAGTGGAGGATCTCGAGCAAGTAGATCAAATGGGGGATCTCCAGCAAGTCGATCAAGTAGAGGATCTCAGGCAAGTCGATCAAGTGGAGGATCTCGAGCAAGTCGATCAAGTGGAGGATCTCGAGCAAGTCGATCAAAGTGGACGATCTCAAGCATGTCGAACAAGTGGAGGATCTCGAGCAAGTCGATCAAGTGAAGGAAGTCGATCAAGTGGAGGATCTTGATCAAGTGTGGGATCTCAAGCAAGTCGATCAAGTGGAGGATCTCAAGAAAGTCGATCAAGTGGAGGATCTCAAGCAAGTCGATAAAGTGGGGGATCTCAAGCAAGACGATCAAGTGGAGGATCTCGAGCAAGTCGAATAAGTGGAGGATCTCGAGCAAGTCGATTAAGTGGAGGATCTCAAGCAAGTCGATCAAGTGGAGGATCTCAAGCATGTCGATCAAGTGGAGGATCTCGAGCAAGTCGATCAAGTGGAGGATCTCGAGCAAGTCGATCAAGTGGAGGATCTCGATCAAGTGGAGGATCTCGATCAAGTCGATCAAAGTGGACGATCTCAAGCATGTCGAACAAGTGGAGGATCTCGAGCAAGTCGATCAAGTGGAGGATCTCGAGCAAGTAGATCAAATGGGGGATCTCCAGCAAGTCGATCAAGTAGAGGATCTCAGGCAAGTCGATCAAGTGGAGGATCTCGAGCAAGTCGATCAAGTGGAGGATCTCGAGCAAGTCGATCAAAGTGGACGATCTCAAGCATGTCGAACAAGTGGAGGATCTCGAGCAAGTCGATCAAGTGAAGGAAGTCGATCAAGTGGAGGATCTTGATCAAGTGTGGGATCTCAAGCAAGTCGATCAAGTGGAGGATCTCAAGAAAGTCGATCAAGTGGAGGATCTCAAGCAAGTCGATAAAGTGGGGGATCTCAAGCAAGACGATCAAGTGGAGGATCTCGAGCAAGTCGAATAAGTGGAGGATCTCGAGCAAGTCGATTAAGTGGAGGATCTCAAGCAAGTCGATCAAGTGGAGGATCTCAAGCATGTCGATCAAGTGGAGGATCTCGAGCAAGTCGATCAAGTGGAGGATCTCGAGCAAGTCGATCAAGTGGAGGATCTCGATCAAGTGGAGGATCTCGATCAAGTCGATCAAAGTGGACGATCTCAAGCATGTCGAACAAGTGGAGGATCTCGAGCAAGTCGATCAAGTGGGGGATCTCAAGCATGTCGATAAAGTGGAGGATTTCGAGCAAGTCGATTAAGTGGAGGATCTCAAGCAAGTCGATCAAGTGGAGGATCTCAAGCATGTCGATCAAGTGGAGGATCTCGAGCAAGTCGATCAAGTGGAGGATCTCGAGCAAGTCGATCAAGTGGAGGATCTCGATCAAGTGGAGGATCTCGATCAAGTCGATCAAAGTGGACGATCTCAAGCATGTCGAACAAGTGGAGGATCTCGAGCAAGTCGATCAAGTGGGGGATCTCAAGCATGTCGATAAAGTGGAGGATCTCGAGCAAGTCGATTAAGTGGAGGATCTCAAGCAAGTCGATCAAGTGGAGGATCTCAAGCATGTCGATCAAGTGGAGGATCTCGAGCAAGTCGATCAAGTGGAGGATCTCGAGCAAGTCGATCAAGTGGAGGATCTCGATCAAGTGGAGGATCTCGATCAAGTCGATCAAAGTGGACGATCTCAAGCATGTCGAACAAGTGGAGGATCTCGAGCAAGTCGATCAAGTGGGGGATCTCAAGCATGTCGATAAAGTGGAGGATCTCGAGCAAGTCGATTAAGTGGAGGATCTCAAGCAAGTCGATCAAGTGGAGGATCTCAAGCATGTCGTCGAAGTGGAAGATCTCCACGAAACAAGTCGATCAAGTGGAGGATGCTCGAGCAGTGATAAGTGTTAGGAGGATCTCGATCAGTGGAGGATCTCGATAAAGTCGTCAAAAAATTGGGCATTCTCAAGCATGTCCGAGCAAGTGGAGATCGAGAGCAGAAGTCGATCAAGTGGGGATCTCAAGCATGTCGATAAAGTGGAGGATCTCAGCAGAATCGATTAGTGGAAGAGATCTCAAAAGCAAGTCGTCAAGTAAGAGGATCTAAGCATGTCGATCAAGTGGAGGATAGAGCAAGTCGATCAGAGTGGAGGATACTCGGCAGAGTCGTCCAAGTGGAGGATCTCGATCAAGTGGAGGATCTCGATCAAGTCGATCAAAGTGGACGATCTCAAGCATGTCGAACAAGTGGAGGATCTCGAGCAAGTCGATCAAGTGGGGGATCTCAAGCATGTCGATAAAGTGGAGGATCTCGAGCAAGTCGATTAAGTGGAGGATCTCAAGCAAGTCGATCAAGTGGAGGATCTCAAGCATGTCGATCAAGTGGAGGATCTCGAGCAAGTCGATCAAGTGGAGGATCTCGAGCAAGTCGATCAAGTGGAGGATCTCGATCAAGTGGAGGATCTCGATCAAGTCGATCAAAGTGGACGATCTCAAGCATGTCGAACAAGTGGAGGATCTCGAGCAAGTCGATCAAGTGGGGGATCTCAAGCATGTCGAACAAGTGGAGGATCTTGAACAAGTCGATCATTTCAATATGAAAAAGAAAACAAATAGGCCTTTAAATCAGCTCATTTTTTAAATCAGATCATGCAATTTTTTAAAATAAAAGTATTTTTCACGTAACGTTACTCGATGTAAATGTACCACTCCAACATTTTCATACATTTTTGCCCCCATATTAAGGTTGTGGCCCTTAAAAAAGCGATGTAAGCGTAATTTTCATTGCTCTCTCTGTATTTTTGAAAGGTTGAAAATAATACGAGAAAGTGTGCGATTAAAAATAATTCGAGTTCGGTTGTAGCATTACTTATTAATATTTGGGTGTGTCTAAAGAAAAATATGTTACAATTCTAATGGATCTATGTCATTTTATTAAGAGCAGATTTTCTGTATATTTTGTAAACTGTTTATATGTTAGACGTGACAGAGATCATACTGGTTCTAAGATAATTTGACACAAAAATGTCAGATAGAATTTGGTTACTCATGTCCTGCCCAATTATCAAAATTAATAATTTCCAATGTGCGCGTGTTTTGAAAGAAAAGTATGTCGCCGCCATCCATTTAAATGGCGCCTCGGATTCCTTTAAATATCCAGGAACCCGGGGAAATATACAAAACAAAGAAACAAAAATACAAATATCTGATTATGTTTATTCCTTGTATTCTCATTTTGTGCGTACCGCCCGAATTCTGATACTCACTGTCACTGTTAAGGATACAGGTGACGTTATGCGACAGCAAGGATCCAAGGTTAAGGCCACCTGGCATTTTATATTTGCTATTTAAGTGTTATGGAATAGCTTTTTTATATTCGTGATATGTAAAGAACTGTTAGACCGTTTAAACATTACACGATGTTATTGTAATATTTGTGAAGATTGATTCTGTTAAAACATTTAATTTATTTCATTGTTATAAGACAGTTTTAATTTGTTGAACTTGAGCAGTGAGCGTGCTAATATTTGGAAAAAAACATTTTGTGTGGTTTTGTTTTGTTTCTGCTGCAAGCCACGAGTGTTTCGTAATTTGTCGGAGGTTCGCGTCACACCAAGATGTATTCGATGGGTGAGAAGGCCTTGGAGCATGTGGTCGTCACCGCCTCCTGACTCCAAGTACAGGACGTGGCCGCTGCTATCGTGCGAGTGCGTCAAACGCCGCAAGTATAGCACTCGGAAATAGCCCTAGCTGCTCCACTGGCCCTGGCTGTAACTGGGAGGGCGTATATTTAGGGCCGGCAATGAACGCGGGAGAGCAAGTACGAGGCGGTCGCCGCATAACACGTTGGCAAACGAACCAGTTGCCTGCCGCACACTAGCGCTTCCTGGTTGATGAATACGGAACGGAATTTAGTGTAATAAAAAAAGCAAAACATGTACATGTATATGTTCGTATTTTTTCTAAAATATGTAAGAAAATATGTGAAATAAAAATTCGTTATAATGTTTAAAATTCCATTCTTTAAGCGTTTTCCGAGCACAGTACGTTGCCGATCAGATCTTAACATGGATTCAAAGAACCGAAAGAAAGTTGTACAACTACGGAGGCTATTATTCGCTAGTTTCATCCGAAATGTTTAATACTTTCGTAGTATATACAATATTGTTTACGAGGAGCCGGCGCTCAAGTGAATAGTACCGTATGGCCTGTGATAAAAAGAGGGGCGTAAAGGGAGTATAGCCCCCTCCCAACGCCAGAAAAGCGATAAGACAATGATTTGAAAGATATTTGTTTTTATCGAGTTACGTATGGGGGTCTATGAAACATGAGTAAGCACGTGGTTGAAGTCCCTTCTGCTTCACATACATCTGCTCATCCGTAATCCGAAATACGCGGTTTAGAAGAAGCAGAAGGGAGCGGGAAGTAAGTATGATAATTAA
This sequence comes from Teleogryllus occipitalis, assembly GCA_011170035.1. Lineage (NCBI taxonomy): Eukaryota > Metazoa > Arthropoda > Insecta > Orthoptera > Gryllidae > Teleogryllus > Teleogryllus occipitalis. The sequence goes on from BLKR01001095.1 coordinate 302,598, forward strand.
TAACGAAGGTCCGGCGTTAATACACGCGCATTGCGTGGTTTTGTTAGTATTTCAGTAACAAAGCTGGTTTTCAACTAACATATATTTCGAACTCGCATGTGAAATGTTCCGTTTCGACGTATAAATATATTAAAATATAACTAAATATGTAGCAATACATAAAATATGTAAAAATATGTAATTATACCAAAATTTGTAAAAATATGTAAAATAAAAATGATTCCGATTAGTTCAGAATGTCGTGTTAAGTCTAAAATATATCAGTGAATGCAGGTATCTTGTTCCTCTAAAAATTTGTAATTACATGAAAATTTGCTTCCTATTGATGACGATAGTGCGTCTTTTAATGAACTGTAACTTTTAAAATTATTATTTATATATTTATGTCTATAATTCTTCAATATATTAGAATGTTTTGGTCTTTGATATTAAAGACAGAACATTTTTCAATATAATTGCTTTATATTATATATATATATATATATATATATATATATATATATATATATATATATATATATATTACGTGATTCATACAGCGCAACGTGTCGGAACGTAGTAATTTCCATCGTCAGGCTTAATTGACAAAATCAATAAATATAAGGTTTTAACAATGGTCAGATATTCAGATAAAAACTATAAACTACTTTCCGAAACGCCCTGTATGTATGCTGTAATACAAATTAATATGAAGCATTAAAAAAAAGTTCTGTCTTTAAAATCAAAGACCAAAAACATTGTAAATGTAATTTTTACTTTTTGGCTACCACTTCCGTGGTAGAGAGAAAGTTACGTAATGCTGCGAGAAAAAAACGGCGAATTTATCGGAAGAAAAACTCTTATTACAGGACCCAGAAACGAAATAAAGATAAATCAATTTGCAGATGCTCAATTTAGAAAAAAAATCCTTTAACACGTGGTGTAGCCAGAATCCATTTTTGTTGGTCCGTGATACCGAAAAGTCGATTGACGGCAAAACGTCTGTCTGTCTGACGTCTGTTAACAACGCTTGCGGCTGAACCGTTCAGCCGATTTTCTTCAAAATTGATATTACTCACTCGATCTAGCTGATGTGACAGCCTCTTGAGTTTGAAATCGATATTTTAATTTTTGGGGTACTTTACATGAAGCCCCTGGGACATTTTCAAAACAATTGCTCCATAGTTTTTGACTAAACTTTGTTATTGAATTGTGTAAAGGACGTTTAAGACAATGGCGCAGGTTTCATGTTTGTTGAATAAACTGATTTTTTGAAAATTGAAAAAATTCAAAATTTTTCAGCGCCTTCCTACAACTACAATTATGAAGATAGCAAGCCCCATTTTTTAATGAAATGTATTAATAAAAAAAGGTATTAAATAATATCATGTTCAATGTCTCAAAAAACATGAGTAATTTTGCGAAATTTTGGGTCAAACATAAGCAATTTTTATTTTCTTTAAACCATTTTTTGTTGAAAACGATGCAATCGGGAGAATTGTAGCAGCCACCTGCGGTGCTTAATAGTTTACCGTGGATTCTCCGATTAACACCAGTTTTAAATAGGAACTTCTGTTTTTTTAAGTGGTTTCAAATTTTGCGGCCAAAAATTCGTTAATTTCAAAGAGCATTCCCTATTCTGCATCTGACACATATTAATCCTTGCATATGCGTGGCAGTCAGCTAGGAAATGTCCATTACACAAGAGTATGACAACACTACAAGCATTGCAGCACCCTTGATAACGCTATAGCACCGGAGGCGAATAGTGTCCTTCCTTTTTGGAAAAGGATTTCCTTAATGCTTTGCGTCACTTGCACCATCTGGGAAGAACTTTTTATCTCTTTTATTACATGCAATTCAGACAATTCAAATGAGAGTGTTTTTTTTCGTCTGTTGTAGTTTGAAAAGAAGTTGTTTTAAGCAATAGGTCTCTGGTGTTGTTTCCTTAGAGTTTTTTGCAATTAACGTTTAACTTTTTGCAGCACAATAACTGTACTGTATATTTTAGTACTAGATTGAAACTTATTCTACACCTAAGGTTAACGCCTTGTTCTTTGAGCATTTTGATTATGTAAATTAAATATTTGAATGATACATTATTTTCACTATTTAATCTTTCATTCATTTTTTAGCCCATATTTCGAGCATTTTAGTCTATATGTACATGCATGCATGTAGCATGCATGCATATTCAAATACATGTTATACGGTATAAATCTCAGCGCCGATGGTATTGAAGATAATAGTAACAATTATTATATCATCAACAATAATGAATGTTATCGATGAGCAGAGGAAGTAAAGTCTGTGTGGAAACTGAATGTAATTTGACTTATATGGCTGTAAATATGAGCAAATTGGAGATTGTTCAGAAGTCTTTGCTTGACAATATCAAAAAGTTTGAACGTAATGGACGGCTGTACATAGAATTGCAGAAAGAGGTATTGCTATCGAATGCAACTGTAGTCAGACGTATCTAAATATTATGATTAATCTCTTGTCTCTAATGCCATGCATTACCTACCGTCTGGTGTTACTAGAGGGAAATAATAACAACAATATCTAAAAAGAATGGACTAGGTGCAGGTCAATAAAGATCAATAATTTCTATGGCTTAAAAGAGGAAGAATGAAGTCCAAATGGGAAGCACTAGTAGTATCTGCCAAAGATCAGGCTTTGCGAACACGACATTGTGTTAAAGTTCTCAAACTTTCCCAAGATGATAAATGCCGCATTTACCAGGAACGAGTAGAAATCATTGATCATAAGCATGTTCAATTCTAACAAAGACCAAATACTTTAAAGACACGACAGGGTGTGTAATTACCTACTGTGGAAGTAGGAGTGTACAATACTGTACGACTAACAAATTGAAACTGATCTCACGGTAGCGATGATATTGTTATCTAGGATTTGGAGAAAAAACGCGTCTACTTGTAAAAAACGACTACCTCGTTTTTGTGGTTGTTTTCGTAGTCGTTTTTGTGGCTCCGAGACAGCAGGAAACTGATGATGATGGCTAAGCCATCGAAAGCTGCTATTTTTTAAATAAACAGTATTGTTGGCAATGACAAAGCCTTGAATCATTTCAATTATGTAGAAGCCAACGACAATTCACCGCTAATCCAACACAAAACGTCGTAACCAAGGAGACAGAGGAAGGTCTTAAATACAAGAGTTTGGAAATCGAGATCAGCCGAGTGTGGGGCGTACAAGCATAGGTCGTCCCGTTATCAGAGAACTGAGATTTGTCCCGCGAACTTTGTGTAAGAACCTGGCTTAACTTCCAGGTCATTGAAAAGACTGGGAAGTGTAAAACATTGCATTATTGGTTACAGCTCACATTTTGCGCAAGTATTGTAGAGACACCGACAGTCCCTAGCTCTGCTCCTTAGGAAGCTGGTTGCAACCTTGAGTAGATTTTGTGACAACCGACTCATAACATCTTTAGCCGTGAATTAGAGGAATAATAATAATAATAATAATAATAATAATAATAATAATAATAATAATAATAATAATAATAATAATAATAATAATAATAATAATAATGCCAGTCCGGATAGCCGAGACCGCTAAGGCAGTAGTGCCGTGGCGATCTCGGACGGAAGGATCGCGGGTTCGAGTCCCGCCTCGGGCAGTGGTGTGTTTGTGTATGTCTGTGTGTGTGTGTGTGAAGTCCATTCATCCTTCATTATCATCATCATTTCATCTTCCATCCCCCAGGACTAACAACCCTGGGGTATAAAAATCGTATTCAGTCTAGTGCTGATCCCCCTGATAGTTACATGCAAGACTTGCTACGTGATAAAATGATAATGAGTCCGTGCAAGTGCATGTCCGGCGTGGTCCAGGATGGCCTATTCGCGAGCAAAAAATAATAATAATAATAATAATAATAATAATAACAATAACAATAACAACAACCACAACTAAAACCTTCACACTTCCCATCACATGAGACTAACGATCGCCGTTGCGCGACGTGGAAAAGTGCAGTGTCATTGGAGAGCTGCCCGAGATCTTGTGACGTTCGGCCTCAGCATTTGCAGTCGCAAGGCCACCGCTCACATTAGTCAAGAGATGATGCATCGGCGACCCCTAGACGAGGAGAACTAGAAGCTAGGAACGGCACTTTCCCGCCTGCGGTACCCGCCAGGCAACAATTCGATTCAGTGAGAACGTCTAGAGGGCGGAGTTTGATTTCTTTATTTATTTCTTTATTTATTTTACGTTAAAAAACAGTTAAAACTGCTTATGATGTGCTATGGGGAAAAGTGAATTGTGTGCACATTTTCAAAATTCTGTAATCCCTACACTAAGTCATATACTACTTGAATTTTGAATGAAAAAAAAGCTCCCATGTAATAAAATCTATTTTGGCTCTTACCCATGTTGTCCTTCGGAATAATACTTCCTGCCGCGACAACATGGAAACGATAATTTGAATAATTGTATTTCCCACAGAATTCGAGAAGACGTGCACAGAAAATGAAGTTACATTTATGTCCAGAAGCAAAACAACGGGCCATCTCAGCATTTGCTCAATGGATCAGGGAAACTGGACGAAAAACCTGATCGAGATGGGGGTCATTGGCCCGGAGGCTAGTACAATACTTGTTACAGGTTGTTTATACACATTTATACAGTCCAAACGGTAAATAATGCATTAATGATGACCTAAAAACATTGCCAAAATATTCAATAAAATGCTCTTTAAATGTTTTTAAAATGACCTAAAAACAAAGAAAAATGTTTTAAACTAGTTCATATGGTTCAAGCTGTTGGCTATATCACTGATGTAATCAAGGCTTCTTCCTTTCGTTCAAATGCACTCAACTTGCACGCTTTTGGTTTGGACTGTTCTTAAACAGAAAATCTCTGTGTTTAGTTATCCAGAAATCGGTCGAACCTACAATGGCGTTGATAAGCGTCAAAGGAACCTGAGATTACGTACTCATAATGGCTGACATTACAATTTCTGAGCGAAGGAGCTAAATAGGCAACTCAGGAATTCTGTGGATTTGATTTAATTTTGTATATTTAGTCAAAGAACAGTAAAAACTGTATGTGACGTATGCGCATCTCGTAAACATTGTTTGAAGCACGTACCATTAAAATGATATTAAAATCAATGAAATCACCGAAAAATGCTTTAAAAATGAAGGAAAAAGATACAAAATGTGTATTAGTCGAAATCGATGAAAAATGCAGAAAAGGTCAGATAAAAATGAGCCATTTCCTTTTGTCATATCATACAATTAATGTCTATACTCAAAATATATGTTGTAAAGTGAAAATAAAAATATGACATTTCATTAAAATCCACCCCCTATTTCTTACTTTATGGATCAATAGAAAAACCTGTAACAACGAAAAGGTGACTTTTCATAGAATAGTTAACTACTTGGCTGTCCAAAAGACGCCATGTACTAGGCACAGGATCTATCATTTAATAGTTATTAAAGAATAAACACGCCATAAATAAAATGGAAACAGCACGTCCTTCAAATGCCACCAAAAGGATTCTAAAACATGCAAAGGAATATAGATCATATGACAAGTGTGGGAAGACTGGGGAAGAGATAGTGAGATCGGAACATGCCTCAGGCAGGACCTGCGAGGAAGATATGTAATCCTGACTAGACAGAACTAGAAAGAAATAACACTGCGAAAAATCTAAAACGAACGTTATCAGAGTTGGAACGAACGTATTGATTAAAACAGGGAAATATTTGTTTGAATTGATTTCTTATTAAGTGAATTGAAAGTACAGTTATGTAATGAACGACCATGAAGCTACAGAAAACTGTATTCTTGTAGAGGACGTTTTTCACTAACTGACTTTATGAAGCGTACAGGTATCTGTTGGCAGCAAACAATACATTTTTTCAGTGAAGTTTATGTGGAGATCTCAATAAAACGAGTATAGCATTAAATGAGAGAGTAAATAAACGTAACCGAGTGGTGCAAAATCTTTTCGAGCGTCTTCATGATGTTGATGTTATTTCTCAACTCCCCTTAGTGTTATTTTTCAACGATTACTCATATTTTGAAAACTGATCAAGACATCATTTGAAGAATTTAATGAATTTTTTCAGAAAACATGCACGCCACAAGAATCAATAGGTTGAAAAATGGCTTGGAAAGTTAGGTCTTCTTAAACTTTTGTGCAATAAGGATGCGCACCGAAAATTAGAAGTGTGGAATGTGTGTGTAGAAAAGTTAAAAATGTTCTACGTATTCACTAAACGTAAAATAGAATAAACCAACAATATTGTTTCATGTCGTTCAATAGTATGACTCATATACTAATGAAATATGGGTAATTTCTACATTCTGGAGCAATACAATGACTATTGACTGTGAAACCAGAGTTCAACATCTTTCAGAAAATATAATGGAAATGTTTATTTTTTCCAAAATATCTACATATATGCGGTAGGGAAATATGGCAAAGAAATCCTGCTGACAACTTACCTTAAAAACCAAATAATTATAAGCAGTGACAATTTTTTCTGAAAATACATATTTGTCACACGATTGCGATTACATACACTCACAAAATATTGTATTTAAAACGCTCTTCGCACTTAATGAAACTCGCTATTTTAGCTTTTCCTACCACAACTTTACCCTCAAATGTTTTCTCGAAGAGCAAATGTCGAATGCTTTCTTCCTCCACCATCCACCCAGCCACCCAGTATGGATTCCGATTTTCGAACACAAAATTGCGCGTATCTCCTGCATCAATCTTACTCATTTATGAAACAGCTTTAAACGACCTTAATGCGATTTAAGGTCTTTAAGAGGCCCCTAAGCCCTCGCTCATAGGTCACTTTCCACGATGCGACCCCGGGTTCGATTCCCGGTCGGGGAAGATTATAATGTGCGTTTTCCTTGCAATGTCCCAGTACATGTTGCTGAGTGACGATGAGAAAACTCACTTCTCAGCTTGAGAAGACCAGAATACGGCGTGGGGATATCTTCGTGCTAACTACACGTAACCCCTTAACCCATGGCCGGGACGCCGCTTGTAGACCATGGCCCGTAAGCGGGCTCTCGCGCCAAGTATAAACACACAGAAGAGACCCCTGATTTTTGTGATGTGCGAGTTAAAACTCAAAAAGACATAGATTTTACGGTCAAACATTCGAGATAGTATTGTTCATGGTTGATTGATTAGTGCTTTCGGGCGCGTCAACTGCTAAGGTGATTAGTTAGTAAGTATAGTGCTTGTTTTCTCCGGAAGGTGTTGATCTTCCCTCGATGAATGGTGACCTGCTAGCGAGGATTTTTCCCAATCAGGAATCTCCCACCTGCGGACCACCGCCCAAGCCGGGACAAGCTCTAAGCTCCTGACCGGTCTCCCGGAATATGTGGTAGTGTTGTGCATGTTAGTTTTGATTGATTGATTTTTTCGTGTTTCCGGGCGCGTCAACTGCTTTGGTCATTAGTCCAGTTAGTGTAGTGCATGTTTCTTCACGGAAGATGGCGGTGATCTTCCCCAGCTGGATGGTGAAATCCGGCGCCGACCTACTGTCGGCTAGTGGGGTTTCTCCCTAACCAGGACTCTCCCGCCAGGGGGGAACCGCCCCCGCTGGGACAAGCTCTAAGCTCCCGACCGGTCTCCCAGAATATGTAATAAGGTAATGCATGTTGGTGTAAGTGTGTGTGTGTAAGAGGAGAGGATAGGACAAGGAAGAGGAAGGACAGATCGCGCGCGGTCCGTGGCCCGGTTGGTAGGGTACTGCTCCGGCATTCGCCTGGTGTTGATCGGAGATACCTCGGAATACTACCGGTCAGAGCAGCCGGCCGCTAGAATTCTCCTCCAGACAGCGACTGAATTCGACCTGGCTGAAAAGCTAGTCGAAAATCCTGCCGCTGTCGTGACTCCAACCTAGGACCTCCCGATCAAAAGCGCTGCAGTGACATCAGTTGATGCACTGAGCCACCGCTCCCGGTGCAGTACCAATTGAAGGCGCGTCGTATTCCGATTAGACAACGCCATTAGTCACGTGGATAAACTTCCGCTTGGTGGCTTTATTCATGAGGAGCCGCAGATTTGCAGATCCCGTTGGCCTTCCTCTTGTGCTGGTGAAACGAGTGGCGGAAGTCGCAACTCACTGACCCAATAGAAGTGGCAAGGCCTGCTCTGGAAATAAAACACAGTCCGAAAGTGAAGCTTGGAAAACTGGGAGGTCCCAGGTGCGAACACCAGTGTTCGTCTGCGGTTGAATAAACTATCAGTAAACATTCTTCACGAGTGAGAAAGAAAAAGAGAGAGGAGATGATGACAGAGAAAGTGAGAGAGAAAGGAAAAGTGAGGAGGAGAGAGAGACAGTGAAAAAGAGAGAGAGAGCGAGACAGAGAGAGAAAGAGAGAGAGAGAGAGAATACGCTAATACACCTGCTTCACAACGCCAGAGTTGCAAGGTTTTAATATTGTCTTAATTAAACGTCACTTAAATAATACAATCCACATGCATATCAAATCCGACCCAATTTCAATACATGATTTCTTGAATCGATTTCTGAATATTACGAAACTTCTCCAAGGAGAACTTGACCGGTTAGTAATAGTGTCAACATTACATTCTTGGGTGACAACTTTTTGTAAGCAGTGCATTTAGCCCATCAATGACGTCACACCTTGCATGGAAAATGTTTGAAAAGATTTGAATGAGCGGTCGTTGACGGTCTCATTCAGTAGTTGAGCAGTGCTAACAAGTTGCCACTTGCAAATTTCGGAGGTCAGCAACCTCTTCAAGGATACCGGAGACTCTCAGAACTCACCGGCCTTGCGATTAGTGTCAGTACTGAAAAGGCCCGGATGCAAACCTTAGCTTTCGCAATTTTTCTTGCACACTCACACAAGGTCTCGATGTGATCATTCCACTACTCAGCGAATATTATTCAGTACTTACATGCCGGAAGCACACGACGGAATAGAAGATGAATATTTTGCTTTTATTCCTTCCTTCCCATGGATGTACGGCTCATTTCGAATGTTTGGCCGACATTTGAAAATTCGGGAAATTGTCGAAGAATATTGAATGATTCTTGATTCCGGGCACGTCAACTGCTAAGGTCATTATTTTCGTAAGTAGAGGGTATGTTTTTGTCAAGAGAGATGGTCGTTATCTTCCCCAACTGGATGGCGAGATCTAGTGCCGACCTACCCATCGGCTGGCGTTATTTTTCCTTAACTAGGTATCACCCACCAGTGAAGCACCAGCCCAGTCGGGACAAGCTCTAAACTCCCGACAACATGTGAAGTAGAGCAGTGCTTATAAGTGTGTGTGTAAGGGGTGAAGATAGGACAAGGAAGAGGAAGGAAAGATCACGCGCGGTCCGTGGCCCGTTTGTTTGGGTACTGCTCCGGCATTCGCCTGGTGTTGATCGGAGAAACCACGGAAAACTACCGATCAGAGCAGCCGGTCGCTAGAATTCTCCTCCAGACAGCAGCTGAATTCGACCTAGCTTCTAGCTAGAGCGGGAAATCTTGTCACTGAGGGGAGTGGAACCTTAAGACCTCCCTCAGAGGCACTGCAGTGACATCAGGTGATGCCCTGAGCCACCTAATCCGACACCGCAGTATTTAATGGTGATCACGTCATCGATCACTCCTGAGATTATGAGCGTTGGCAGGATGTAGAAGAAAATATCGCGACCGACCTGTGGCCCCTTGCTTATGGTTAAGCAGCACGCAATCATGAACTCTTTGTAGGCTTATTGTGCCGATTCAGTGTTATCGAAAGATCCAAAATAGATTCTGAGAGTTCTTTTAGATACTGTACAATCGCATGATATTTATTTTGAGTTCAGAATCCGAAAACTTCATCGGTTTTCTTTGAGTTTGGAGCCCGCTTAGGTCTTCTGCCCTGCGAATACGAGGAAGTGCAATCAGATCCTCTATGGCAGACGTAAGGACGGAAGCCAACTGATTGAAGATATGAGCTATTTTCGAAATTTGATGGTGAGGATATTTTAATAGTTGTATAATTGTTGTAGATAATTTGGAGTATTCTTTGTAATTTTTTTCTAAGTAGTAGGAGTTTGGATATATTTTAGTCGCATGGTGTTTGTCAGATATATTGAATGAATGAATGCCTTATTTTACGTGGCGGGACTCAGGCCATGATGCCTGCTCTTCCATCTGACCTCGCATATTTCGTTACGCCCCTTTCACCTACTAGAGGAGAAAGAAGGTGTTACTTCGTCGACGAAACAGGCAATTTGAATTTGGCTCAGAGGCTTCATTTAGGCTTGAGGATCTTTGACACGCAGTATATCTACTACATGGGACAGTCGGCTTTACTTCCCCTCCAAAGGAAGGCGTACGAAGGATTTTTTCGCCCTTAAAATATTGGTTAATTTTTTTGAGAGTTTTTTAAAATTAGTTTTGAAAATACTGTTTATCAGTCTCTGAGCTTAAACCTGTTTTTTACTATAGAGCGTTTAGAGTATTCGTGATTTTTCACACTCATTTACACAAAACACAAGTAATTTGCTATTTCTAGAGAGAATATACTATGCAGTTGACTTTAATATTTGAAGTGTAAAGTCTTTGTCGTGTTTAATGTAAATTTTTGATTGGAGCGAGAGCAACGTTTTTCGTTCGGAAGAGACGTTCAAAGAAAAAGGTTGTGCAGAATGAAGATTCACAGAAATCCAGCAATATAATTCAAAAGTTACGGAGATTCATGTTAGTTTATAATCTGCTAAATATTTGAAAAACCAAACCATTATTTTAGAGTTTTGTGTCAAAATATTTTTTTTAAATTCTACGTTTACTCGCAGGTTACCTACCTCGTATTGTATTTTGAATTTTTTGATTTTTTTGTAATGCCGAAAGCAACGGAATCAACATAAATTTGGAGAAAACTTCAATTATTAACAATAAACGTTGTGTGTTATCAATCGGAAATGAAAAACAGTGAAAGCAACGTCAGACGTCATGTGGGAAACAAACGAGGCGCGACCGGAGCCGCTGGTTCCTTTCGCCGCTGCACAGCCGCGCCACCAGCGCTTCGCGTCTGCGCGCTGAGGTCCTCCACGTGACAGGAGAGCGCGCGCGCCTCAGCGACTGTAACACACACACACACACACATACAAACACAGGCAAACACACATACATACACACATACATACACACACACGCTCTGTGCCCAGGGATTCCCGAAGGAAATGACAAGTGAAGATAAAAACAACAACAACAATAATAATACAAAGATACTTAAAACAGAACTACGAAGATAATGAAAAGAAAAAATCAAATTAACTTTATAATCAACCGTCCTGGACTATTGTATGGACAATGTTCAGAAATCGATGTTAATAATATATCGACAAAAAACCATCGATTATTTAAACATGTTAAATAGATTGTTAATTCTATGTTTACTCGCAGGTTACCTACCTCATATTGTATTTTGAATTTTTTTATTTTTTTGTAATGCCGATAGCAATGGAATCAACATAAAATTTGGAGAAAACTTCAATTATTAACAATAAACGTTGTAGGTGTTATCAATCGGACAAGAAAAATAGTGAAAACATCAGACGTCAATCATCACTTAATAAAATGTTAAAAACTTCGGATTCACTTTATCGATGTTAAATACATCGATGATTTGATAAAAACATCGATGCAAAAATATACGATTCAAAATATCGATGTTAAATACATCGGCTTCAAAATATCTATGATAAATACATCGATGACTTTATAAATATATCGATGTTTAAAAATATCGTCTTGAAAATATCTGTTAAAGACGTCGATGACTTTATAAAAACATCGGCTTAAAAATATCCGTTAAAGACATCGATGACTTTATAAAAAACATCGGCTTAAAAATATCCGTTAAAGACATCGATGACTTTATAAAAACATCGGCTTGAAAATATTCTTTAAAGACATCGATGACTTTATGGAAACATCGACTTGAAAATATCCGTTAAAGACATGGATGACTTTATGAAAACATCGACTTGAAAATATCTGTTAAAGACATCAATGACTTTATAAAAACATCGGCCTGAAAATATTCGTTCAAGACATGGATGACTTAATAAAAACATCGTCTTCAAAATACGGATGCTAAATACATGAAGCCTTTATCGAAAGGCGGGTGATTTGCGTGGAAGCGGCGAGCCCGCCTGAGCCGCGGCGCCGGAGGGTCAATGAGCCGCGAGTGAGCCGGTGCAGCTCCGGGAGAGTGGAGGAGGAGGTCAGCGGAAAATTCCGCGCGTTTCACTTCTTCTCCTGGAGAGCGCGACCGGCGCCTGTGTGTTACGGCGCGCTGGGGCGGCGAAATTCCGTCTCCACATTCCGCGCACGAGGAAAACCAGACAAAAGTGCGATACATATTATCCATACACGTTTCCTTCTGCCCTCGCTTCGCCAGTCGCGAGAGGAGTGGGGAGATAGGTTATTTTCGCGAAAGGAGTTTTAAATCGAATTTATAGATCATTTTTCGATGCAAAATGGTTTTTATTACAAGGGAGCGAACATTTGTTATTATCAGATTTTGTTTACAACGCTCGTTTTACATTTTACTCTTCATTCAACTAATGGTGGCAAGGGAGTGGGGGTAGGTATTCCGTGGCTCAAAACGTGCGCGTATAATACACAGATATGTTTTTTTTTTCATTAATAAATTTACTTGATTTGATTTATTTCGTCAAAAAACGTCCTCCCGTCCGAGATTGCCTCAGCACTGCTACCTTAGTGATCTCGGCTATCCGGATGGGCAATTATTAAATTATATTATAAATATATAATTATTTCTATTAAATTAATGCTAGTTATTTTCGGGCTCGTTCCGGGAACTAAAAGTTTAGAAATCAAACATTGCGTCTATGTACATCGGAAATTCATTGACGAGAAATTTTGTATTCGTAGTTAGCCATTGTATGTCCCGTAAAGTACAATTGGCCTCGGTACCGTTAGATATCGGGGTTCCTAGTCGGTCACCTAACCAGGCACCCGTGATATCTCGAATTCGCTTAACATTCATGACTTGACGTAGATAACGGATTCGGCTAGCGACGCTGGTTTCGCGGTCGTGGCCTTTCAGTAGGAGTATCTTGGCATTCGCCTGGATGACCGAGGGAAACCACGAAAACCCCGGACAAGATGGCCGGCACAGGGATTGAACCCGGGCCTCCCGAATGAGAAGTCAGCGCGCTACGCCCTGGGCAACGTCGCTCGATTGATGAAAAATACAATAGTGCAAATAGAAAACTAAGAATTTCACTAGTAATTACAATGTTTTGTGAATCTATAATTCACAATACAACTGTTATAAAAATCTTTATTAGAACCAACTTTATTTGTCGCAAAGTGACAGGTTGAAGTTATTTTGTAAGCAGAACTCTAAAATCGTGGGTGCAGTTCGTTTGTCAATGCAAACACATGACTACAATCACATTGAAGCTCAGGATTGACATTTTTGGTTCACTATGACACAGGTTCACTACATTCGATAATGTGAAAATGAACTACTTTCTCCCCGGTTTGATTTTGTTATTTCAGAGAGGCTGTAAAATATTCAATCGAAGCGAATTAAAAATTTCAAAATATTCGTGCTTTCTTGCCAGTTTATTGTACATTGTTCGATCACTCGAAATATCTTACTGCAATCTTAACACCCTTCAATGCTTCTTGCACCGTTGGAGCCCTTTCTTCACTTTTATATCCTTTCCGTCGTCACAAACATTTTCTTCTGTTCTGAAAACTCCTTTCACCGCGTGCACATTCTACGAGTAGATCGTATTTAAGTAGCTCACAACTTTCTGTCCGTGTCGATGAAGTCTTTAGGCTGGACACAGCTGCCACTGATGAAATCAAGCAATTCACACACCAGCAAGCGATCTACCGCTGTGGATGTCACACATATGTGTAATGGTTATATATATTGTTCATGTCCGTGATAAATAAAGGCTGCCTTGATGTGATATTTGTAGAGCACAAATTCTCTCAATCTCTTTAATTTTCCATAAATGTTACAGACGTAACTGTAGAGAACCATTAGTTTTTTATGAATTCGCGGTACTGAGAAAAAAAGTATTAATATGATCACAGTGACTGATGTTGAGAGTTCACTATAACCAAATCTTCTAGTGTGTTTTAGTTATATATGTGAATTGATTTGAGGGAATTCTGATTCGGTGTTGTTGGCATTCTTATGCGAATAAATAAAGAGGTCATCTTCGTCAACATAGTATTATTATTCAGATCTGAATAAAAATACTATGTAGATGAAGATGACCTCTTTTATTTCTTCGTATGGGAATTGAGCCAAATAACTTCACTTCATTATGACCGAAATCTCACTATATCGAGAGTTGATCGTAATATCAATTACTGTGGAGTAAATATTTCTGATACCAAACACCAATTCAACCATTCAACGGTCGGTGCTACCTTTATTCATGATTCAACTTCATTAGCAGAGTAAATAAAAGACGACTTCGTGAAACAAGGTCTTGAGGCAAGTACGCCAAAGTAATGGCCAGTAAGGCCGAGGCTCCAAGAGCAGCGTAAGGCATAGATGTTGCAGTTCTCTATGTTGTATGAGAGACATTCGCTGACCCTCGACTATCACATGAATACCCCAATCCGTCTATAATCCGTTGCCCGGAGCGGTATTTGACTATGGGAATTGGATCCCAACACTCAGAACAAACGCATAATCACTGATTTGGCTCTTCGATCTACCACTGTGTCATACGTATTGTTCAGGTCCGCGATAAATAAAGTATACCTTGACTTAATGTTTGTAGAGCACAAGGAAGTTCTTCGTTGGAGATTGTCACAGGAAGAGGTAAGTACCGAGGAAGTTCAGGTAGCATCCTCAGGAGCCCTACGCAATCAAAGGGGAGTACCCGAAACGTCCCCCCAACTGAAATGAAAAGGAAACTAGTCAAAGAGAGGGGATAGTGATTTCGGAACTGCAATTGGTAGATTCACTTATACCACAGAATTGTTCGTTTTTTATAAAAAGTAATAAAAATAAAATAAAAATAAATCTAGAATACAATAGGCATGATGGGTTGAAGAATGAAGATAAACGAAACAGAAAAAGACACTCGTAGGCTGGTAATTGGATCAGACTGGTTTTGTCTGGGAAACCAATTGCTGTCAAGAAGGACATTACATTTCGTTCATTTTTACCTTTCATGCCAATTGTATCAATATGAATACTGATAGCTAAGACTTGCGGTAATTGACACGAATGTAATCTTTGATTATCGGTAGATCACCTACTATCAGAAAGTACCAAGGTCTGATCCCGGTTGGATCAAAACGTGGCACTTCATGAAAATTCATTTTAAGCACAAAACAAAACGAAAATGTCAAAAACGAGAAAGGAATGAATTGGAATAAAAAACAAAACAAAAACAAGAAAGAAACAAAGGCAAAAAGATGAAAACGAGAAATAGAAAACGGGAAAAAGCGAAAACGCGACAAACGAATACGCGAAAAAAGGAATACGCGGAAAAACGAAAACTCGGAAAAACTAAAAAGCAGAAAACGAAAAAGCGAAAAAATAAATAAAACGCAAAAAACAAAAATGCGAAAAAAGGCCAAACGGAATAAAGAAAAAACGAAACAAAAAAATGAAAACAAAAAAGAAACGAAGACAAGCAGATGAAAACGAGAAAAAGCGAAAACACGAAAAACGAATACGCGAAAAAACAAAAACGAAGGCGCAGAAAATCGAAAAAGCAGAAAAACGAATACGCGAAAAAAAGGAAATGCAAAGAAACTAAAATGCAAAAAGGAAAACGCGAAATAAAACGAAAACGCCCAAAACGAAAAGGCGGAAAAACAAAAAGGCCCAAAAATAAAAACAGAAAAAAAAAACAAGAAAAGTCATTAGGGAAACTAGCGTGTGCAGCGCTGGCGGGGCGGGGGCGGGTGGGAAGTGGTCGGAGGCGGCCTTCCGAACAGCTGGGCGGCGGTGGTGGCGGCGGGGCAGGAGCAGGAGGCCGTGGCGGCGGTCGCCGGGCGGTGGAGGGGGCCGTGGCTTGGCGTGGCGGCGGCGGCGGCGGCTAAAAATACGCGGCGCGGGAATGCGCAAGGCCGAGCCCCGCGGCGCGGCGGCGTGGAGGCCCTGGTCGGGGAAGCAGCCGCCTCGCCCACAGGCAGGGGAGGGGAGGCGGCGGGGAGTGTTGCGAGCACGCGGGACGAGGAGGCGAGGCAGCCGGTTCCGCAAACCGTTTGCCCCAAGGGCTGCCAAACCAGCGGCCCTGCGACGCGCTTGCGCGGATTGCAGGCAGGCCTTTATTTTTCTCATTCCACCCTCCCTCCCACCCTACCTCCCTACCCATCCCCCATCCCTCCCTTCCGATTGCCCTGGCGAGGCGGTCATTTATGAGCATTTGCGCCGCAGATCATTGGCTTTTGCGAAGGTAGATTAATTGATTACTAGTGATTCTGGGCGCGACCACGGTTAAGATATTTAGTCCCGTAAGTGTTGGGCATGTTTTTTCATTGGGAGATGGCGATGATCTTCCCCCGCTGGATGGCGAGATCCGACGCCGACCTACCGTCGACTAGCGGGTTTTCCCTAACCAGGTATCTCCCACCGGCGGAGCACCGCCCCAGCCGGGACAAGTTCTAAGATCCTAACCGGTCTCCCGGAATATGTAGTAGTGTAGTGCATGTTCCTGTAAGTGTGTGTGTGTGTGTGAGGGGAGAGGATAGGACAAGGAAGAAGGAAAGATCGCACGCGGTCCGTTGTCCGTTTGTTAGGGTACTGCTCCGGCATTCGCCTGGAGTTGATCGGAGAAATCACGGGGAACTATCGATCAAAGCAGCCGGCCTGCAGAATTCACCTCCACACATTTCTTTAAATAAATAGTTGTCCACAGTTGTGGCGGTGGCATTATAGACCAATGCAGTATCTGATTATTAGAATACGGACGTTTTATGTTGTTTAATAATACTAATCCTATGGTTTGTAACAATTCTTAATTATTTTCAATGACTTTGAAATTTTATTATGTTTTACCTTAAATGATATGTTCAAATGATTTAATTTATTGTAGTGTCACGTAATTTAAGAACCTGATGATGACAATATAGAGTAATTGTCGAAACGTAGTGCAGAAATGAATAAAAATCAGGGATTTAAACAATTTCCCATATTTATATATGTCGTTATTTAAAGTTTTTATTAAGCCAACAGAGATCATATGTTTACTTAACAAAACACGTTGGCTAATAATAAAAAAACCAACTGACTTGTTCAAACCTAGCCTACGGAAGTAGTCGTTTAGGTTGCCGACCTAAGGCTCACATACACGGGATATTATTTTTTGGGTCTTATTATAGTTTTTTTCTTTATTCAGCCGTGCAGTTTTTTGTCTATACAATCATATTAATGTCCCTTTACATTTATTTACAATATTCATTACAATCACTCTCACTGGCCAGCAGACAAGATATGTGGAAGGGGGCGGGTCGCTAGCGGTCGTCAAATGAGATGTGCTTCTTTCTATTGCGTCTTTCACCCAAAAAATACCTGTCTTGTTTTCGTATAACAAATTACCGGATAATATTCGTGAGAGGATCAATGTTTCTGGTTAACAAACACTTCCACAACTTCAAGA
Organism: Teleogryllus occipitalis; assembly: GCA_011170035.1. Classification (NCBI taxonomy): domain Eukaryota; kingdom Metazoa; phylum Arthropoda; class Insecta; order Orthoptera; family Gryllidae; genus Teleogryllus; species Teleogryllus occipitalis. Next base: position 320,207 of record BLKR01001095.1, read on the forward strand.
AGTGTAGATGCCAGATGTTTCCAAATCTTCAAGAAGAAATCAACAAAGACTTCCTCTTCTTTCTTCTGGCTTCAGTGCAAGATTCTTGGAACTAAAAGTACAGTCGACTCCAGTTATAATGAACTTCTAGGGACTGACGTGTTTGGTTCACTATATCCGATGATGTCAAAGTTAAACAGAATTTCTCCATAACGATTGATTTTATTAATATACCGCATAATTCATTTACAGAACCAGCTGAAAATTTCAATATGTTTATTTGTACGTAAAAATTCAATTATTTTCAACTTCGACAATTTTTCATTTGATCCTTCTCTAGAGTTCGTGCTCTCTCCATACTTGATTCTGCATTATACTCTATCTGTAATGATTGTAATTCAGTCTTGGCACCTTCCAATGCCTCTCGCTCTATTGGAGCACCGTCCCACCCTCCGGAGACCCTTTCAATCGCCTACTAACATACGGATCCAATTAATTCCCAGGACGTATTTCTTACGTTCACTATAGCCGAGGTTCAGTTCACTATAACCGATTCTTCGTATGCTTATTTGTAGTGTAAGTGAAACGGAGCCAGTGACTTTAGTTCACTATAACCGAGGGGTCACTATATCCGAGTTCACTATAACCGGAGTCGACTGTATCTCTTTCAGTTTATTCTCGGAACACACAGGGAAGTAGAAAATGCTTCCACTGTGGGGAGTGGAACCCTAGGACCTCCCGGTCAGAGGCACTGCAGTGACATCCGTTGATGACCTGAGCCACCTCTCCCCGCAGAGTTAATATAGGAAATGCTGCCACCGTGGGGAGTGGAACCCTAGGACCTCCCGGTCAGAGGCACTGCAGTGGCATCAGCTGATGCCCTGAGCCACCACTCCCGGTAGAGTTAATATAGAAAATGCAGCCACCGTGGGGAGTGTAACCCTAGGACCTCCCGGTCAGAGGCACTGCAGTGGCATCAGTTGATGCCCTGAGCCACCTCTCCCGGTAGAGTTAATATAGAAAATGCTGCCACCGTGGGGAGTGTAACCCTAGGACCTCCCGGTCAGAGGCACTGCAGTGACATCCGTTGATGCCCTGAGCCACCTCTCCCGGTAGAGTTAATATAGAAAATGCTGCCACCGTGGGGAGTGGAACCCTAGGACCTCCCGGTCAGAGGCACTGCAGTGACATCAGTTGATGCCCTGAGCCACCTCTCCCGGTAGAGTTAATATAGAAAATGCAGCCACCGTGGGGAGTGTAACCCTAGGACCTCCCGGTCAGAGGCACTGCAGTGGCATCAGTTGATGCCCTGAGCCACCTCTCCCGGTAGAGTTAATATAGAAAATGCTGCCACCGTGGGGAGTGTAACCCTAGGACCTCCCGGTCAGAGGCACTGCAGTGACATCCGTTGATGCCCTGAGCCACCTCTCCCGGTAGAGTTAATATAGAAAATGCTGCCACCGTGGGGAGTGGAACCCTAGGACCTCCCGGTCAGAGGCACTGCAGTGGCATCAGCTGATGCCCTGAGCCACCACTCCCGGTAGAGTTAATATAGAAAATGCAGCCACCGTGGGGAGTGTAACCCTAGGACCTCCCGGTCAGAGGCACTGCAGTGGCATCAGTTGATGCCCTGAGCCACCTCTCCCGGTAGAGTTAATATAGAAAATGCTGCCACCGTGGGGAGTGTAACCCTAGGACCTCCCGGTCAGAGGCACTGCAGTGACATCAGCTGATGCCCTGAGCCACCTCTCCCGGTAGAGTTAATATAGAAAATGCTGCCACCGTGGGGAGTGTAACTCTAGGACCTCCCGATCAGAGGCACTGCAGTGCCATCAGTTGATGCCCTGAGCCACCTCTCCCGCTAGAGTTAATATAGAAAATGCTGCCACCGTGGGGAGTGGAACCCTAGGACCTCCCGGTCAGAGGCACTGCAGTGGCATCAGCTGATGCCCTGAGCCACCACTCCCGGTAGAGTTAATATAGAAAATGCAGCCACCGTGGGGAGTGTAACCCTAGGACCTCCCGGTCAGAGGCACTGCAGTGACATCCGTTGATGCCCTGAGCCACCTCTCCCGGTAGAGTTAATATAGAAAATGCTGCCACCGTGGGGAGTGGAACCCTAGGACCTCCCGGTCAGAGGCACTGCAGTGACATCAGTTGATGCCCTGAGCCACCTCTCCCGGTAGAGTTAATATAGAAAATGCTGCCACCGTGGGGAGTGTAACCCTAGGACCTCCCGGTCAGAGGCACTGCAGTGACATCAGTTGATGCCCTGAGCCACCTCTCCCGGTAGAGTTAATATAGAAAATGCTGCCACCGTGGGGAGTGTAACCCTAGGACCTCCCGGTCAGAGGCACTGCAGTGACATCAGTTGATGCCCTGAGCCACCTCTCCCGGTAGAGTTAATATAGAAAATGCTGCCACCGTGGGGAGTGTAACCCTAGGACCTCCCGGTCAGAGGCACTGCAGTGACATCAGTTGATGCCCTGAGCCACCTCTCCCGGTAGAGTTAATATAGAAAATGCTGCCACCGTGGGGAGTGGAACCCTAGGACCTCCCGGTCAGAGGCACTGCAGTGGCATCAGCTGATGCCCTGAGCCACCACTCCCGGTAGAGTTAATATAGAAAATGCAGCCACCGTGGGGAGTGTAACCCTAGGACCTCCCGGTCAGAGGCACTGCAGTGGCATCAGTTGATGCCCTGAGCCACCTCTCCCGGTAGAGTTAATATAGAAAATGCTGCCACCGTGGGGAGTGTAACCCTAGGACCTCCCGGTCAGAGGCACTGCAGTGACATCCGTTGATGCCCTGAGCCACCTCTCCCGGTAGAGTTAATATAGAAAATGCTGCCACCGTGGGGAGTGGAACCCTAGGACCTCCCGGTCAGAGGCACTGCAGTGGCATCAGCTGATGCCCTGAGCCACCACTCCCGGTAGAGTTAATATAGAAAATGCAGCCACCGTGGGGAGTGTAACCCTAGGACCTCCCGGTCAGAGGCACTGCAGTGGCATCAGTTGATGCCCTGAGCCACCTCTCCCGGTAGAGTTAATATAGAAAATGCTGCCACCGTGGGGAGTGGAACCCTAGGACCTCCCGGTCAGAGGCACTGCAGTGACATCAGTTGATGCCCTGAGCCACCTCTCCCGGTAGAGTTAATATAGAAAATGCTGCCACCGTGGGGAGTGGAACCCTAGGACCTCCCGGTCAGAGGCACTGCAGTGGCATCAGCTGATGCCCTGAGCCACCACTCCCGGTAGAGTTAATATAGAAAATGCAGCCACCGTGGGGAGTGTAACCCTAGGACCTCCCGGTCAGAGGCACTGCAGTGACATCCGTTGATGCCCTGAGCCACCTCTCCCGGTAGAGTTAATATAGAAAATGCTGCCACCGTGGGGAGTGGAACCCTAGGACCTCCCGGTCAGAGGCACTGCAGTGACATCAGTTGATGCCCTGAGCCACCTCTCCCGGTAGAGTTAATATAGAAAATGCTGCCACCGTGGGGAGTGGAACCCTAGGACCTCCCGGTCAGAGGCACTGCAGTGGCATCAGCTGATGCCCTGAGCCACCACTCCCGGTAGAGTTAATATAGAAAATGCAGCCACCGTGGGGAGTGTAACCCTAGGACCTCCCGGTCAGAGGCACTGCAGTGGCATCAGTTGATGCCTGAGCCACCTCTCCCGGTAGAGTTAATATAGAAAATGCTGCCACCGTGGGGAGTGTAACCCTAGGACCTCCCGGTCAGAGGCGCTGCAGTGACATCAGCTGATGCCCTGAGCCACCTCTCCCGGTAGAGTTAATATAGAAAATGCTGCCACCGTGAGGAGTGTAACCCTAGGACCTCCCGGTCAGAGGCACTGCAGTGCCATCAGTTGATGACCTGAGCCACCTCTCCCGGTAGAGTTAATATAGAAAATGCTGCCACCGTGGGGAGTGTAACCCTAGGACCTCCCAGTCAGAGGCACTGCAGTGACATGAATTGATGCACTGAGCCATCTAAGTCGGAACGGACCAGGGAAATCGTAAAAGAAAGGGTAGAGAATTCAGTTAAATTTTCCGTCCGCGTCCACACCCGTCCCTTTCACCTGTGCCTGTCGAGCCGTGGTGCAGTGGTCAAAGCATACGCTTTCCAGTTGCAGGTGCTCGACTCGAAACCCGGTTACTCTTACTGGATGAGTTTGCTCAGAACAACATTGCCGTTTTCCTTGCAACGGCGCTAGGCGAGAGGTCACAGCTTGATTGATTATTCACTGACTCCGGGCACGTCAATTCCTAAGGTCAATAGTACTGTAGGTGTAGCGCATGTGTTTTCCTCACGATGTGGCGGTGATCTTTCCCCGCTGGATGGTGAATACCGGCGCTGACCTACATGTTGGCTACTGGGGTTATCCCCAACCAGGTATCTCCCACCAATGGGGCACCGCCCCAGCCCGGACAAACTCTAAGTTCTCGATTGAGCTCCCGGCATGTGTGGTAGCGTAATGCATGTGAGTGTATGTGTGTATGGGGTGAGGATAGGACAAGGAAGAGGAAGGAAAGATCGTGCGTGGTCCGTTGCCAGTTTTAAAGGGTACTACTCCAGCGTTCCGCTGGTGTTGATCGGAGAAACTACCGCAAACTACTGATCAGAACACCCGCCCTCTAGAGTTCTCTTTCATACAGTGACAGATCTCGACCTAGCTATTCAACTAGTATCGATAATCCTGTCACCATGGGGAGTGTAACCCTAGGACCCCTCAGTTGATGCCCTGAGCCACTTCTCCCGGTCGAGAAGTCCTGGCGCCCCGATGGTGTTGAATTTTCGATACTATCTTTATAGCTATGTCGACATCAGCCGCTGCTGTGTTTGAAAGAGATTTTACTCTTTATCTCGTACTTTTATCTATCATCTTGCATGTAATATGGACTTCATCGCTGTGCTGCCTGTTCAGGTCACTGAGGGTATCCCAGAAACTTGCACACAGCCAGGGTTAATGTCTGTGTGTGGGGGGGTGGGGGGGTGAGGTGGCGCCGGGGTTAAGGGGTGGGCGGACCGACCGATGCTCCCCCAAAGGGGAAGTTTCCCACGTCATCCATCCTCATTCATCACCCCCTAATTGGCCAGAAGACCTGCCACCTGACAGTTCGGCGGATTGGGATGCCGCCGCCTCGTTAGGAATATTAAGGCACGAGGGGAAGAGAACAAGGAAAAGGAGGAGATGGAGATGAAGACGGAAGAGGAGAGCAAGATGAGAAGGGGATGAAGAGAAGACCAGAGACGAGAAGATTAAGATGGAGATGATGAGATAGAGATGAAGGAATGAAGAGGAGAGAAAGATGGAATAGAGACAAAGGAGGACACGTGGGAGGATGAGAAAAAAGAGAAGGAGATGGAAATGAAGAAATGGAGATGAAGAGAAGAATATGGAGATGAAGATGAAGAGATGGAGATGATTTGGAAATGGAGATGATTTGGAGATGGAGAGGAGAGAAAGATGAGATGGAGACGAAGAAGTAGATGTAGGAGGATAAGATGAAAGAAGAAAAGGAGAAAGACGACGATACCTGGTTGGGGAAAACTTCGTCGTAGGTCGTGGCCGCAACTCTCCATCCAGCGGTAGATCACAGCCGTCGCGATAGAAACATGCACTACACATACGGGAATAAAGACATGGGCAGTTGAGACGCCTTAATTTAGTATTTAATCAATCTTGCATTTTGCTGTCCCATTTTCTGGTATTCTCAACTTGTTGGTAGACTCTACTACTACTACTACTACTACTGCTGCAACAGGCCAGCAATAAACCTTTAGCTCCTAGATTGTTTCAGTTCATTTTGCTCTAATCCATGTCACATACCTACGTCTTATTACTCAAGTTACTTTCTTTTCCTGGTGGACAATCTTTCTTCTTCCATTTAATATTTATGTTTAAGAGAATGGCGGAACAGCGTCCGAGTCAATAGGCCACAGAAATCGCACGATCATTCCTTCTCTTTTCTTTGCTTCGCTTCCCTTCCCTTCCTATCCCATCCTATTCATTCCCTCTCATCACATCGCATCCTATTTCATCTTAATCCATCCCATCGCATTGCATCCCTTCTATCCTTTCCATTCTATCCAACTCATCAGATTGTATCACATCCTATCACATCTCAATTTATCTCATTGTATCCCATTCCTTTTTGTCCCTTCCCATCCCATTCCATTCCATTTCAGTATATTCCATCCCATTTCATCCTAATCCATTCCAACACATTACTCCCCAGTTCATCTCGTTGTATCCCACTCTATCCCAGACCATCTCATTCCATCCCAACGTATCCCATTAGATCTCACTTCATCCCATTGTATCCCACCTTTTTTCTCCCCCATCACTTTCCATTCCATCTCAGTATATCCTAGCCCATTTCATCCCAAACCATTCCAACACATTACTTCTTAGTTCATCCCATTGTATCCCATCCCATTCCATCCCCTATCATCTCAGTCTATCCCATCCCATTTCATCCCAATCTATGACATCACATCACTTCCCATTCTATCCCATCCTATCCTCTCCCATGAGATCTCAATTCATCTCATTGAATCCCATCTTTTTCTTCCCAATTCCATTTCATTCCATCTCAGTCTATTCCATCCCATTTCACGCCAATCCATTCCATCACATCACAACCCAATACATCTCATTTATCCCATCCCATTCCATTCCATCTCATTTATCCCATCCCATCCCATTCCATTCCATCTCAGCCTATCCCATCCCAATATATTACATCACATCACATCCGAATCCATCCCATTCCATTCCACCCCATCTCAGCCTATCCCATCCCATTTCACCCCAATCCATTCCATCACATCACATCCCAATTCATCTCATTTATCCCATCCCATCCCATTCCATTTCATCTCAGCCTATCCCATCCCATTTCATCTCAATCTTTTACATCACATCACTTCCCAATGCATCCCATGGTATCTCATCCCATTCCATCTCAGCCTATCACATCTCATTTCACTCCAATACATTCCATCACATCACTTCCCAATCCATCCCATATCATCCCAATCTATTACATCACTTCAGTTCCCAATCCATCCCATGGTATCCTATCCCTTTCCAATTCATCCCACCTCCTTCCTTCCGAAGCGAGTGAGCAAAGCATCGTCCCACTCCGTGGCTGCGCGCGCGCCGTGCCGTGCCGCTGCAACGGCCTCTGGGAGTGGGAGTGGGGGCGGGAGGGGGCGTGGCCGGTGGGAACCGGTTCCTGTGCTGCGCTGTGCTGTGCTGGCGTCGCGTGGCTTCGCGCCGTATTTAGCAGCGCTGGCCGCTGCGCCGCCGCCGTCTCGGCGCCTCTGCGGCGCGCGGCCTCCGCTGCGCACGCGCAGGCACACGGAGGCGCAGAGCGCATGCGCGCGCGACGGGCCGGGGCAGATTGCGACGGAAGCACGCGGTTTGCACGCCGAAAAGGCGTTGTGGCTTTCCTTCCAAATGTTCCTTCGTTCCGCTGCTCGGCTGTCCGTCTTCTCTTCTTATCGTCAGATCCTCAGCCCGTGTGTGTGCCTGCCCGTCTTCCAGTCTGCTCGCCTGCCCTTCTGCCCTTTTGTCAAGCTGACCGTTTGTCCGTCTGTCTGGCCGACTACTCGTCTGTCCGTCTACCCGTCTGCCCGTCTCCTCGTCTCCCCGTCTATCCACCTGTCTACTTGTATGCCTATCCGTTTGTCAGTCAGCCCGTCTGTCCTGCTGCCCGCCTGTCCGTCTGACCGTCCGCCCTTCTGTCCGTCAGTCCGTCCGTCTGCCTGTCCATCTACTCCTCTGTCCGTCTGCCCGTCTTCTTGTCTCCCCGTCTATCCACCTGTCTACCTGTGCGCCTATCCGTTTGTCCGGCTGCCCGTCTGTCCGTCTGACCGTCCGCCTGTCTGTCCGTCTGTCTGTCTACTCGTCTGTCCGTCTGTCTGTCTACTCGTCTGTTCGTCTACCCGTCTGTCTATCCGCCTCTCCGCCAACCTGTCTGTCTGCCTGTCCGCCTGTACGTTTGTCCGTCTTCCCGTCAACAACACTGATGCCTAAATTATTCGGAGGATATTTTCCAACAAGAATATTCCTTGGTCTATCTGCCCCGATGTGATTTTGAAAAACATTTTTTAAAAATTTTGAGTGTTCTTAATACAAAGCATCTGGAACATTTTCAAAATTTTCTCAAAATTGGTTCCAAATTTTTTCTTTAAATTTCTTGTAAGAATAGAGTGAAATACACTTACAAAAATTAAATTGGCCAGATTTTTACTGTTAACTCTGAATTTTCGACAATTTCACAAGTTTGCATTTCTGTGGTGTCTTCCTACAAGTTCAATATTGAAGATAAATATTTTTCTTCAAACAAAATTTCTTCACGACAATTAATGATTTCATTATTGTCATGTACATTTTTTGAAAATGTTAGAAGTTTTCAAGCAATTGTGACTGAAATGTGAGCATTATTAAAAATATTTTTCTCAATAATGGCTCAACATTTTTTCTATAAACCTTTTGAACCGATAGCGACAAATGCACAGCCTAAGATGACATAAATGTCATTACGTTCTTATCTTTTATTTTTCCCACAAATTACATGAACCCGTTTTTTAAACATCTGTCGTGATTACTATTTACATTACGGGCATTTTTGTACATTATAGCATTTGTGGGTTCTATTGCTTGAAACGATTTCTTACAAGATGAAGTTTCTCTAAAACTAACAAGTTATCGGCGAAAATGAGCTTCAAAATTCGCATTTCTAAAAACGCTCAAACAACATTTTCACAAAAATGGATCCAAATTTTTCAAAATTGTCTCAAGTTTTGCGTACAAGATCAGAATTTATTCTTTTTTAATATTTTTAAAGTCATATTTCAATTGTTTCATTACGGGACCGGAAAATTAAAAAAATATCCTTTAGGCGCCTGTAGATGGCAGCTAGGAAGAGAACAGGGCAAAACTGAAAAGATTGTTCAGACTGAAGAGATATGAAAACTAACTAGTACGAGAAATTCTGTGTCATTCTGAAGCACCACTAGTTTGAAGTTAGCTTCTTGGTTTTACAAACATTATTATTGAAAATAATATTTCTTATCGTTTGACCAAAAATCTTTTGAGTACTTTCAACATTACATTCACATATTTTGGTTTCTGCATAAAAGTATATAGCTCTCTGAGTCTATATAGTTCTTAGTTTATGGATGTGTCCTGATTAACACACTGAAAGAAGTGTAATTTCTTAGTTCAAATTATAAGCTCGGTTTTTCCTTGAAGAGCTATCAGGAAAGGCGAGATCACCGAGTTCATGCAGATAAATCCTTGTGTGTAAACATATTCGTATCTGAGTCATCTTGTGAGGTCTTCATCCTTTCAAGATTCACATTGCATAAGTGAGTGCAGAAATAATACGTTTTATGCAAACAAATACATAGCCACGGGTGGCAGGATGTTTGTAAACTGATAACTCTGAAGGGAAAATGTTACATAATGATAATCAACAAGACGTCGTTACTCGCACAATCGTAATACCAGTGCTAATATGTATTGTCGTGTCATGTGTGTGGCAAGTTTTCCAGAATACTCTTCTCATTCCCATAAAATATATATTTTGCTAACTGAAAGAAACCGATGCAACCTTCGATGATGTGATAGAAGTCTATTGTCTCGTTAAATACCAGCAACCCCGCAAAAACAGTCGAACAGATTTAATTTTGACTGATAAATTCTATTATTTGATTGTGTTAATCCGCCTATTGTCATGCAGTGTGTATCAAACAATTATACCACGTGATTCTCTGCTTGCGAAACAGCCGATTACATACGACAGTAAGGCTCCATAGAAGAGACCTTTTCCCGTGAAAATTTGCTTTTCATGTAGTGCGCTAGGGAACAACATCTTTGTTGATGATGTAAAGAATTGTTGCAATGTATGTGTCAGCATATACTCGACTACGTCATTTCAGTATTCGCGAAGACTGTTTTGATAAAATCATGAATTTGTTGCAGTGTTATACGAGAGAATTTTGTTTGAAATACAGTTTTACCAATACCTTAACAAAACAATCCATCGCGATGCAGTACCCTCAAATAAAATAACCCATCTAAAACCCCTTTAACGAAATAACCCATCGGACATGTTTCCAGCCCTAAAATTACACTTGCATTAAAATAACCTGTGATCCCCTCCTACACCTTAATTAAGAAACTTATCTCCTCCCACAATACCCTCCCTTTAACAAAATAACCTGTCTAAATCCAAGACCTAACAAATTAACCCGTCTTCTCATGTCCAAAACATAACCCATCCATTCACGCTTCCCATACGCCATTCTCTCCTATCACCAGTTCATCTGGGGGATGGAGAGATAAGAAAGATTGTTTTTGCACTATGTTAAAATCACACACATGCTGAGGAGTACAATCCCTGTACAGGCAGCACGACTAAACACACACACACGCAGTATTTTGTTTGCTGTTGTTAAGCAGTATGCGTGCCGACCTGCATGGCCGAGGTGGCTAAGAGCAGGTACCGACTCAGCGCTTCGGTCTGAAGGGTCGCGGGTTCGAGTCTCGCATTGGGAATGATTGTTTGTCCCCTTTCCCACGTATGTGTAGCCTCGAAGGGCCTCGCGTTCTGCTGACCCTAGATCAGAGGAACCCACAAGTATGTTAGGGTCTAGTGTATTGTCGAATATACTTCCCACCGGGACGTAAAGGATAACCGGATGTCAGCTGGAAAAGCCTAGGAAAAAAAGCAGTACGCGTGCTACTTCTAACTTTCTCACTACGGAGTAGAGAGAAAGTTATGTAACGTTGCACGAAAGAACGCCGATTTTTCGGCAGAAAAACTCTTATTACAGGGCCCTGGCAACGAAAAAGTGGATAAATCCAGTTGCTAAATTTAGAAACAAACCCTCTAATACGTGGTGAAGCCAAAATCCATCTTTTTTGGGTCCTTGATAGCGAAAAATAGAACGACTGGAAAACGTTTGTCCGTCCCTCTGTCTGTCTGTGCATCCGTCTGTGAACAACAGTTGCTGCTAAAACGTTCAGCCGATTTTCTCCAAAATTGATATTCTCCAATCAATCTGACTGGTGTGGTGGCCCTTTGAATTTGAAACCGATATTTTAATTTTGGGAGTAAAAATGGCTCCATTGTTTTTTATTCCTTTTTTTGTTGGATAGTATGAAGGACATTCAAGAGAATAGTGCAGGTCCCATGATTATTGAAAACCCTTGGAAAGTTTAAATTTTTTGCGGGCTCTTCCAACTTTTCGCGCTTTTCCATTCGCCGCACTGGTGCGCACTCAGGGCAGCTTTCGTGTTCCATTCGACCAGTGCAAAGAAGCGCATGTTCCATTCCCACAATCACATTGAACCAGGGCGCACTCGGGGCGCCCTAAACTGCACTGACGTTTTAGTCAATGCGGTTCAGTGCACCGGGCCATTGAGGTTAGATAAGGAAGTTATGCATGCTGATTGGAATTCGTGGTGAAATTGTGAAGGCAATTGTGTATCTCCTGTCACGCAGGGATACTTCGAATGATGGAGTATATTATGTTTTGCAAGAAATGTCTTCAAATAATTTTTGTGACTCGCGAAGTTCCGAAAATACGTTTGTATTCCTAAAATTTAACCTTGAATACTTTCATGTTAACAAATCCAGTGTTATTTAGAACCAATGTACAGGTACGCCTGAATTACGAAACGCTAATAAAGTGAAAATAAACACAGTGACCCTCACAAAATCATCGAAATATACGTGCCAAGAAATGTTTCTCGCACGCCCATACATATACCAGCGGAAACGCTCATGTTAATATTTTTATGGTTTTCAATAATCAAACAATTCTGCAGAAGCCCTTCGGTTCAAAATCTTGTGTACTATTTCGATCATTGGCTAATCTCGAAAAATGAAATTTCGACACATACAGATTTGAAGTTTTCGTGGTTTTTAAATAAAAAAATCACGCGTTAATATTTTATGAATTAAGAAGTAAGAATTACCAAAAGACTTCATAAAAATTATAACAATGATCATAATTCAAAATTATTATTGTTCAAGTTCCATCAGTGTAACAGACCAAGAAGAGCCGTGTATAATTTCACTGCGTAGCGCACAAGCACTGACTCAGTTCCGGAATCCGTTTCATTTGTGGCTGCCCTTCACGCGTGTGGGGCAGCACTGTTGCAGAGCGATGACGTTTTGCCCTGCACTAGGGTGGGTTTCAGTGCAACGAATGAAAAAATATTTAAGATAGAGAGTTATTCCCTTAATGAAATCTATTTCCTAAAGATAGATTTTGAAATAAGGTCATGTACAATTTGAAAATTTGCGCGAAAATTCGAACAAGTGTATCTCCTAAATCTATAGCACACCTATAGCAAATCTATTTCCTAAAGATAGATTTTGAGATAAGGTCATGTACAATTATTTGAAAATTTGCGTGAAAATTCGGGCAAGTGTATCTCCTAAATCTGCAGCAAAACCATAGCAAATCTATTTCCTAACGATAGATTTTGAAATAAGGTCATGTACAATTATTTGAAAATTTGCGTGAAGATTCGGGCAGTGCTTTTTTAACACCACTAGTTTTGCTGTTTTGTTCAGTCGCAGTTTCCCTTCCCGAGTCGGCCTTAAACTTCCTCTTCTCCGCAGCACCGTATTCATTGCCCGATCGAGAATTTCCCCACCGCTCTGGCCAGCCCTGGCGAGTGCGCGATTTTGTGGGGCAGAAATAAATGAAAGTGACGCAACGACCAGCGCGCAGTCTGTCGGCGCGCGTCAGAGGCGCGACGCGTGTGTTGCAGCGGCCTTTGACGAGGGCGTCCACCGCCTTCCTCTCGCTCGCCTGGACGCGCGCGCCACATTTAGAAGGCGCCGGAAGCCACGGACTGACGCTTGGTCGTTAGACGAGGGCTGCCAGGCGGCGACTGACGTCACAGGGGAGCCAGAGATCGAGTGACGGGCAGACTGAGAGGAAAAGAAAACTCAAAATATTGATTTCACCCTTCAGTTCGCTCAATTTTTTTTAGCGGTTTAGCTGTCTGAGAGATGAATTGATATCACTGCAGTACCTCTGTCGGGGAGGTCCTAGGATTCGGCTCCCGATGGTTGGACGATTTTACATACCTAGGTCGAATTCAACCTGTCTGGAGGAGAATTCTAGCAGCCGGCTGCTCTGATCGGAATTTTTCAATGGTTTATGCGATCAACACCAGGCGAATGCCGGAACAGTACCCTAAAAAATAAGCCATGGACCGCGCGTAATTTTTCCTGCATGTTCTATCCTCAACCCTTACTTGCACTAACATGCACTACACTAACAGACATGCTGGGAGGGTAGAGTTTGTCCCGGCTGGGGCGAGGTCCCACTAGTAGGAGAAACCTGGTTAGGGAAAACCCAGCTAACCAAGAGGTAAGTCGCGTCAGATCTCACCATCCAGCGGGGGAAGATCACCGCCACCTCCCGCGATAAAACATTCACAACACTTACGGGACCTTGGCAGCTGACGCTCCCGGAAATACCAATCAACCGACACTCGTCGCCGCAGCCATTGCCTGTCCCTTGGCTAGCGCCCTCTACTTTGCAGTGGAGGGCTGGCTCATCGCGCTGTTGAGTGTGCGTCCATGAATATTATTGTTGTAAATTTCAAACTAAATCTAAGACGGAGCCTCTGTCAGGCGGAAACCTGCAATCCCAGACAGTCTTAGAACGGAACGGTTTTATATGTGAAAATGATCTCCATAAGCCGGAAACCTGTCTACAGCGGAAACAGGCTGTCAGAGAACGTAAATATATTACCTGGCTAAGACGGAAATGTATTTATAAATTTCCTTTACTATCTTTGGAATGGCGTAGAGCGAAGTGTCACATGCTGAGAAAATATAGTAAAATTATTCATCTTATGTCTGCTGTCACCGGGAGCGGTGGCTCAGTGCATCAGCTGGTATCACTGCAGCACCTCTAACCGGGAGGTACTAGGTCCTAGGAGGTCCATGCACTATACTAACGGGACTAATGACCAAAGCAGTTGACGCGCCCGGAAACACGAAAAAATCAATCAATCAATCAAACTACCCAGCGGCTAGAATTTGGAAGGAATTAGGATAGGGGTAGGGTTTAGGACACTTCACAGGAGTTGGACTAGCCCTCGTGAAGCAGCCAAACTCATTTTTTTGGAATAAATTTCACATGAGATTCGACGGGAATCGAAAGATGAGCGACTTCGTTGTAAGCCAGGAGTTGGTCATTCAGTGTGTCTTATGTTGCATTCTGAGACAAATAAAGGAAAGCAGCCTAAAAGCCTTTGTGAACAGGTATTGCCCTATGATATATTTTATTTATATACGAAAGAAAGAAATAATAATACACATGTACATATGCGTAAATGTTTTTATAAGATCCTCATACTTTTTTTTTTGTTCTGGACCTCGGATTTTCTCTCGGCGACATGGTCGAGGTCCCTTGTAGGAAGAATTACTTACCATTGTAGAAATCACGACCGTTAATAAGTAGTAGGATAATGGATCACGGGATCGGTCAATTAATGAATTACACTAGTTTGCCAACGTTTCGGAATATTTAATTCCTTCATCAGGGCTTACTAATACATATACTGGTCAAATTTGCGGGTGTGGAGGAACATTATGTTTGACCAGTATATGTATTAGTAAGCCCTGATGAAGGAATTAAATATTCCGAAACGTTGGCAAACTAGTGTAATTCATTAATTGACCGATCCCGTGATCCATTATCCTACTAAGAATTACTTACGGAATGAACTAGTGTTATTGCAAAACTACCCTGACATCATCGCACAACTATTTTGTTCTCGTTTCTTTTGAGTCGGGGATACTCTCAACTGATACCTTGTTTTCAATATTCGGCCGTATGTCGCCAGTTTGAGTTGTTGTTGTTGTTGTTGTTGTTGTTGTTGGTTTTTTGCTTTTTAAATTTATTTATTTTTGATCGCATTTCCACTTCTTGCTCATTAGTGACTCCTGTTACATCAACAAAAAGTTAGATCATACGTAACATAGTTTTGCGTAAACAAGGATTAAATTTAGCATAATAACAGGATTTGATTTAGATATATCATCAATACTGTACATATTTTGCCCTTACATCAACAAAAATTCAAATCATACATATCATGATTTTATGTAAAGAAGGATTAATTTTAACAACAAAAATTTTGTTTAAACGTACGAACAATATTAAGCTTATTTGACCCTTCATCAACAAAAGTTTAAACCACACATAACATACTTTATCAGAGACAAAGAGTGACATGAAAACATTAGAAATTTTTGTTTAAACATATCAACAATATTGAACATTATTTACCCTTACATCAAGGAAAGAATCATTTAAACATTTCAACAAACTTGTTTTTGGCATATTTTCTGGGTTTATTAAATCGTTTAAGGTGGATGCCGGGTAGTTTGTTTGTATCTCATGAAAAATACAGGATTCTTTATTTTCTTCATTGTTTACAGATGAGGTATTTCGGGTATAAATGATGGTAAAATTAGGATTATTGTTTTGAAGTGTGATAAGTAATGGCTCTCTTTTGTCTTATTAATATGAATGTTCCTTGCATCATGGCTCTCTCTAATTTGCATAATTTTCAGAAATAAAAAGCAAATGCGGCAAATGGCAATAAAATTCACTTGAATTGTTCACTTGAATTGTAAAATTCAATTGACTTCTACACCGAATATCATGTAGATGGTAGTTTCAAATTGAATTTTCTTCTGAAACCTGAAATGTCAATTAATATTACTTACTACGTCCAAACGCCTCAATTGTAATTTTTGTAAAGAAAAAACATTAAAGTGGTTAGGCTTTAATATAAAGATATTTTCCGAATTTGTTTTTGAAAAAACTCGTGCTGGTCTCATTTCCAGCGAACTCTGTATTTTCAAAAATTGCAAAACATTAAAATTGCAAAAATGCTACATTGGTGATGTATTGTTTTTTTAAATTATTCTAGAAATTAAACTTGTTATGTACAAAGTTTTTTTTTAAAGAAACAAGTAGTTTTTGCGAATTTTTGCTTGAAGTTAATGAATATAATTTTTTTATACAAGATGCACCAATTTTTTTAAAACTTTGATAAACGAATAGAGTGTGCTTAAAAATGGTGCAGGACTCTATTTTGTTGAACTCTCTTAATTTTTTAAATGGCAATAGTTAGAAATAAAGCGAGAAAGATTGTGCTGTTGTAGTTTCACTACTTACTTAATCTGTTGTATTTTTCTCGATACCCTTCCTTCCTTCACACCCGCTAAGTACTTGAGGATGCTGAGTGCATGAGTAATAATTTTGGAACGAGAGGTCGAGGATGTTTGTTGGCGTAATCGAAAAGCTCGAAAAAAACAGTAGGCTGTTTGTAAACATGATTGTAACAGTTCTATGGCCTCGCGGCCTTTGTTGTTTTCATTGACTAACTCCTACCACTGCAGGAATGGCTGCCAGGATTGCTGGAGTGCAAATACTTCTAAGGTAAACGAACTGACGCGAAACCAACGGAGATTCTTTATATTTAAAAGACGAAACGTTTTCGTATAGAAAGAAATTTGGGCTTTCTTCTCAACCAAATTTTGTGACTTCTAAATTAACGTTAGTGGGCCCTAAATGTATTATTACTTCCTCTTATTTATTGGATTTATTCCGAAAACACGAAATATAATATCATTTTAATATTAATAGAATGAATGCTATTCCTCCTGTATTTTTTTCATTATGCTGTTTTCAACTACAGTAGAATTGATTGTAGTTGCTCTTGGTGGATTAGTTATGCGAGTTGCAATCGTCCTTTACGAATGCAGTCAACATTTGTCATTAGCACGAACAAGAGTGTGAATGAAAGTGCGAAGATGGACCTTTGTAATTGCAAAGAATAGTGAGGGTTTAAACGTATTGACCAGCAATCGTCTAACGTATGTCCTTTCACAAAACATCTGTGGTTATAATTGTATGTGATGGACTGCAGGATATTCTACAATACTCCAGCTCTTGGTATAGGGAATACATTTCAATTGTTTCAGAAACCTGTTTTACTCAGTGTTGAATGTACTGCTCCAGATTTTGAAAATATACTTTATTTCATCAGTTAGGGAAAATAAGTATTGAACGATAGGAAAAAATGTATTTTCTATATTCCGCATAGCCCAAATTTTGTTATATTTTTCAATTGTAACTTTTCTACAGTTCTTCTTGTTGTGTGACGTACACTCAAGGGTACAGCTACTACATATAATTTAATATTTTGTACGTTATTCAATCAAAGGTTTACCGCGAGCCGTGGCTCAGGGCATCTGATGTCACTGCAGTGCTTCTGGAGGTCCTGGATTCGAGTTCTAACAGTGGCAGGATTTTCGACAGTAGCTACATAGCTAGGTCGAGTCCAGTCGCCGTCTGGAGGAGAAATCTAGCGACCGGCTCCTCTGATTGGTAGTTTTCCATGGTTTCTCCGATGTATTCAAGGCGAATGCTGGAGCAGTACCCTAAGAAACGGCCAAGAACCACGCGCGATCTTTCCTTCCTCTTCCTTGTACTATCCCCACCCTTTATTTACACATACACACTAACATGGACTACATTACCACACATTTCAGGAGACCTGTCGGGTGCTTACAGCTTGTCCCGGTTGGGGCGGTTTCCCGCTGGAGGGAGATACCTGGTTGGCGAAAATTCCGCTAGCCGACGGTAGATCGGCGCTGGATCTCGCCATCCAGCGGGGGAAGATCACCGCCACGGGGGAAGATCCCGAGCTAAAACATATCCTATACCTACGGGACGAACGACCTTAGTTGTTGGTCTTAGTGGTTGAATCAGTAGTAATCAATCCTCGATCAAAGCTGAGGTAAGTTAAAGGTTGAAAGCCACAACACGGCAGTGCCCCACCTTGTTGTTAGTCTCAGACCCCCCAGTTGGAATCCGAAAGGGCTGACAGTCGCTGCGTCTGCAAAGGGCGGCAGGCGAGGCACGTTGCCAAGGACTCGCCCACGCCCTCGCCCTCGCCCACGAGACCGCCCGAATCGCCCCGAGGCCGCTTCCCAGTCGCCCAGAGGCCGTGCAGCAAACGCAGACGAGTTTCCCCCCCCCACACACACACACACCAAGGAATCGGTTGGGAGAGCCGTGGCGCACTGGTAATTCAATACGCCCATTCACTGTGGTATACACAGAAATCCCGCCACTTTCGCGAGACTAGGTAGTAGGAAAGAAATTAAAATAAAATAAAAAATAAAATAAAGAAAGCACCGGGAGAGATGTCTTAGCGCATCAACTGATGTCACTGCAGCGCATCTGACCGGGACGTCCTGGATTCGAGTCCTGACAGCGCGGTGGCAGGATCTTCGACACTAGCTTTTAAGCTAGGTCGAATTCAATCGCTGTCTGGAGGAGAATTCGAACGGCCGGCTGCTCTAATCGGTAGTTTTCCGTGGTTTCTACGATAAACAACAGGCGAAAGCTGGAGCAGTACCCTAACAAATGGGTCACAGACCGCGCGCGATCTGTACTTCCTCTTCCTTGTCCTATCCTCACCCTTTACACACACACTAACATGCACTACATGCCGGGAGACTGGTCGGGAGCTTAGAGCTTGTCCCGGCTGGGGCGGTGCCCCGCTGGTGGGAGAGTCCTGGTTATGGGCAAACCCCGCTAGTCGACGATTGGTCGGCGCCGGATCTCGCCATCCAGCGGGGGAAAATCACCATCTCCCGAGGGAAAACCATGCACTTACGGGATTAATGATCTAAGCTGTTCAGTCGCCCGGAATTACTAACCATCGATCAACCTCAACATTCGCGAGAGTTAAGTGTAAAAATATTTTAAAAATTTTAAAAAAGTCGGCAAAGGTGGCACAGGTCATCAACCGATGTCACTGCAGTGCCTCTGACCGGAAAATCGTAGAGTTCGAGACCTGACAGTGGCAGGATTTTCCACACAAGCTATAGCTCGCACACATAGCTCGATCGGTAGAGCCGCTGTCTGGAGGAGAATTGTTCCGACCGGCTGCCTGATAGTTTTGCATGATTTCTTCTACCAATACAAGGCGAATACCGGAGTAGTATCCTAACAAACGGGCCACGGACCGCGCGCGATCTTTCTTTCTTCTTCCTTGTCCTATCCTCTCCACTTACACACACACTTACACTAACACGCGCCACACTACGACACATTCCGGGAGACTGGTTGGGAGGTTAGAGGTTGTCCCGGCTGGGGCAGTGCCCCACTGGTGGGAGATACCTGATTAGGGAAATACCTGCTTGCAGTCTTCATTTGGCGCCTGATCTAGCCATCCAGCGGAGGAAGATCTCCGCCACCTCCTGGGATAAGAAACAGGCGCCGCACTTGCAGAATTAAGGACCTTAGCAGTTCACGAACTCGGAATAACTGATCAATCAATGATTCAAAAATAGACATCGTGAATATTAAAAGCGCGATTATTAGAGCCTATCTTTTGATGAAGTATGGTGGGTTAGGTTCCTCGGTATCGATAATCTGTGTAAAATAGAAAGACAAAAATGAGAAACACTACAATATTGAAGATGGAGATTTTTCATTAAAGAAATATGTTCTTTAGAAGTAGATGTTGAAAAAATGGTATGTATAATTTTTCCAAAATATTAGTTGTTTTTGAAAATTTGCATAAGTTTAGACATTTAAAAAAATATTTTCTAAAAAAGTGTTCAATTTTTTGGTTGAACTGTCTTCTCGTTTGCATAAAAGCTGTAAAACAAAGTGGCGTCACAGTTGGACGTCGTGCGACATCAAAGATGCAAGGAAGAGGCCCCCCGCCACGAAATATTTGCTATTCACGAGTTGCATTATAAAACAGCTACTATGAGGGAGATTTCGCACATTCTAATGTTAAAGCAATTGTCAGCACTTCCGATCTTCTGCGCATGCGCAGTTGAAGTTTCGCATCACTTTGGTCCATCTGCGCATGCGCAGATGGTCGACACTGCAGTCGATTGCTGACTGCTAAGGAGTGCAAAAAGTCGCTATTTTTTAATTCTTTGAACGTAAAAAACTGTTGAACTGTTCTGCCGTCATGACTCGTCATGCCTTTATATGATGTGTGTAACATCACAGTATGTACTACACTATGTTACTTCATTATCTGCAAAGACTGTTTTTATTAAAATATTTAACTTATTGTAGTGTAATTCGAGAATATTTTCATTTGTTGTTTTTGAGCAGTGTGCGTGCTACTTTTTGGGGAAATCATTTCGTGTTGTTTTGTTCAGCCCCAAAGTAAAAATACTTGTTTTCTGATGCCCCCAGCGCAGCCTCTGATGCGAGGTTAGACGGATGTGCGAGGCGGGGGATGAGCATGCGTCATGTGTGGTTCCTGGCAGCGCCGCTGGGGGCGTCCGAAATAGCGTGGAGCGACAGGGGGCCGGAGGGAAGGCACCGCCACACCCCTCATACACAGGCTGCCCACTGCCCCCCCTCTCTGGTTCTCGCCTCGTCCCCCCCCCCCTCGGCTCGCTACGTCTCATCCAGACTCGACTTCAACTCAAGTCCCTCCTCGCTTCCGATTGGTCGATTATTTTCTGCGGGCACAATCTGTTACGGTTATTAGCAGGGCTCGGAAAATGACCTATAAAAAGACTTAAAAATAAGAGAAAATTATCTATAAAATATAAGGGTAAATGACCCACTTTTAAAAAAATTCTACTGGGAGCGGTAGCTTAGTGCATCAACTGATGTCACTGCAGCGCCTGTGACCGGGAGGTCCTAGATTCCCACTCCCCACGGCGGCAGGATTTTCGACACTAGCTTTTCAGCTGGGTCGAATTCAGTCGCGTTCTGGAGGAGAATTCTAGCGGCCGGCTGCTCTGATCGGTAGTTTTCCGTGGTTTCTCCGATCAACACCAGGCGAATGCCGGAGTACTACCCTACCAAACGGGCCACGGACCGCGCGGATCTTTCCTTCCTCTTCCTTGTCCTACCCTCTCCCCTTACACACACACACACTTACACCAACATGCACTACACTACCACATATTCCGGGAGATCGGTCGGGAGCTTAGAGCTTTTCCCAGCTGGGGCGGTGCCCCGCTGGTGGGAGAGTCCTGATTAGGGGGAAACCCC